>CM021786.1:5117622-5249920 GCA_011076525.1 Nettapus auritus | reverse complement strand
GATGAGGCGGCAGCGCGGGCCGCGGGGTCGCGTGGCGAGCCGCGTTCCGTCCCCGGCGCGGGGAAAGGCGAGGAGGCGGAGGCGGGCGCGGGCCCGGCCGAACCGGTGCGAGGCGCTGGGCTGCGCCGCCCCGCTCCTGGGCTCTCAGAGCCGGCGTGGGGCTCGGCCGGCCGCGGGGGCCGCGGCCTGCGCCCCGCTTGCCCTGATCCCTCCGGCGCGAGTCCCGCGGCCGAGGCAGGGCGCCCTCCGGTGCGCCGCGCGCGGGGCCCGCCCGGGAGAGGGAGGGGGCTGAGCGGTAGCAGGTGCAGGGACCGCTCGTCGCGCGGCGAGCGAACGACCCACCGCTGGGACCGGCCCCGCATCGCCTCGGCTCGGCCGGGCGGTTACGTAACGTCCCGGGCACGAAGCTCCGCCGGGGGCGGCGTTGCCTCCGCCCGGAGCCCTCGCGCGGTGCTGGCTGGAGCCCCCCGGGAGCGCGGCCTGGCCTTGCCGGGCGGGCAGGTCTCCCGGTGCGCGCTTCCCTTTACGTTTGTTGGCGGCGGGGTGCAAAAAAAGAAAAACAAAACCAAAACTCTAGGCGAGTACCGCAGCCCCTCTGGTCTGAACGGTAGTGCCGAATCTTTCTAGTACCGGATGCCTGGAGCTGTGCAATTGAGTCTGATGTCTGTATGCAAATGTGTTTTGTGCGTTGATAAATTCTCGAATACTTACTAGGAAGCAGAATGGAAGAGAACTGTGTTGATGACTAGCTTATGACTAAAACTTCCCTTGCAGGAAAATCGTTATCCGTTTAACAGTTTACCAATTTTTTAGGGATAGTGTACTGTTACAGTAGAACTTGAGCACAGCGTACCGTTACCACACTAAGAAAAAGTGTTACAGAGACCTAAAGGCTGTGAAGTAGAGCCTCCGACCCTTCCATCTGCATCTTTAATTAGCAATGACATAAGCATTTGTTTTTCATTTGTGTAGGGTCACCTGTTACTTTGTCCTCAAGTGTTTTCAGTGTGCCTCATCTGTGAAAGATTATAACACTGTAGTCTTCTTTCTATGCTCTTTGGAAGTGGAACATTTAATTACAGTCTCAAGCTGTGTTTCTTCACTTTTTTTTTTCTTGATGGAACAACTGTCATAGCTTTTCTTAGCGGGAGGGAGTCAGACCTATGATTAGGCTCTTGGAAGAGTTCTGAAAGTTCCTTGCTGTTTGCTCAAGACTCCTGATTATTCCTACTGCTTTCTATTCAAGTTTCAGGCAGTGTCTTCCATGTGCAAAAATGAAGAGAGCTGCTGGTTTGTTTTCTTCTGTTTGCTTGGGTTTT
The DNA here is from genome assembly GCA_011076525.1 of Nettapus auritus. Classification (NCBI taxonomy): domain Eukaryota; kingdom Metazoa; phylum Chordata; class Aves; order Anseriformes; family Anatidae; genus Nettapus; species Nettapus auritus. The sequence continues at coordinate 5,248,601 of CM021786.1, read as the reverse complement.
GATTGTGTTTTTTGCTCGTGATTTGTATATTTATAAGATTCTTGTGTATTTTTTTAATGTTAAAGTAGATTGTGCTCAGCAACAATAGAAAACTTGTAGAGTTTATGCTAACTTATGGATTGAAATTAAAAGGGTATGTTTTTTTTCATCTGGGTTGTATGGAATTAGTTATTGCAATGTTAAACCATTTTTATTAGCAGTGAAGATAGAATCTTAATTACTACTTCAGTGTAACAGAACTGTAGTAACGGATTAAAACTCTGCAGTGTGTGTAATTAATTAATATTGGCTGCTATTTTTTTAACGGTTCATTGGAAATATCTCTCTTCTTGCTCTCTTCCAGGCTTAATTGTTACGGTTCTTCTGATTGTGAGTGTGCGGGCCAGAAGCTGAGGTGAGATTTGTTGAAATTTTCCTATCTTTGTGGAAAAACATTCTTGGAATTTATTATGGGATTTATTGGAAAGAATGCAGAAATTTATAATAGTTTTACTTTCCTCTCTGTAGTGTGAAAACAACTAATGTTTGAGAAAGGAGGAGTAATTCAGAACAGAAAACGTGTATGCTATGGTTAGCTGTTTCCCATCATCCGAGAATCTGTTTTCCCATCGTGTGAAACTTGTTCAGCATCGGGATAAAGGATAACGACTCTATGGATATACAGAATTCTTCACCATGGTAAAACTCGCCAACCCGCTGTATACGGAGTGGATTTTGGAGGCAATCAAAAAGGTAAAGAAGCAAAAACAGCGTCCTTCAGAGGAGAGGATATGCAATGCGGTGTCTTCGTCACATGGTTTGGACCGCAAAACTGTTCTGGAACAGTTAGAGTTGAGTGTTAAAGATGGAACTATTTTAAAAGTCTCCAACAAGGGTCTCAACTCCTACAAGGATCCTGATAATCCTGGGAGAATAGCACTTCCAAAGCCCCGGAACCATGGAAAGTTGGATGGTAAACCAAACGTGGACTGGAATAAACTTATCAAACGGGCAATTGAGGGCTTGGGTGAGTCTAGCGGCTCATCCTTGAAAAACATTGAGCGCTTTCTGAAAGGTCAGAAAGATGTGTCTGCATTATTTGGAGGTAGCACTGCCTCCGTTTTTCACCAGCAATTGCGATTAGCTGTCAAACGTGCTGTTGGCCATGGTAGGCTCCTTAAGGATGGACCTCTGTACCAACTCAACACTAAAGCAACCACTAATGCTGAAGGGAAGGAGAGTTTTGAGTCTCTTTCCTGTCTGCCTCCAGTGTGTCTGCTTCCCCATGAAAAGGATAAGGTAAGGCCCAATTTATGTGAGCATTTTTGTGTATTTGATGAAATATGTCAGTGCAGAGTCACAGTTTGAAGTCAATTTGTCTAACTTGAGTCTTGTAAGGTTGAAATGCTGAATATGCTTTGAGGATCCTACTCTGTTCAGATTTCTAAGCATGATCAGTGAAACTTGAATAGGTGATAATTTGTACCTCGGACCTGAAAACTGCAACTGAAAAACTGGCGATTTTACCTCTTACGTTTTGGTACAGCGGAGCTGAATGGATGCTGACAGGCTTACTATACAGTTACGTTAGTGAGCCATAGGAAGCTAGCCCCGTATTTTTAAGGTAGGGTAGATTTGCAATGCAAACAAGATCTTATTTTCATGTTTTTATTTGACTGATTCAGCTGCTTATCTGTATACAGATAACATCGCAAAGTGCTGAGGAGCAATTGCTGCCTAGTACTGTCATAGAGGCTTTAAGTGTTTGCAGTGAAGAATTCGGTTTGTCCCCTTACGGCTTTGTTGTGAAATATAGAGAAGGTGCATAGGATATAGCAGTTGAAATGAGGAGTGAAGTCAGAAGATGTAGAGAGCAAAGGAAATGTTGTAATGAACAATCATGGACTTGTACTCTCTTCTGTGTGCCTCGTGCCCATTCTGGAATGTAGTTCATTAGACAAACCAAAGCACTTTTCTGTTGTTTTATTTTCATGCTTTCTTTTTCCACTTTCTTCCATCCTTCTGTGTGCTTAAGGTCTCTGACCCTCCACTCCAACCTCGAGATCAAGTTGTTGGAGTGAAACTGATACCGTCAGTATCTTTCCTGTCCTTGTTATGCCACTATGGGAGTAGAGTAAAACTGAAGTCTGCCTTTGTTTAGGGAACATCAATTTGCCACTAATTCATATCCTCGTACTGCAGATCTCCAGGATTTCTAGTACTTGCAAATTACTTTTTCTGTACATAATAGATATATTCATCATCAGTGATGGGAATTTTGTTGTTGTTGTCACCTTCAGTGATGAGGTTTTTGAGTGTGCTGGTCATGTTTTTTTCCCAGTTTAGGTTCATTCTCCAGTGAAAGGGCTTGTTTATGATCGCTTAGGGTTTGAAGAGGTAAAGCTGCTGTAGGAGTCTTCCTCCTAAAAACCTGAGTATCTGCTTTATCACCGGTGAAGATTCTCAGAAGTGTTCATTTAACTGTGCAAGTTCTGCTGTGGACAGAGTACTCGCTAGTCAGTGCTGTGTTGTGTGCTGGTGGAACGTATGATTAAGTAATAATATGCTGAAAATTCCAGCAGTACTTCCTCAAGTACTCTGTCTAGATATGTTTCCTTTGTACTACTACAGTCATAACTGTAATGAAATTGGTAATGAAAGCTGATTATAAACAAGCCTGGTACACGTGGGAACTGAATTGAGAGTGATAGCAACAGTGGAAAATATTGGCTGTGCTTATTATTATTAACACCGTGTGTTTCACAGCCTAATCCGTCTTGTGATGTGCCAAAACTCAGGACAAATTTGATATTCTTTCAGATGAAGTGTTCCCTGTTTTTTTCTTAAAACAGGACATACTGGTGTAGTGAGTGATAACATGAGCGAGCTACTGTAAATAGTGAATTTGGGTTGAGGTTCATTTCTGTCCCCTGGTGAAATATGTGTGTCAATTTCTCGTGTGTACCTGTGCGTAGAAAAATAAACATGCCCATAGGTATGTATGTTTGGGGCAGTTAGGTATGCTTCTTATTTCCTCTCTACCTGCTCAGGTCTGAGTAGCTTGAACAATACAAGGGTTTTTAATAACGATAGAAGGTGTTATGTGCGGTAAACTTTTAAACAGTTACTATGGCGGAAATCTTGCAAGGGATTTCTTCATTAAATTCTGATCTTTCTTTTTTATTCTTTGAAATAAGACCCTAGATTTTTGCTCTTTGTATACCATTTCTGTGCTGTGTAAACCATGTTGATTTTCTTACTAGCTTCTTGAGTCATTTAGAAGATATTGTATTAAAACATCTATGTAAATTCTGTCAACATTAATTGGCAAGTCAGAGGAAGCCAAAAGATCGTTTATATTCTACAGGAATTGTAACACACTTCTTTCTTAATGCAGACCCTATGTGATAATTTTTCTGCACTGTCTTGTATTAAATCTCAACCAGTTTTGCATGTGCAAAAGGCTTACTATGGTATGGTAGTTTTGTTTTTTACTTGGTTCTTTAGACTGGTGAGATTGTTTGTTTTCTTTCATGGAATTACGTAGACCAAATTCTTCAGGAATATCACTGCCCTATTTCTCTGGTTCTTAGAACAGTCACGGCAACAATGTGAACAAACCCTCGGCCTCCCAATTCTGAGAAATCCTTGTGACCTTTCTCATACTCACTGTCATTATCTTTCATCCTTGCACTGTTTGGTCTTTAACATCCTTTAAAGAACTCTTTGCATATTCATATGATTTAAATGTATAATCCTTAAAGGTAAAATATGTCTTTGTTTCATTTCAAATTACAGTTTCCTATCAGCTGGAAGTGCTTACCTGTCTGTGTTTGGTAGCATCACTTTGTTTAGATGCCTAGAAGTGAATATTCAGTTCTGGATATTTTCCTGTGTGTTATGAAAATATGCTTATGTGGTAGGAGATCCATGAAAGCTGACATTTTAATTTTATTTTAGAAGTTTAAGTAGTTCTATAGAAGTTCGTTTAGTAAATATTACTTTTTTTTTCCAAGTCTGTCCTCCTGTGTTCTGTGAATACAGCATTACAGCATTCAGGCAAAAATACAGCAAGTCACTGTGGTTCACTAGGTAGTAACGACATGCTGCTGACAATAAAAGTTTGATATCCTTGGCCCAAAAAACACCACTTGGATGAAAATAAACAAATAAAACTTGCTGATGGGCAGGGTTCAGTGCTGAAGCTTGCTGATCTGTTAGTGACAATGGCTGACAAATAATTGTCTTTAATTTCAGTTTTAAGTGCTGAATGTGGCTTAGCTCATGTGCAAGCTTAGCGGAAGTGGCCTTTTTGTTCATATTCCCATAGTATAGAAGGTAAAATGGGAATTGCACTTAGATGCAGCCGTATTACTCGGGACATCTTGGACTAAATACTGGAATTGACTTCGTCACCTGCCCTACAAACAGTACCAGACTGGTAAGATCCACAGTGCCTACTGCTGTTTTGGAAAGAAATGTAAGAGAGGCCGGATGGCTGTTGCAATGCCTAGAGGTAAAGGGAGTTCATGCAGAAATTGTAATGAAAGAGAAGACCGTTGAGTTGCTGCCTCTTGGTTGTTTACCTGGTGAACACTATTCCCTCAGAATACCTGAAAGTGAGGAGGTGTCAGGCCTCTTGCCTTAGGTTAACCAAGGAGGCGTTGTGGGACAAAGAATATTCTGCACTGAGTCTGCTATCCACCCGTGACTTTTCTTCTCACATCCGCAGGGAATGAGCAACACTATACAGGCTGAATTTTGAATTATGTAATCCCACAGTTACAGTGCAACTTCTACTGTAAAGCTCTGATTAAATATACATGAAAAATTTCTTGAAAGTTTCTCACTTCTGTTTCATGTATAATTAGCCTGCTTGTAGACTGAAACAGTATTTTACTCTTTAAAGTATTTTTTCCTAAGGAAGAATTGCTGTGTCTAGCAGTTGTTCAGAGTAAACGGAATAAACAATGATACTGCTTTAATATATGCTGGGTATTGACATGTCTTTGGGAATAGAAAGGCTTGACAGAAAATATACAGAAAGTTCTTAGGGATTATCTAGGTGAAGCTTTCTGGGATATTTCACCACTGCTTGGTTATGGCTTGGATCAGTAATTCTTTTGTTTGTGATTGGGGCAGGTGCTTCTGGGATGAGTTAGTTGATCTCTTTCCGTACTGACTTCAGGCACCTCTGCCAGAGGTTACCACAGCCAATGCAAAGACAGAGCAAGTGGTGTTTTGCTCCTCAACTAATGTCGTTTGTAGCCCAGCTTCTATGAAATGAAATTGTTGGTGTACGTTAATGTTCTGAGCTGTGCAATTCAGCGGCAGCTGGAGGGAGGGAAGGAAGCTCGAGTGAAGTCACAGAGGGTCAGCACAGAGCAGTTCCTCTGTCGTCACCCCTGTTGTGAACAGGCAGAGCAGCAGAGGCCTCGACAGTGAGTGGGCCTTGCAGTCTGCTCTAACTTCGCTTTGTCTGTGCCACTAGTAGCTTTATTTCTTTGCTTCCTCTTTAGTGCAAAAGGTTGCATTTGCCAGACAATAAAGACCGATGTGTCTCTTTTATAGGCACTTTTTGTGCATTCGAGGCATGAAAAGTAAAGAGTGCCTAATGCCTATGTGTGGCTATCAAATGCGTATTACATGTTTAATTGTGAGAAACCTCTCATGTCATTGTGTGCCGCATCTTCGGAATGTTTCAGGGAGATTGCAATACTTCAGGGTCTCTTTTGGTCAGAAACTTTGAAACAGATAACTGCTGATTTTGGGGTGTTTTTGTTTGTTTTAGCTGGTGGACAGTGTTGAAACAGAAGAGCTCACTAAACCTGTGCTGGTCTGGAAAGTCCTGGGTTGCCTTTCTGAACAGTTGTAGCTGGTGTGGTAGTCTTTATCTCTAGGGATCTATTACCTGCTAGTTCAAGTCTTACTGCATTGGCACGGTGCAAATGGGTAACTGAAAGGCATCTCCTCTTAGAAAGTTTGGCATTTCATGTAAAATACCAATACTCCAAAGACATAAAGCAGGAGACGATGTAATCTATGTAACACATAGGAATCATGGCACGCTAGCTACAATTTCTAATCCCTTTAGTTGCTACAAAAGAATACACTCATGGTTTCAAGATGGAGGAAAAAAAGGGTGTATTGTGGCGCTACTTACTGCAGCGTACATCTTCTTTTAAAACCACTTAACGTGTTTTTAAATTTGTGTAATAGGATAGCTAGCAGGAAGAACCCAGCCACAACCTGAATTCTAAGTTTAGTCAAAAACTAGTGGAGGTGTAAGAGATCATAATGTAGTATTTGTGTTTAAGAACAAACCAAACCAACAAACAACAGGTAATCAGTTACCTTATTAATGCAGCACTTTTTGAGAAATGCTAAAGCTTTATTGCCAGAATGCCAAAGTAATCTTCATTATCCTGTGTGTTTTGCTTATCCATTCACTGTAAACAATAGTAATAACTTAAATAGGAAGAAACCTTACCCTTCGCATGGTCTGTGCTTGATTTATTTATTTTTTGTGGTGTTGCTACAATTACTGAGTACTGTTTTGCATTGTGGTAATATTGTACTAAATATTAAAGTTACTACAGTACAGTAAGTTTCCGACAATACAACAGTATTTAGTACCGTTTAAGAACAAAGAACTCTTTCCTGGCACATGGTTGTGTGCAACTGAACTGTAGTAAGCCTTGAGGCTGGAGGCACTACATGGAGACAGTTCGCTCTACCTTTGTTTTGTCAACGCTTGTTACAGAACACAGGTCAAAATTCTGTTGGATTTTTTTTTTTTTTTGTGAAATTGTTATTATAAAAAATTATGTTAAGTCAACTCGTGAAAGGGTCGTTGGAATAATTGATGTGCATGGTAGATGTTTCCAGAGCCTTTGAAATGTGATCTCAGAACAACAGTAGCACCATTTCTTCCATAACTGTAGGGAAGATACTAATGGTATTAACTGATCTCCATTCACACTGTGAAATGGCCTTCTGTGTCATTTAAACTGGATAGGGCTGTAGGTAAATATCTAAATACTGTCCTTCAGTACAGCTAAGAGTATAAAAACATTCTTCAGGTGTTTCCTGGAGGAAAAAAATGGTGAGAACTTCTCTAGCTGAAAAATAGGAGGAATATTTAGAAGAGATTCCCTCTGCTGCTGTCTTGTGTGTTCCTTTTGGCATGTCTGTCTCCTAGTTGTATGTTGCTATTTATATGCCGGTACTTACCAATCATTTTAACTGGGGGGTTATTGTAAATGGAGCATCCTTTAGGCTTTTCCTATTGCAAATAGTAATTCTAGATCCCTTTGTGCCGTCACAGTATTTACATTGCTTCTTTTCAGAAAATTTATATGCTTTGAGGGCATCGTACTTGTTTGGGCCATTAAGCATACAGTAGCTGTTGCTATATTGTGCTGGTTTTAGGTTAATACCTGTCGATTCCATGTCTTAAAGCAAAGAACCTGTCCCATTACTGGTGAGGAAATTATTTGTGGATTGGTTTGTTTTGGGTGGAGTACACAAAGGATCTGCAACCAGGGCACTAATTACATTTTGAGAGCTCACCCTGGTTCTCCACAGGTGCTCTTCAAGCTTTGCTCCCAGCTGGAGAAGGATTAGGATTTGCTCTCTCCCAGCTGGCTCCTTGGAAGCAAAGATTTTAGCTCTGGCTAAAAAATGGTGGTTGATAACAGATGGCCTCTGTCTGTACTCTGTAACTCTGGAAACCCAAGTGTTGAAAAATTACCTTGACCTTGATTAACTTGATGAATGAACAAGTGAAGTAGCTCATAATAATAGAACAAACGCAAACATATCAGAAACTTACTCTTGTGGATGCTATGGGACAAAGCCTTTAGAACAAAATGATGCAGAAAGATACCAAGATGTTGTCTGGCAGAATTTGGAGCACTGGTAACTTAACGGCGAAGGTTCGTGACTGTGGAAAGACATTAGATGTTGTGAGGCAGTACGTACCTCAGTGGGGTGCTGCTGAGGAGGAGGCGTTTGTAATGGTATGCTCTGACACAGCTGAATATGGGGTACATGTCAAAATAGAATGAGGTTGGCTGAATCCCTGTTGTTAGTACTTTCTGTGCTGGTGATTGTTAACAGATATAGAAAGACATCTCTGAAGTTTGGTTAATAAAGTAACCTTTTTACTACAGAGCTTTAAAGTATGGACTGACAGGGAGGATGTATGACAGAGAACATAGCTAAATAAACGACAGCTTTACTCCAGAGTTAGCTGTGTTATGTAAGGGTGGAAGAAACAACAGGGAAAATGACAGAAGTTAACTTTCTCTGTGCCCTTCCCCTAGTGTCGCCGCAGTTTTATCTTACAGCTGTGGTAGGGAAAAACAGATGAAAAAGCTCCAAGTATTAATTGAAGTCAGATAATTTTAGTCAAAATATGGGTTCTATGTTCTTACAGTAAGCACAAATAGGCAATCAGCAGAAAATCTAGTAAACAAATCCTGTATGTGACAGATTGCCGAGTCCCTTGACCTCTGTCCTGTAGGTGGGTAGCTATGTTTTATTCCTACTGCCTCTTTAAGGAGTTGCAAACTAAAGTTATTCTAATGAGTCATGTCATGTTAGTCTTTGTTTCACCTATTTATTTATTTTTCTTTATTTGTTGCGTAAATCTGCCTTAACTTCTATATCCTCATAGTTTTTTCTGGCTGTGTGAGTGCATTTCCCTGGAGCTACAAATACGGTTTTGTGCATTGGATGAGAAATTGTAGCTCGTTGGTAGTTTCATTGTCCAAGAATCTGTCAGTCTTTCCATTGTTGTTGCTGTTGTGGTAAACCTGGATTTGTAGTGAGATTGAAAAGAAGGGAGGAGGAAGGGTATCCAAAAATAGTGCTCATGCATAGCAGACAAAATCCCATTGATAATCTATTTATTTGTTTTGAGTTCCTCTTGAAGTTAATTTCTATGCAGACTTGTGCGTGAATGACGAATTACAGGTTAAAAATACCGAGCTTTTCAAATATGTTTCTATGAAGACTTACGAATCACCAAAACTTTTAATTATCAACGTCTATGTCAGTTCATTGTATTTTTGCAAAAGGAATAGAACAAATTATGGATCTTGGTATGCAGGTAAATGCCCTGCATGCACATACTCATTGATGCTAATGAGTTCCGTGGGTCAAAAACATGGGACTTTGTTAAATCTGACTGTGAGGAATGTTGTAAGATGAAGATATTGGTAGTGCAGGATTATATGCAGAGCGGGTTTTGTTTGTTTGTTCATATGTTTTTTTTCTACCAGTCCAGTATTCAAGGCAGTAGAGCTTCAAAAAATTAGAAGGCTTCGGTCCCGTAATTGCAGTAGTGTGGGTATCCTGAGCAAGCTCCAAGTATTAACCGTGACAGATATTTCTGTGAGTTCTTGTTCACAGTTCCTTTTGTACTTTTTCTGTTAGTGTGTTTATGTGGGCTGCTGCATTGTTTTAAATATCTGTTGGTTCGTATTTTTTTTCTAACTAACCTATATTCCCTTCCTTTAGGGATGCAGCTAATGTTGAAGGAAAGCAGCGTACGGTATCTAAAGATGGAATTATTTTCTCTATGCACAGAAATTACTTTGGTGTTTACAAAAGTATATTCCCTAAAATAATTCTTTATTGTTAGAAAGTAAAGTCAATGATGAAGTTTCTTATTTTCTTTGAAATCCAAAGTATTATGGGATGCAAACTGTCCTCTGTGAGAGGAGTTAAGACTTCAGTTTGCCATTCTGTTGTCATGTGTTGCACTTTTGCAGTTGTGGAAGTCTATGGCACCTTAGAAATAAGTTTTCATCTAAAATTGAGAGATACAATCATCTGTTGTTCTGATTATGGCATTCTTTACTTCCTTGAAAATTAGGAAATGGGGACAAAGTATGTGAGAGAGCTTATAGAAGATAGCGTTGGGTAAAGAGAACCTCAGGGACTTGAACCACCAGGTTCCTGAATCAGACAGGCAACTGAAACAAGTACTGTTTTGGCTGCAAATGAAGAAATTTGAGCCTCTGTCCATAAGTGGTTCTCTTCCCACCCCTCAGTAATTTGCAGGCAGGAAGTCTTGTCATGTGATGCTGACTGGCATACAAATCTTGAATCGTTTTAATCCTCTAATTAGAGGAGTTGTTAGCTGTGTTATAGTTACTTAATGGTGGAGTGTCTATACATTTCAAGATAACATTTTATAAATTTCTTATGTGCGTGTCTAACAGCAAAGCATTTTCTTCAGTTTGAGTGTCAGCCTCAATTAGCATCCGCAATATTTTTGTTCCCATAGACTTACAGATGTGTACACAGGCTGAATTCTGTATGACCATACTGTTATCTAAGCTATTCACTCCTATTATGTCACTTTACTCTCAGCAGCATTTCTGATGTTCACTCTTTAACAGTCATTCCCCAAACAAGGGCAGGCTTGTTTTGAATGTCTGTGTTTTTTGTTTGTTTGTTTTTTAATGACCCCTATGAAGAGATCAGTATTTCATACTTGTCACTTCTACTGTCTACTTTTAAAAAAATTTTCTCTTACATATATTTTAATGTTGTCTCATGTTTTAGGCTGTGTATTCTGCCATATAAATATGCTTTTCTAAGTGAGACCCAGCTTAGGGGAGACAAAATATCCATTGACACAGGCAAACAGACATACATGTCTTGTTTTAATAGACACGTGAAAGACTATGGCAATACATTTAGCTTTCTTTTCTTGAGCACAAAGAGTATTCTAAGGAATTTCTGTTTTTACTGTAAGTTGGTTCATGATTTTCACACCATACTGTTTGCAGAGGACATTAACAATTGTGATTTGGTAACGCTGAGGTGGAAGAAGAAAGCTGAGTGATTCACCAGGCTAAAAACAAATTGAACCCACTGCTGCCACAAGTCGATGTTACCGAACAGTATTTCCCAAGTTACGTTTTTTTCCCTGTATATGGCAACAACAACAAAACATTATCTGTAAAACTCCTGTGGTAATATAACAAACAGTGGGTTCTGATTTTGTTCAGGGGCACAGAACTGAAGTGACTTTCTTCTCCAGCCACCAACCCAAAAGGCACGGAATAGAATCCGGGCTTTGTGATGCCTTCCTTACTGAAACATGTTACCTCATGTTTTAAATCACTTTCTTCACATGGTGTAGATCGTGCTTTCCTTCTGGCTTTTCTGGTTCATCTGCTCTTTCCAGTAGCTTCAGCCTTTGAGGCAGACTTTTCCAACAGCTTCAGGTACTTGAAGTACCTGGTAATAATGTTTTTTTTCACTTGTTTAAAACAGACTGTTGTGGTTTAACCTGACAGGCAGCAGGTCGCTCGCTCCCCTGGCCAACTTCCCCATGGTTTATTGTTGTGCATGATGCCGTATGGTGTGAGACATCCCCTCAGCCAGCTGGGGCCAGCTGTCCCAGCTGTGTCCCCTTGTAGCTCCTTGTGCACCCACAGTCTGCTCTCTGGCAGGGTGGTACTGGTAGGAAATACAGAGCACCTTGGGACTGCATAAGCGCTGCTCGCCAGCAACTGAAACATCCATGTGTTATCAGCATTATTTTCATCCTAAATCCAAAACACAGCACTATACCAGCCACTAGGAAGAAAATTAACTCTATCCCAGCCAAAACCAGGACACAAACAAAGAAAAGCTCATGACCTAGCATGAATTCTAAGAAGCCATCTGTCAGTACTCCTAGATGGTAACTTTTAGCTAGGAAACGTGTGGACAATGCTGTAAATACTAGTTGTGGCAGATTCTCTCTCTCTCTGGAGAACTAATGTGTTCTATATGTGTTTCTTTAACTCTGGCTTTAATTTCACACCTACTTGATCCCAACCACAGTCACTGCAACAAGCACATGTGTGATGGGGGCAAAGAGAGTCTTGGTGTCTAACGAGTCTCTGATGGTACTGAAATGTCTGCAGGAAGCGAAGAGTGTTCAGGTTACTGATGATGACCGCTGACAGGGTGGGCTGAAGAGTATGTTATAGAGGCTTTTCTGTCAATTTGGAGTAGCTTCCTAAGTCAGTTTTCCTGAATGAAGAAGACAACAAAGCAGACGGATTGACCAAAACTGAAGTGTTTGTTGTTTTTTTTGTAGGCACTTCTCTGAAGTCGCCTTTAGGAGGGGATACAGTCTGCGTAGAGCACATTCGGTTTCTAGACATCCTTTGTATAGTAACAACATGTGCTGAGAGGCTGGCAGCCTGTAAGACACTGTCAGCCTCATTTGTTCTGGCTCCCTCCCTCGCTTAGACTGGTGACATCATAGAGATAGATGTTCTTGTGAGAAAAACAGCAGAAGGAGTTGAAAGTCTGCCAAAAATTTGCTGGATGAAACCGAGCTGGCTGCTTCCAGTCTTATTTTCATGACTCTCATTGTGTGCTTGCGTTTTTCACTTGCCAGGATGTTCTTTGCTGAACAAACACAGCAGCAGTGAGATCTCCCCATCCTTAGCATAACGCTGTCTCACACAGAAGCTTTGGAGGAGTAGTAGCCTTATCTCCATTCAAAACCATTCTAATTTACTCAATTATTCTAAAACATTTTGAAGACATTTTGCATTCTAATAATCTTAATCTTTATCGCCTACCCCCTCCCCCAGCTGATTTGCTTTGTAATTCTGGGTAAGTGTGTGTTTGCAGTTTGTCATAGGTGGTAAATGCAGGAAACATTGAATCCGTGAAGGTTAGTGTTTGATCTGATTTGTTCAAAGCTGGACAGTGACTATGTTGGGCACCCAGATTTGAAGGACTGTGGGAATGAACAGCGTGCGCAGAGATATTGGCCAGAGGAGATGAGAGAGACTTTGACTGACTGTATAGATGCCCTATACAGTTCTCTTTGAAATTGCTCACAAACTTCCCACAGAGGATATGCAAAATAGTTTCCTTCTTTCCTGAAAACTATGAATGTTCCAGCTTTGCTCGGAGGTTGCTTTCACAAATGATTTAGCATAGCTGTTATTAAATGAGGCCAGCTGTGTTTGGGAAAACTTTTTTTTTCAGTGAAATGGTATATACTTTGTCCTCTTCCAGTCTGTGGAAAAGTACAGTGTAAAAAATTAATTCACTTCTAAGATTTGCCCAGAGAAGCCATGGATGCCCCATCCCCAGAGGTGCTCGAGGTCAGATTGGGTGAGGCTCATCTGCTCTTGCTGTTATCAGAAAGGTTGCTGCATATTAATATTTTGCTATCTTTTGTTTATATTTCTCCCATTTAAAAGTACGTATGTGATGTCTAACTCATTTCTCAGTCATTCTTAAGTTCTGAGTATATTCATTTCCCTAATAAATTTTACTGTCTGTTCTTTGCAAATATTTCCATATCCTGCTGTTACGAAGATACTAGAGCTAGCTACAATCCTTGTGATAATCTTGAAAACAATTATTTGACAATATTCTATTCGTCTGTAATATTTCAGCATATAAAGCAAAAATAAGAAATACTTATCCCTTTTTGTGCATCATTTGCACTTTTATCTTCTGCTCCCTAATAGGAACCTTTTGACATACGTGTCTTCCCACCGTTTCTTGGCAGTGGTCCAGTGGTCTCTTCGCTTTACATTTCTTACTTGCTGTCCAATAATAATTTATTCATTACTGAATCTTCTGTGTACACCTAACACTGATAGCAAAAACCTTGCAGTTCTCGTCTTCTTTCACATGACTTGTCTTACTCTGTAGCGTCTGCTATGATGTTGATCGGAGCTGTAGAAGAAATTCCCTTTCGTGCTTTGTGAGGGAGTCAATTTTCAAACTATACGACTTCCTCAGGGGCTGTAGAGCCCTGTTTCAATAGTAATTGAAACTATATGCTGATAGCACTTCTGAATATTTATAATTACCAATATGATTCTGTATGTCCAGATTTGCAGAGTAGTATCTTAGGCTATGTCAAGTTTATGAATTAACTCATCATTTCACAGCCCTTTGAACTAAAGCCATAAATGTTTTTTTTGAGATATGTAAGCAATTCAGATTGAGGTTTTATGTAGATTTCAGTTTTGAAAGTATATTGTCTCTTTTGTGTTTAAAAAAAATAGTGTTTTTTCTATTACAGTGTCTGGAATTCTTCTGTAGTTAGAGCAAGGTGTGCTGTTTTTTTGGGTCGTATTTTCTTTTTGTGTCTTTGGTAGTCTTAATTATTTGTGCTTTGAGTTTGTAACTTCGAAGCCTACAAAAGAATGTTGAGTAATATGAATGTTTTGGTCATAGCTCTTAACCTTTGTTCTGCTTCATTGCTTTAATACCAGATATAAAGTTTAGCATTTGATAGTGTAACTTTAACATCCCAAAGGATCTTAATTCTTAAATTGGGAATCCGAAAACAGTTTATGTCAGCAAATATGTTTTAACCATGGATGCAGGGAAATTGTTGCATTACTGTTCAATTACAGTAAAGACTCACTGTTAGAAAGAATGCGTGTTCATTTTTACCTTCAGTCCGAAGGACTGTTCCGGTGTAGTTGAGAGTCTGTATGAAAATTTATCATGCGCTGAGATTGAAATAAACTTTTCTGAGGTGAGAGAGAAACATGATTCTGGGATGTGAAATTTTATGTTCACTAGGTCAACTTCTGGCAAAACTGCACTTATAGTGGATGTTACAATTTCCTTTATTTAAAAGATGCTGAAGAGATTTGTTATTTATTCCGACTGTGCTGATATTTGGACTGATATTTGTTCTGCTTTTAGACAGTATTCAAGGAACGTTCTCTGAACATGTTCTTATTTGAAAATGGGAATAGTAGTTTGCTTTGCGTAGTACTGAAATGTGAATAAAAATGCACAAAACCCACCCCCAACAACTGATTATTATTCGTATGGGAAAAATCAAGGTTACTTCATTATAACAACTAGTTCCAAGAGGTTGTAAGTACTTCTCAGGAGGAAGAGATTGCAGTTCAGGAAAGAAATGAACAAGAATATTTCTCAGAAGGTAGAGGGCAAAAGTGATTCCTGAAATCTTGGTTCGAAAGAAACGGAAGCCTCTCACAGGCCCTTAACACAGTTTCCCTCCAGTAATCTGACTGCAAACATCGAACTGGCATGCAGAGTCCAGTTCTGAGCACAGGGACTTGCACGGTCTGTTGCTTCTGTATTTAAACAATGATGAGGGGTCCCTGCATAGGTGGTTCTGGACAGTGTTACTGTGGTGGCGATGGCTGGAGAAATCCTTTTTGGCTTCCAGTGGGAGTGAAGATGCCAGTTTTCCCCTCCCATTTGAAGATTGTTTCTGTGCATTGCACAACTATCCGTAGTTGTGTGGTTTTCTCTCTTTCTCAGAAGGAGCAGGATCTGTAATCCTTCGATTAACTCGGCTATGAATGTGTTTCATACTGAAATATGTTGATGGTCAGGTGTTTTCATAGTAATTTAAGCTTAAACATCTTCCTGGACTTAGCTGAAAGCTGGGATAAACACTTGCATTCAGGATGAGGAATGTTAGGCTGTCATTCCCAGGTAATAGTTCCATGTTGCGTGGCTTAGTTCTGACACAGTGATTTTCCTAAGGTATTCTGATTGCTTCCATCTAGTGGATATTTTGAGGAGCACAGCTCAGTCTGCAAGTGTACTGGGTCTGTATACACCAACGTAAACGTAGCTTGAAACTTCTTCCTGTGTTGCTGCAGTATAAACCAACCTGACTTCTGTAAGGATCTATTCTGGATGTGGCTTTGGCTTAGCCAGGATAGACTCGTTGAAGTATTTTTGGCATATACTTCCGTACTTTAACTAATAGACGTGTGAAAATATAAACAGTAACATGATACAGTTTTAGGAGCAATGATATAAGCCAAATTTTAATTCGTGTGTGCATGCAAAAATAAAAAAAGGGTTCTAGAATCACATTTAAAACAATGGAGTGAAAAAAGTTAGATTATAGCATGTTTTCAGACAAACTTTGTATAGCTGTAACTTGTAGAATTTTCTTAGGAAGTGCAGAATTGGATTAGAAAGAACTTCATAATCCAGCAGTTAATGTTATTGGAGATAAGACTGCCCTTTCCCTCGCATTAGTTGATCAAGTGTCACTTTAAAACCAATCAGTTTATTGCATTCATTGCTTCTTTGAGGAGGCTGTCACAGAATGTCAGTCCTTTGGCTTAACAACCTATTCATTTCAGGTTAAATGTATTGTTGACTAGTGAACATCTGTGATTTTGCTAATTTTTGTCATCTTAAATATGACTTTTTTTCGTAGCTAACGTTTAAATCCCCTGAACTTTTCCAGAGAAGACAAACCTTTTTGTCTGCTTTTTTGAGTGCTAAGCAGCAGACTTATATATTTTACACAAAAATTTCCTTTTGTTTTCATTTTTCATACACATGTTAATAGTGCTACAGTTGTAGTAGTTCCATAATATATTTTATCCCAGGTAATATATTGCAAGCACTTCTGAGAATTCCACTCCAGCTTTCTGGATACACGATGGGAATTTTTAAGGCTGCTGTGTTCTAGGATTATTTGTGTATCACCTCATAGTTTATTCATTTAGTGACAAATTAAGACATCAACACTCTGATTTTTGCATTCAATTAATTTGCAGCCCTTGTTTTTCCAAGTTTCTTCTAGTCCTGGAATTCTATTATTTCCTTTGTACCTGGGATTATTTCTTGTGTCTTTGGGTGCTCTAATTTCTCTTGAGGTTACTGTTAATGCAATATTTACTGTGTGGTGAGAACCAACTAGCATCTGTGAGACAGTGTGCATCGCATACTTTTCACATGCGATATAATGCCTGCGTGATTTTGTGTATTACACAATGTGCTCCCTTGGTATACTCAGTGGTTTTATTGTTTGTTTTTTCTCTCCTAGCCGGTTGCTGAACCAATTCCAATCTGCAGTTTCTGCCTTGGCACAAAAGAGCAAAATCGTGAGAAGAAACCTGAAGAGCTCATCTCTTGTGCCGACTGTGGCAACAGTGGTAGGTGACTACTTATGATGCTACTAGAAATAACCACAGTAATTTCTGAGACAAAAAAATTTAACGTAGTGACTGCTACCAACTCGTAAGTATGAGGAGTATGCATCTATGATGTAGGATACATTTAGTTGAGCTGAATCTCATGGTCCTAGGAAGAGATGCTTGGGTTAACCTAACACACAAACAGTTCATTTGACTCCTGGAGGCTTCTTTAAAAATGTAGTAACGATTACCTGTTATATCGTGTTACAATAAAACAGAACTCAGTCATGAAAAATTACCTTGGGGGGTTTTTGTATGTGGGCATGTCATTTGCTTTCTAGGATATTGTGTTATAAGTGGAATAGAGGCGTCTGAAAAAGGTGTATCTGGATAACTAAAATTCCACGTGGAACTATATGATTAACAGTTATCGCTGTGAGCTATCTGCGAACATCAGCAGCAGTGGAATGTTTTTGGTGGTATCACTTTCTTGCTTTCCTGTAGGTCATCCATCCTGTTTAAAGTTCTCACCAGAACTGACAGTTCGAGTGAAAGCCTTGAGATGGCAGTGTATTGAATGCAAAACATGCAGTTCCTGTCGAGATCAGGGCAAAAATGCTGTGAGTACAGTCAAGTATGGACTGAATGAATACAATGTCAGTCTTGTGAATGTTCTGTTAAAATATGCGATAAAGTAATTCTAGAGTCAGCTATCTGCAGCTTCTGTTTAAGTTTAGTAGCCTTTCTGAGACCTGTGAAATACCTTACATCTTGTAGTTGAGAAATATGTGCATGTTCTCTCAGATGGCAACAAATTAATGGGGACTTGATGCATCTAAAGAGAGATTAAATCTGTCTTCAACAGGATAACATGCTATTTTGCGACTCCTGTGATCGTGGCTTTCACATGGAGTGCTGTGATCCCCCTCTTACCAGGATGCCAAAAGGTGAGAACTTTCTGATGAAAAGGGTAATTTAAGGTGATGTTAGAAGAGATCAGTGGGCAGAAAGTGCTTCTGCATATTTTATTCTCTTTTAGCTAATTTTAACTTGCTATTTACATTATTGCTTTCCAGGTATTAGAGACTGTAGTTTCCTTTGGAAAGGGGCAGAGCTGAACATCCAGTTTTTCCACTGTCTCTTGCTTCCTGTACATTATTATCTGTGAAGGGTTTTGAAAAAACCTTTGAGATCTGAGAGAATAGAAGTGATTCCTGCAGATTAAAGCGATCAGCTTAAAATTGAATGAATAGCCTTGTCCGTAAGAAAGAGATCGGCTTGTGAGTTTTTTGAATTCATATCTGGTTGGACAGTAGAGATTCCTGGAGTATAACCGAACTTCTCTTTTTTATCAGAAAGCAGACTATCTGTGGATGATTATTCCTTGATAACTGGAAAAAGAAAAAGCTTCCTATAGAAGGTAGTTGGAAGTAGTGTATTTATAAGCAGAATATAGGATAATTAAATGTGTTTTTTTACGTTTTTTCTGATAATGCACTACCAATTTAAGAGACTTCAAGAATGGTTGTTGGAAGTACATCATGGTAGGTGTGGAGAATTAACTGAATTTGGCTTTAGGTTTCTGGATCATACCTTTTTTTTTTTTTTTTTTTTTACAATGGATATATGGTAATTGGTATTGTTCTTAACCTGTTTGATATTGTTATTAACCTTTCTGTTGGAAAACCTAGGGCCTGTAATTCTCCTTTTCATTCTATGTAGATGTCCCTTGCATTCAGTGATGGGGATTTGTGTCTTACAGGTATGTGGATATGTCAAATATGTCGGCCACGGAAGAAAGGAAGAAAACTTCTACACAAGAAGGCAGCACAGATAAAACGACGCTATGCTAATCCAATAGGACGTCCCAAAAACAGATTAAAGAATCAAAATGCAACGTAAGTTTCTGTATAAGAGGAGTAAGGTGTGTGATTCTATAGGGCAGTGAGTACTTTTGAAGTGTGTTATCTGTTCTCTGTGAGGAGGTATCTTTTACAATTAGGAGCTTTTCATTAATTCTTGACAACAGAATTTCTGAAGAGTATTGTAAAAGAACAGAAGTAATCTCACAGTGCTTCTTTGTGCCTAGATATTTACTCTGTGTAACAACTTAGTATTTGGTTTTGAAGTATTCCTTATAGCAAGAGATAAATTTTGCTGGTTTTGTCAAGTCTGTTTTTTTTCTGAATGGTTACTTTTATCGGTATAGTAGCTTTGCGAGCATTTCTCAAAAAATGTTTTTGATGCTTAGAGAAACATAGTAATCTACAATAAAGCAGTGAAGGCGGTCGTTTGACATACCATCTTGCAACACTATCAGATTAAATATTTTTGTCCATATTCTGCTTCCATTCCTAATGTTTCTGCACTTGTGCAACACTTTATTGCACTGGGACAGATTGTGTGACTTTGTTATGGTTATTATGGAACCAGTTGTTGGAGAATTCTTAGGATTATTTTCCAGCCAGACCAATTCCTTTAATTAAGATTGCTGTGCAGTGCTTGTTGTGATGCAACATTATTAACTATGCTGGGGACAGAACGGTGAAGGAGCGTATCGCAAGAATTTCCGTTGTGGCTATCAGATTAGCTTAAAAATGTCAAACTACTGCTTAATTCTAGCTGATTAGAACCTAAGGATGTTGAAAAAATTTTACCAAGTTTCATGCTTAAAAAAAAAAATCAGGGAACGTCTTTCTTAAGTATCCTAATTTTGGCCATTCTGTGATACCAGGTGAGAAATTAGAGGACCCCTCTATGTAATTCAGAGGGACAAAAGGAAAACTAAATATCTGTTTTGTCTTTTTATTTTTTTCATAATTTATTCACACTTTTTCACCTTCATTCCACCATTTGTCTTGCAAAATATATTCACAGAATTACGCAGAGATGCTATGTTTTTTCTTGTTGTTTTTATGAAAAAGCAGCCTTTTTTACTTCTCTGTAGTTGCTAAGATTCTAGCTGAAATCACTCAGCTTCTTGAAACAGCAGTCTATGGCAATTCTTCAGAGGAGTGTTAACACTCGGTTATCTTGAGAGTTTTGCAACTTCCAGCTTGAAAGACAGTGGCTGAAAGGGGTAACACTGTTTTTACTGAGATGGTCAGCAATGATATAGATTCTTAGCAATCATGCATGTCCCATATGCATTAGCTTTCAGCGTAGTTCTTTTGACAATTTCCTATTAACATGTGTAAATGTTTAGCAGCTACATAAATTGAAACCTTTCATTCGGTATATTTGTTCTGGCTACTGTTTTTTTTATTTTTTTTATTAAATTCAGCAGAAATCTGTAATTTATACTCAAGTTAATTGCACATAATGTTCAATGTGGAGAAACGTAGTGCAGTACTACTGAGATGTTTAGAATAATGGCTCCTCTAGGGTACACAGGCTCTTGACTACTCCTTTATTGTTATTAAATTTTTCAGTTCACCTTTAGCTTCTGTGTGATTAATAAATACGGAAGATGCTAATCTGCTCTGCAACCTAAAAAACCACTTTACCCAATATTCTGACCATATCTTTCCCCTTTTCATTCTTTAGATCAAAGGGCCCGTTCAGCAAAGTTCGAACTGGCCCTGGTCGGGGTCGGAAGCGTAAGATAACTCTGTCCAGCCAGTCAGCATCATCAGAAGGAGGATACCTGGAGCAGACAGATATCTTGGACTTGTGCAGAGATGGCAGCACCACCTTGAAGTTTAATAAGAAAACCAAAGGGCTTATAGATGGCCTTACTAAATTCTTCACTCCCTCCCCTGATGGACGAAAAGCTCGAGGGGAAGTGGTGGACTATTCTCAGCAGTATAGGATCAGGAAAAAGGGTACCAGGAAATCTAGCACTTCAGAGTGGCCCACAGGTAAAGATTTTTCACCCTGCCAATGTAAGTATCCTGTACTCCAAGAAAATGTTCAAAGGCCAGGACATTGAAGTGACTAGAATTTCTTAAATGCTGGAAACTTCGAGCTGAAAAGCTAACACTCAAATGCAGTTATCTTGAGTGCATCATGGTAGAACAGCAGTTGGAAAAAGAGATCTTTGCCTCTTTATATGTAATGACAAGATGTGATGAGGGACCAAACAATGACTGTCAGGTATAATGCCCTTTGATAATGAGGGGCTGGCTGCAAAATAATATCATGTTTGAAAGAAGTAACTTAGGGAGTGGTTAATGAGAATAAGAACAATAAGGTAGAAGTATGAAATGGGAAATAGATAAGAAAGATTCATGAGTGTCCTATCTGTGGTAGAGGCTAGCAAATTTTTTTTTATTTTTATCAGCCACAGAAGAGCTTGCTTCATGCTGTGCATCTCACCTACCTGCTGGGGAGCATACTTTGTCTTGAACACAGTTCTGCTTTGTTTTCTTTTTTAGTTTAAGATGATCATCCATGACTGCACCTTAATTTAATCTTTGTGTTCAGATCTTTAAAGTCTTGTGTATTTTCATAACGTGAGTTGTTCCTAAACAAGCAGTGGATAATATTCCACAATCAAATACAAGGGCTGAAGCTTTAGAATAGTTAATTGCATTAGTCTGGCTGGTGCTGGAAGCATTTAAAAAAAAAGAAAGTCTTACTGGCTTGAGAGTGAGGTGAAAAGTCTTGTGGGGTTAGTGTTTTTTTTTGTTGTTTCTTTGTGGTGGTGGTGTTCATTTTTTTTGTTGTTGTTTTTTGTTGTTTTTGTGTGTGTGTGTATGGAAGGGGGTATTCCTTCGGTGATGAATGCAACTGTTTTGGTTTTGATTGTGGCAACTACAGGGTTTAAATAGTTTAGTAGTCCTTTTGTGAGAATCAGGCACAGTGGTAAGCCATTTACCCAAAAAGATCTTACAGTAGTGTCCTGATAGCATTTGTAACAATGAATACCTAAATGCTGCATTTGAGTCAAATGTCTGACATTACTTCTTATGTGGTCAGAAATCCAGAAATGGTTCCTCCTTTTTGGTCCCAATCTGAGCAGAAAATCGCATAAAAAATACCCAGCTGTATTCAGTCGTTCTGCTACGTGTTGTTTCCTGCTGTATTAAAAAGTATGTACCTCTTTGTAATGTAGGTGATGACAGTTTTCTCTCTCAATTACAGACAATCAGGATGGCTGGGATGGAAAACAAGAAAATGAAGAGCGCTTTTTTGGGAGCCAGGATGTCTTAACTGAAAAAGATATGGAGTTGTTTAGAGATATTCAGGAGCAAGCACTGCAGGTAAAGTTAAATTTTCGGTGTTTGGCAGAAAGTACCAAATCTGTAAAAGAGGTTTAAAACAAAAAAGTAGACTCCGAATGAGTCAGTCTGTTACAGAAGCTAATGTGCTCTGTTCTTCTGGTTGAGAGTAGAGGGGAACTGATCTCAAGAGAGCTGAAGAATAATATAAAAGTGGACATAAGAGTGTAAAGGGCTGAGGTGAGCATCTAAAAAGCCTTGAGGGCTGTGGCTTTAATTATGTTAGAATATAGCTGTTAAGTAGCTGGTAAAATGTATGGACTGTTAAAAACAATGATATATGTGGGCTGTTTGCATGGGTCATATAGGGCCTCCGGGTAATTAAAACCTTTCTTTCTAGATAATATCACTATTTATGAAAAGGAATGAGGCATTACTTTGTGTATTTTCACATATCTGTGTAATGTGTATATATACATGTGTATTACATACTGTGTATGTGTGTACTTTTCAGTAACTTGAATGGTTTTATGATTTACTCCTTTTCAAACCAGCGAGGTCGACTGAATTTATGAGGTGACCTCCCTGAACAGTGCTTCTCTAAGTATAACTGTACTTTTAACTTTTTGCAGATATTTGACTTCTGCTTGTTTACATACAATTCTGTCAAAGGTTGATTTGATTCCAATTACTAAGTCTCTTTACCTAAAGAGTTACGGAACAATGAGTTTTGGTAAGACTTAACTTTGCCATCTGGTATAAAGCAGACTAAGATGGAGAACAGTTAATTTTTTTTTGAGGTGCAAATACAACAGTTCTGTATAACACTACTTATTTCAAACTTTGTTACAGGATTGATTTAAGAAAAAAAAAAAAAAAAAAAAAAAGGAAAAAAAAAATGCAACACTTGGCATGTGCATTACTGAGCAAATTGCATACCTGACTATGGCTTGTGACTATAGTTTAGAAAAACACTGAAGATCTGAAACAGTCTATGGACATACATCCACAACAGAGAAAATATTCATCTCCAAACACCTGCTTAGAAAAAAGAGCCTATTTTGAAGAGATTTTTTTTTCCCTATGTGGGGAAAATACTTGTTATAGTTGAAATACCTTACATTTAAGGTGGCTAGTTGGTTGGTTTTGGTGTTACCCAGGAAAGTGTTACCCAGAGTTGTGATGCAGTGATACAGGAAGTGTGCACCTGTATCTCTGAGCTAACTGCCTCATCCAAGAGAATGGAAATGTGTGGTGATGTGTCAAAGGCTTTCCAGTGAGCCGGGGAAAAGATACCGCTTACAAGTCTTTCAGTTGGAAATTCACATAAATGTCTTTTTTTCTTACACAGAAAGTTGGGGTGACTGGACCTCCTGATCCTCAAGTCCGATGCCCCTCTGTCATTGAATTTGGCAAGTATGAAATCCAGACCTGGTACTCCTCCCCATATCCCCAGGAATACTCAAGGTACGACTGAACATCCTTTTTTGTTCTGCTTCAGCGTTTATGGGAAAGATGTATTCCAGCAGGTGTGGAATTCTTAAGAAGATTGTATATGAATGTAGGACAGAAGCAAAGTACACGTAATGCAGATACTTTTCATGGTAGTCAGTAGACATTTGAAGTTTTTTTTAGGCTGAGTCAGAAAGGTGATAAACTCTGTAATATGCTGTGTATGCTGTGAGCATTAGAATGGCCACGGAATCATAAGAATACGTAGATTCCCAAAGAACTGACATATTATGCTGAAGAGAGAGCAGCCTCAGCTAAATGATCTGATATTGGGCTCTAGGTGATTAGAGTATCCTGACTGACTGCAGTAGTTCTTGACACGTGGCATCATTGTGATATAAAATAACACCATATTCCCTCAGCAGATTTGTTAACTGTATTTTAAATGACCTTATTAGAAAGGGCTGTATGCTATATAGAACTTGAAAGAGAAAAATAAGTAGAAATTTAATAAGAATGACTTTTGACATATTATTTTTATGCTGTATGGAGTTCAACACATTAAATCATAAATGTTTAATGTTTTACATTTTAGTATCTGAAATGTTCTCCTGTGATACTCATTTAGTTGTTCTGATGTTCTCTTTCTTAAGAACTTTGCAAACTGTCTAAACTGTAAACTCTTCAGACATTAAGTTGATTCAGAATGAGGAATAACTTCCAAAGGCCATAGCTAGAGAGAGAAAATGAAATAAAACTTGTTGTTACACCATTTTTACCACAGAGCATATGGTCTGTTATCAGGAATTATTCTAGTTCTGCTAAGTGTATTAAATATAATTGAGAAATAGCATCCCTGCCCAAGTTAGTGTATGCAAACAGAATTAAATCACAGCAGGACAAGATACTCATATTTAAATTGTCCATGTCTATGTAGTACATAAAATGTCTTTGTGATGACATTGACAGATTTCTCATGGGGATTTTTTAAAATATGTATTCATTACAGAATAAGTAAATGTAACTTTAAGCATGCTAAGGTTTTTTGTCCTTATTAGAACATACATAGGTTTACTGTACTGGTTTTGTTTTCATCAAGTTCTTTATCTGCAGGAGTGAGGAATGTCATGTAAAAGTTTGTCTCTTCAATGTTGGATTTTCTTCACCTTTGCTTACAGGCTACCCAAGTTATACCTTTGTGAATTCTGTCTAAAGTATATGAAAAGCAGGACTATTCTCCAACAGCATATGAAAAAGTGTGGCTGGTTTCATCCTCCAGCCAATGAAATTTACAGAAAAAACAATATTTCAGTCTTTGAGGTAAGTTAAGATATTGAAGCTACTCGCTGTTATCTCTAAGACGGGGTCTTCAGCATCCAGCAGTGTGATTGTTCCGTAGCCCTAAAAGTCTTCAAGTGTTCACTTGCAAAGAGTGAAGCAGTACAAGCAAGCAGTGGGTGCTGGTATCATATACAGATTATTCATACAATGAACATGTGAGAAGGCTTGCTGTGTTTAAAACAAACAAACAAAAAAACTTACTAATTTTAGGAAAATTAATTTTAACTTCTTTTAAGTTCACTTAAGAAGCAATTGGACTGTGCACTTAGTCACATGGTCTAAAATTTTGGGTAGATCTGTGCAGTGCCAGGAGTTGGACTTGATGATCGTTAAGGGTCCCTTCCAACTCGGGATATTCTATGATTCTAATAAATGAGGGACTCAGCCATGGCCTTTATGCTGTGAAATTTTAAATCATTTGAGACTCTGCTTGTGGCATTGAAGCCTTCCTGTTGTGTTAGATATGTCAAATATTCAGGGATACCCAGATGAAGCATTTTCTTGTGTGACAGAATATAGAGTGATATAACTTCTCCTCATTTTTGTAAGGTTGATGGCAATGTCAGCACTATCTACTGCCAGAATTTGTGCTTATTAGCCAAACTCTTCCTGGACCATAAGACTCTTTATTATGATGTGGAGCCATTTCTTTTCTACGTGCTGACGCAGAACGATGTGAAGGGCTGTCACCTTGTTGGTTACTTCTCCAAGGCAAGTATTTGAGTGCTTCAGACTTGAAATTGCTCTGGTGAGAAATATTGCTTCAGAGTCTTTAACTTTAATTTAGGCTCTTGCATTTTATGTAATATACAAACTGAAATGATGGTAATAGAATTTTAGTATTTTTCTTTCCTCTAAAGTCTTTCTGTTACTCAAGTACATTTATTCTTAAAAAAAAAAAAAAAAAAAAAAAAAAAAAACTGGTCAGAAGTTTTTGTGGTGGTTTTACCGTGCTGGGCAGCTGAACACCACAATCGCTCTCTCACTCCCCCTCCTCAGATGAGGAGAGGAAGAAGTAAAGGAAAGAACAGCTCACGGGTTGAGATAAGGATAATTTAATTAAAGGGAAAAACATATATATGTTAAGGAAATATTATTAATTAACAATTCAACTAAAGGGAAAAAGGGAAAGGGGAAAGGGAGGGGGAAAGGGAACAGCAAAACAAAACAAGTAAAGGCTATGTGGAAGTGCAGAGGAAATAAATTATTCTCTGCTTCCCACAAATGAGCGATGCCTGACCACGTCCTTGAAGCAGGGCCTCAACACATGTAGCCGGTGTTCGCGAGGAGGACAGACATTTTCACAATGAAAGCCCACCCCTCCCCTCTTCTTCCTTTTTCCACCTTTTATTGCTGAGTGTGACACCATATGGTATGGAATATCTCTTTGGCTGGTTTAGGTCAGCTGCCCTGGTGATGTTTCTTTCTCACTTTTTTGCCCACCCCCCCAGGAGGGTTAGAGAAAGTCCTGTTACTGTGCCAGCACTTCTCAGCAGCAGACACAACACTGCTGTGATACCACTGCTGTTCTAGCTACAAGTGCAGAGCGTGGCATTGTATGGGCTGCTGCAGGGAAAGTTAACATCCCAGCCAGACCCAGTACAGTTTTCTACTTTTAAAACTTGCTGCTTTTTTTTCCCAACAGGAAAAACACTGCCAACAGAAATACAATGTTTCCTGTATAATGATTCTTCCACAATACCAGCGTAAGGGCTACGGCAGGTTCCTAATTGACTTCAGTAAGAAACTTCTTCACTTTTTTTTCTCCTTTTCATATTTTAAAGATAGACTTAGTCATTAAAGAGGATACCTTTTAAAAATAATTAAAAAAAAAAAGAAGTCTCAGAAAAGGGATGCTGATGTTCGCAGTAATCTGAACTTTACTTTTTTGTTGGAAACCCTAAATTCTGAAACCAAGCAGATAAATTTTCCTCTAGTTCAGGTGTAAGCAACTATAGGCATTTGTCAGTATAGGGTTTTTGCAGAAGCTTATCTTGTGCATGTAGTTATTTATAAAGAAAGCCAACTCTAAAACCACACGGTGTGTTCGAAGTTTAAGCAGCTTGATTAAGTGAATGTGCCTTAAGGAAAAGGTAGTCATAGTTAGGTTTTAATTTAGATTTGAGAGCAACAAAACCAGATGGTTTTAGGCTGTGAATACTGTAACAGTTCTCAGTTTCATGTGGATTTCAGTAAGTTCACTGGAAAACTTGCCACTGTAACTGTACCTCACTTATTATGCTGATACATAGATAGCCTTCCCTGGGACGTGCTAATTTTGGTGTTAACGTCCTAAGGAGAAACTCTGCTGGCATAATTTTACTAGAATAGTTTTAGTATAGTAAATATCCTGTGTAGATAAGATGTTGTTCTCCTGAAAATATTGATGAAATAATGGAACTCAGTGATACATCTTGAGAAACTAACAGATTTGGGCTATAGTAGAACTGCAGTGAGAAGAAACCTTTGTCAGCTGTTGTTTTTTTTTGTTTGTTTTTTGTTTTTTCTTCTTCTTCTTCTTTGTTATACTGGGGAAATGTAATCTCTCTGTCTTTATTGAACCTGTGCAGCGTATCACAGTCTTTAACAGAGGTTCTTCTACGGGTAGAGCTTGGTACTCTCTAGTATGGCCCTGAAATTTCTCAGTAGATAATTTTTAAGTAAATTATTTGCTTTATTAGTTTAAAAAGGTTAAAATATGTTTTCCTTCTATCTTCTTTAAAATGACAATTGCCATTTTAATTTTATTTAAAATTAATGAATTCAATTGTACAAAGTAGCTGATCTGAGGCTGTTGTCACAAATTATGCTAATGGAAATTGCTGAATTTATTTGCTTTCAAATTATGTATTTCTTCAAAGCCCAAAGTGACACTCACTGATAGATATATTAATGACTTAACTGGCAGAGTTGTAATTTCAAAGATTCAGCAGACCTCACGCTGTATCTGTACTACAGTCCTGGTTAGTCCTAGTTAGTTTCTAGGTAGTCAACTGCTGCCATCTTGTGGTGTTGCCTATAGCCAATGTTGAAAAACAATGTAGTTTAGTAACCCCATACTCTATCATCAAATAACAGAAATTTGAAACCCCCAAAATGGGGCTGATCACTCAGCGCATCCTTCAAAAGTGTAATATATATCTCGTAAGAAGCATTCAGCTACTTTCTTGCCCTTGTAGAATTTGGAGTAACAGGATGCAGAAGCTATATATGCCAATTTTTTGAACATTCTTTTTCTTGTGCTTCTTTAGGCTATCTGCTTTCAAAGCGTGAAGGTCAAGCAGGATCACCAGAGAAGCCCCTGTCAGACCTAGGACGGCTCTCATATATGGCTTATTGGAAAAGTGTAATATTGGAGTGCCTTTATCACCAACATGACAAGCAATTAAGCATCAAGAAATTGAGTAAGCTGACTGGAATCTGCCCTCAAGATATCACTTCCACTTTGCATCACCTGCGAATGCTTGACTTCCGTAGTGATCAGTGAGTACAGTAGTCCTGTTTTATTTCCAGACAAACTCAGGTGTATTTGAATGAACTTCAGTGATGTTTGGAGGCAAGTCACATCCAATAATATTGATTTTATTTAAAAGTAACGTGACCAAATACTGACTGTTGAGATCTGTGATGTTCCCATGCAGTGCAAGCATTGTTCAGTGCCGAAGCTTCATGAGATTCACAGCTGCACTGCTACATGGCTGGTAAACGTCCAAGTAATTTGCAGCAAGCTGCTCTCTTGGCCATGTTCTCTTGGGGTCCCTCTGCATAACCAGTCTAACAACCTCACAGGTCAGAGCAAGAGGATCTCTAGAGGGAAGGGAACATGTTCCTTTTTCCTGACACTGAGCAGACAGTTGTTTTACCCTTTTCTCTGCGCGTCCAAGATGCAATTAACTTGCTCAGACAATGGGATAGATCAATGGGAGAAATTAGGTGTATGGGGATAGAATAGAGGTTTGGCCAGCTGAGTGTACCAGTCAAGTGAAATACAAGGAATTGTTCTTAATTCAGAAAGTTGCTATTTTGGGAGTGGGATTGTATTCTTAGTTTGTGTTAAACTTAGTTTAGAGAACTTTTATATCCTCATTTCACAGTGTGCTTTCTAATTTGATTTAAAAAATAATAGTAATTAGTGATATTGCTCCCAAACAGCTGAATAAAATCCAGTCTGGCAGTGGGAAAGTAGCTTTTTAAAGCAGCCTTTTTGTTATCACTGAGCATCTTTTGCCTTGTATTGCCTTTTTGCCAAATGGCTTAACCCCTGACTGTTTAACAGATAAAGTGTAATACCCATGTAAGGATAATGGCTTCACCATTAACAAGAAATTGAAAGAATTTTAATGTTTTCTCAGTTTTAATATGCTTTCTCTAGCCTGGAGGCATTGCATATTTGCAGATAGTAGATTTCTAGTGAACTTCCTGATCTCTCTGAAGTTAATCAAACTGAGATTACGATGATTGAGAGTATGCAGATTTTTATTTTGTATAATTTAGTATTTATTTTGTCACAAGACAACATGTATTGGAAGTAGCCTGTTCTTGATAAGAGTATTATTACTGTTCAGATTTGTGATCATTCGTCGGGAGAAACTTATCCAAGAACACATGGCAAAGCTTAGAACTAATGTGAGACCTATAGATGTGGATGCAGAATGCCTGCGTTGGACACCTGTTATAGTTTCCAACTCAGTTGTCTCTGAGGATGAAGAAGAAGAGACAGAGGATGGGGAAAATGAAGAGCAACAGCATCAGAAAGAAAAAGATTCAGAGGCCAGCGTAAGAGTGAATTGGTTACTTCTATGCAGCATATAGTTTATATTCGGTGCTTTTGCAGACAGTACTAACAAAATTTCAAATGGCAAGCCTGGGCATTTTGCATAATAATAATAATAAAACCTTGCAGTCGTAATTAGATTATGTATCTTTGTAGTTTCAGATTAGATACTAAAAAATAGTAGTATCGCTGAGGCATAGCCTGTAGAAAGGTTAAAGTCTTTTTGAAATTATTAAAGAGCACCCTTAATGCATTTTTCAGTGTGTGGAAGTCATGGTGGTTTCAAAAAATAAAAAATAACAAAACAACACCCTTCCGACTCTCAAGCAACCTGGACTCTCATCAAATTACTGAAAAGGCATTAGCTTTGAAAGCACCCAGCACTTCTATAAGTGAGAAATTGCATAAATAAAAATGAACAAACAAAATCTTCAACATTTTTCACCAAAATATTTTCCTATGTTGTTTTGCAAAATCACCAATAACTTTATCATAAATCACTGCCCATAGAGCAGTGAAACTTTCTGAAATCTAGGCTGCTAACGTGGAAGGGTTGCGCTCTCACATCAGGTGATGAACACTCACTAGAGTACCATTTCAGAGAGAAATTATAGGCCATTACTACATTTGCACAAAACTCATTGTGCATTTTTATAGGAAAAAACACAATATAATTCAAAAACACTTCATGTAATTTTCAAGATAACTGTGAGATAAATACTGTGTTTGAATGTAGCAAGGTTACACTTGCATTCCAGCAGCCACTGGATGGCTGCTGCCTACGGAAGTCAATTGTCAGGAAGCTAATCTGGGGTACGTTGTCAGCTGGTAGGGAAAGGAATTGCAGTGGGCAGTATTACAGCATCATAAAAGTCAATTCATTTGCTATTCTCAGATTCTGAAAAGTCACCCTTGTTAAAGTTTTCTGAATTCTTGCTCAAAAGCTTTTGCTGAATCACTTCCAGGATAGATGAATAGTACGATGAACAGGATAGTGCGCATGATTAAATAGGAAGTATGAAATCTATTTATTTTTATTTACGTTAGATGGTAAAATCTGTGTCATGGGAGAAGAAAGAGCCAGAGCCTTATTCACCTACAAAGAATGAAAAAAAGCCAGACATTGTTGCTCCAGTCAGTTCTGCACGGCCAAACAAGCATGTTTTTCCCCTGGACAGTCTTCCTGCAAACAGTCAGCCGTCACGAAGAGGTCGATGGAATCGCAAGGGCAAAAAACTTCGAGAGACCTTTTGTGAGAAGGAACCAATATTGCCCACTGAGGACAAGACAGAGATTCCTGGTGAGCGATGCAGTGAATGTGAGGAGAAATCAGCAGCCTCACGAGGCCGGTGCAGTGAATGTGAGGAGAAGTCAACAGCTTTGCAGGGAAGATGTGGTGAATGTGAGGAGAAGTCTCCAGCCCCAAGAGATCGGTATGCTGAAGATGAGGAAAAATCTACAGTTTCCCAGGTGCAGTATGGTAAAAGTGAAAAATCTGCAATTCCTCGTCGGCGGTACAGTGAAGGTATGGAAAGATGGAGAGGACAGCTGAAAAACATGGAGCCACTGAAGTGTAGGTTCTCAGAGGACTGTGAAAGATTACCCCGTCGCTACAGTGATAGTGATAGGGCACTTCCGAGATGTTTTAGTGAGAGTAGTGAAGACGATGACGATGACCCCGTGAGTCCCCGATCAAGCTCTCCACCTGTGCTCACCAAGCCAACTTTAAAACGAAAGGTGTGTGCGTTGTTTTTTCTTGTTGTCTCTGTTACGCAGCCTATTTTGTCAGTATGTTGGTACTGTTTTAAGGATCAGTGCAATTCATGAGCTATGTGTTAAATGTACAAATAACACCTGTTCAGTGTTCCAGGTCTCTGTAGAGTACTTCATGCTATCGTATTGCTAGTGGTGGTTTTTTTTTTGCATCTGAGGTAGGTTTTTTTTTCCCAGATTTCTGACTTGTGGTTTTGACGTTTTCCAACTTGGCTGTTAAAGTTACACTGAGTACTAACAGATAAAATCCTACTTTTAAAAGAAGCTTTCAAAACACAAATGCTATCTAAACAGCTAAAATCACAGCATAAAGTCTTTGGAATCATTTACCATGGAGACGTGAATACTGTCAACATGACCAAGAAAATCCTGTCTTCATGGGATGCTGCACTAAAAAGTTATTTTCTATATCATCTTTGCAGATTATTCTAAACTATTCACATCTATGCTTTAGTGTCTCTGATCTCTCATCTGTTAAGGTTATCTTCAGCTTTTTAAATGGCTTATAGCATTACACAGATGCCCATCTAGCAATCTGCGTGGAAGTCTATGGTCTTTCATTGTATTTGGTATCTGTCTAACTGGGGGCAGATGCTGGCCTGTATTTCCAAGTGAAGTTCAAAATTTGAATTCAAAAAGAATCCCTGGTCCTACTTAAACTGTTGAACTCTGCTGCTCATGTTTTCTGGTTTTTGTGGTTTTTTTTTCTTTTTTTTTAGCGTCCCATTTCTACTGGATATGATAAAAATGTCTTTTCTTCTACCTTTCATTTTCAGAAGCCAATTCTTCATCGGAAAAGAAGGGTACGCAAGCGTAAGCACCACAACAGCAGTGTTGTCACTGAAACAATCTCAGAGACCACAGAAGTGCTGGATGAACCATTTGAGGATTCAGATTCTGAACGACCAATGCCCCGATTAGAGCCTACATTTGAGATTGAGGAGGAGGAAGAGGAGGAGGAGGAGGAGGAAGAGGAGGAGAATGAACTTTTGCCCAGTGGATACTTTCGGCACTTAGCCCCACAAGACACCCTCAGGAACAGACCCTCTTCTAAGAGAAAGTCCAAAGATGAGGAGGAATCCGATGACACTAATGGTATGTTTGGTGGTAAACTTTTGAAAGTTTGTTTAAGCATAAGTTACTAGTCCTACCAGCCTGAAACATTCCCAAGTGTTATGAAAATATGGTGCCTTAACTTTAAGCACTGACCTGATCACAGGGCATTTTCAGTTCATCCTTTCTTGTGGAACTGGTGTGTGCGGTTGTGGAAAAACCTGTGCAGCAGAGCTGCTTACAGCAATAAAATAAAAATTAATTAGAGTCCTCAGTTTTCCATAACAGAGAAATAATTGTTTATTTTGAGATCCTGTTCTTCATCACATTACATGTCCTGCCTCACAGCTTTTCATATCAAGAGTGATATTTGAATAAAGAATGATATTTGGAAAGCCACTCTTATGGCTTACACACGCTATGTACCACAGTGATAAATTTCTTGCTCACCTAGTTTTTTAAATGCTTTATTTTCTTACCATCCTGTTTTCAATTTAGTGCTTCCTGTTTCCTGGTGTCACTTCTGATGCTTTGTTTCTGAACCTTTGGAAATTTGTTAGTACCTCAGAGGTAATAATGTAATAAGCACGCTGATTTAGGGTATTGCTGCTCCTGAAATGCAGTATCTGTTGGTTTTTTTTGTGCCTTTGATACAGTTGTCTTTGCATATACATAGCAAAAGGTGATCTTAGAGAAAATACAATGTATTTTCAGTTATCTAAACATATTATTACATAGGGATAATAATCAAGCAGTACAAAAAGCTCACTACTGGACGTTTTGGATAAAGCATTACACCGGGTGGAGTTGGGGTGGCACATCCTTCTAATATTTCAAAAAGAAAGTATAAAAGTCATTTATACTTAGTTCAGATTTAGAATATTTTAATCATAATTATGAGTTAGGAATGCTTATGGGAAGCTTAGATTCACTGCAGTTTTTCCTTCACTACAGAAACCTGATGGAAACTTTTTTTTTTTTTTTTTTTAATATTCTTACTAGTTAAGGGTGTTTTGGGTTAGTATCTAACTTAATGTCTAGCTGAGTCAGTGCACGGAAGGTGTTTTATGATTTCCCTGTAAGGTAACATTGCAATCTATTAAATTTGGTGTCTGATTAGAGTTTGAATTGGTTCTGATTGCTTTCAGGGCTGTGGTGAGAATGGGTAGTGTGGTGTAGTGACTTGAGGCTGGTATTTAATATGGGTTTGGCATTCTGGAAGATGGGTGTTCTGTGGTGTAGGAAACAAAAAAAACCTTCTCTATATATTCTAACAGTGTTGTATGACTTGGGAGAAGAGGGAGCTCTTTGACAGGTTGGGCTGTATTATTTTGCTTTTCCTGCTTCTATGAGAGTTTCACTGTGAATGTGAATACTGTAAGGATCTTCTGTTCAAGCTTACCTGCACGCTGACGTTTAACTAAGTGCAACAGAAAGAGCATGTATGTATGTATCTCAGTATCCTCAAAAACCGTGCAGAAATCTTGAGTGGTTATTAAACCCATATTCTTTTGTAAAGACGGTGTCAGCTGCATGTGGTAAGAAGAAACACAGAATCACAGTCCCTTCAGGTTGGAAGGGACCTCTGGAGGTCATCTGGTCCAACTGCCTTGCTCAGGACATGGTTACCATGGATGGTGTCCAGATGGCTTTTGAGTATCTCCAAGGAGGCAGACTCCTCAACCTCTTGGCAACCTGAAGTGTTTCCTGATGTTTAGAGGGAACTTTCTATGTTTCAGTTTGTGCCTGTTGCCTCTTGTCCTGTCACTGGGCACCACTGAAAAGTGTGCCACCATCCTCTTCATGCATATCTTCAGGTATTTGCACGGATTCTGAAGATCCTTCTGAGCCTTCTCTAGTCCCAGGTCTCTCAGCCTTTCATTAGAGGAGAAATTCTCTAGTCTCTTAGCCATCTTAGTGGCCTGTTGCTGGACTCTTTCTGGTGCCTCCGTATCTTTCTTGTATGGAGGAGACCAGAACGAGAACATTTAATACTACATTACTCTAAGGGGAGCCTACCATCATAAGATTCTTATTTATTTATTCTTCAAGATATTAAATCCATGACAGTACAGGTGAAAAGCACGGGATCTTTAGCTAAGACATAGTAAAAGCTAATCTTACGTAGTAGATAGGAAGCATAAAGGAAGGGGAAGATAAATAGTTTTTTGGTTTTATTGTTTTTTTTTTTTTTTTTAACAAGTTAATTTATTTTTTAAAAAAGAAACTAAGTCTTAATGCTTTAACAGTACTGTGAAAGTACCATTTTCTTCTTCCTGCCTAAGTATATGCTGTCTGTGGTAGATCCTTTATCTCTAAAAATACTCCAAATATGTTTCATGGATGACTTAAAGGAGTTGTTGAATTTTGAAATCAGTGTTTAAGTTAATTTTTAATACTAAAAATTTTTTCAGGATGTTTCTGGTCAGGGGTATTCCGAATAAATGCCTGACAGAACTAGTTGCATGTAGTTTTTGGTGGATTTCTAACTTCAAATAACATTTTCAATAGAAAACAAACTCTTTAAGGCTTTTTTTAAGTGGCTTACTGTGGATGAAGTTGTTTATAAGAGGGCTGAGTAGCTCCTGAAGACACAGAACACTGTTCAAATCCAATTCACAAAGTTGAGCTAAGGGCAAGAATAATTCAGTTGACCTATGATCGGTTCTTAAGAAGTGTTTGTGGACTACTAGGAATACATTATTTAGTTTTGCTTTTGTTGAATTCTTTGCATAACTGTGCATACAGCAGCTCTTCTTGGGGAGTATATATCATGGAATGTATAGTATGGAATCGAGTTGGACGTGATCCTTGTTGGGACCCTTCCAACTCAGGGTATTCTGTGATTCTATGAATCAGCTTTTAAGATGGATGAAAGGGCAGAAATGTAAATAAGTCTGCTGTGAATTTGGGAGGAAAATTATCTTGCATCCATATAGTGGGATGACAAGGATAATTACAGGCCTGTCAGTGTGATGTTCATCCTGATTTAAATAGTAGGATGCATGGCTTATGACTCAGTAGAAAGTCCAGGAATGGTTATTTACTCAATACAATTGAACAGTGGAATGTGAAAAATGTATTTTGTCAGAGAACATGATATATTTTACGAGCCTACAGCTCACTTAATAAGGATAATTGATGTTACCCAGTAGTGTTTTGTGAGGTATGTGGCAAAACCGTTTGCTTAAGCTGAAATGTTAAAAATCAAGGTAGTACATATCAAATAAACTGCAAGCAGGGAGGAATTAAGCTGCTTTTTAATCAGTAGATTGCAGGGGAGATTGTTGTGGATCTTGTTTGTCTTTACTGCTATTTTGGGGGTAAATATTTAAAAAAAAAAAAAAAAAAAGTAGCAGCTGACAGGAAAAGAGGACATTTGGTAAATGAACTGAAGGGCATTTCACTGGGATAGTCTCAGAGTATTTGAAGGTCTTGCCAGTAATTAGGTGAGCATGGTTTTCTAAATCAGTCAAAGAGATTCATATAATCATTAAATATATGAACAAGGGAAACCTCAAGTGGAGCAGAGACATTGTCATCTCTTTATTTAGCTTTGGTGAAACTACTACAACTGTCTTTACTAAGCTATTTGCACTTGATAAGAGTATTGATGAACTGAAAAACTTCAAAGAATAGTCATGAGCTGATTAAGGCACTGAAACAAATTTTCTCTAATGACAGATTCAAATAATTCTGTCACCTTGGATTATAAGCAGAGGCAAAATATTATTACTTATATTTACTTATGTGAGGACTATCGTGTGGTAAGAGGAATTATCTGCCCAGCAGGTAAAAGAAAGACTAACACAAAAGCAGATTAAGAAAATCCAGTGTCTGAATATAGAAATTCAGATGATAAAGCATGAATATCAACTAGTGTCCATGCAACTGTTTATCAACAGTTGTGCGAAAAGTCACTGGCTATCCTAATTGACAGGTTGAAAACAGAATTGCTTCAGGGAAGGCCTTATAGTATTCATTAAGTTCTCAGTAGATGATGTCGGCGTCCGTTTCTGGCAGTACAGGCCATGAACCTATTTTCATATTTGGAAAGCTACTGAAATGCAGAAATTGCTTCATCAAATGAAAGTCAGATGAGAGAGAAATTCAGCTTCCTTAATTGTTTTCTCAGGATTTAAAAAAAAAAAAAAATCCAGGCAAATTCAGTCACCTGTATATTTCTATTGACATTCAAAAACATAAGCCATGACAAAGCAGAAATACTTTCTTCAGCAGATGCACAAAATACAGATCTAAATGGAAATACAATGTTATTGTAACATCCAGAGCTGCACTGAAATATTTTCATTTGTAAGCATAAATAAAATCTGTATGTATAAATAAAATCTTTAATGGGTGGTGAGTCTTTCCAGGATTTTATTATATAGAATAGTGCTTCATTTGATTTGTATATTGAAGGTTCAGAGCCTTAACCATACAAAATCTTGAAAGCATCAGTGTTCTTTGAAAATGTAATGTTCTATGTGACTGCTAATGAGTAGACTTTGATCCTTCTCGTTCCCTTCACAATAAATCACTAAGCTATTATTGATATATGAAGTTGATAAACATAATGGAATGCTTGGGAAAGCTTCCGTGAATGCTTGGGTAAAACAAAATGTTTGAACAGTGTCTTTCCATTTGTGTTTTCAGGTACCCCAACTTTGAAACCATTATCTATGCTGAGAAAATGTGAAGCAAAGGATTGTTCACTTGAACCAGATACTTCTACGCCCATGAAAAAGAAGAAGGGATGGCCAAAAGGCAAAAGCCGAAAACCAATCCACTGGAAGAAAAGACCTGGTCGAAAACCAGGTTTTAAACTGAACCGGGAAAAAGTGCCATCGTCAGTTCAGGGTGAGGGAGCTGATGCAGCGGTAGGTAATTCAAAACCAGGGCGTAAGCCCAAAATTTCAGATGAAGAGGAAGGTGTTGAGCAGAAAGAAGAGCTACCTCTTACTGAGGAAAGGAAAGAAGAAGATGTGAATATAGAAACAGAAGAGGTGGGAGAGGGAGAAGAGGAAGATACAGCCAGCAGTGAAGTAAGAGCAGTTTCTCCTGTGGACAGCAGCAGCAGTCCAGTGCCAGAAGTTAAAGAGCCTGAGATAGAAGAAGAGGTAGAGGAGAAGCCACGGGTATTAGAAGAGCAAAGGCAATCAGAAGAAGAGCAGCAAGAACTAGATGAACTTGAGCATGACCATGAAGAAGAAGATGAAATTGCAGTTGTGACAAATCAAAATGAAGACCATGATGCTGATGATGAAGATGATGGTCATCTAGAGTCTGTGAAGAAAAAAGAATTGGAGGAACAGCCTGCCAGAGAAGGGGTGAAGGAGGAGCCTGATGTGCAGGAATGTTTTTTAGAAGCAGACATACAAAGCAGTAGAGAAGATGCAAAAGGAAAAGATGAAGCAGAGGCAGATTCTGAGGAAGAGCAGGCTTCCAATGAAACATCAGTAGGCTCAGAGCATGTCCCTGGGTCTGAGGATGATCATGAAGAAGAGCAAAGTAACAAAGAAGGATTAATTGAATTAAAGGAAGAGGAAGAGATTCCTCATAGCGAACTAGATCTTGAAACTGTTCAAGCAGTCCAGTCCTTGACACAGGAGGAAAGCAATGAGCACGATGTAGCTTACCAGGATTGTGAAGAAACTCTTGCAGCTTGTCAGACTCTGCAGAGTTATACCCAGACTGAGGAGGATCCTCAGATATCAATGGTTGAAGATTGCCAGGCCTCGGAACACAACAGTCCAATATCCTCTGTTCAGTCCCACCCCAGCCAGTCTGTACGTTCTGTCAGCAGCCCAAATGTGCCTGCTTTGGAGAGCAGCTACACCCAGATAAGCCCTGAACAAGGATCCCTGTCCGCACCCTCTATGCAGAACATGGAGACCAGCCCCATGATGGATGTGCCTTCAGTATCGGACCACTCTCAGCAGGTGGTGGATAGTGGCTTCAGTGACCTTGGCAGCATTGAGAGCACTACAGAAAATTATGAAAACCCGAGCAGCTATGACTCTACTATGGGAGGCAGCATTTGTGGAAATAACTCTTCCCAGAGCAGCTGTTCCTATGGGGGACTGTCCTCTTCTAGCAGCCTCACTCAGAATAGTTGTGTTGTCACTCAGCAAATGGCAAACATTG
The DNA here is from genome assembly GCA_011076525.1 of Nettapus auritus. NCBI lineage: Eukaryota > Metazoa > Chordata > Aves > Anseriformes > Anatidae > Nettapus > Nettapus auritus. Next base: position 5,209,998 of record CM021786.1, on the reverse strand, counting down.
GCAGCAGTTGCAGCATGATGCAGCAAAGCGCTGTCCAGCCTGCAGCAAACTGCAATATCAAGTCGCCTCAGAGCTGTGTCGTAGAAAGGCCTCCAAGTAACCAGCAACCAGCATCACAGCCACAACAGCAGCAGCCTCAGTCCCAGCAGCCACAGCCCCCGCCTCCACCCCAGCAGCAACCTCCGCTGTCTCAGTGCAGCATGAACAACAGCTTCACCCCAGCGCCTATGATCATGGAAATACCTGAATCAGGAAGCACTGGTAACATAAGTATCTATGAGAGGATTCCAGGGGATTTTGGGACTGGGAGCTATTCACAACCATCAGCCACATTCAGTTTAGCCAAGTTGCAGCAGCTGACAAACACCATTATGGACCCTCATGCCATGCCTTATAGCCATTCTCCTGCTGTGACTTCCTATGCAACCAGTGTTTCTCTGTCCAACACAGGACTGGCTCAGCTCGCTCCCTCTCATCCATTAGCAGGCACGCCACAAGCACAAGCCACCATGACACCCCCACCAAACCTGGCGTCTACCACCATGAACCTCACGTCACCTCTGCTTCAGTGTAATATGTCTGCTACCAATATTGGCATTCCACATACGCAGAGGTTGCAGGGGCAAATGCCGGTCAAGGGGCACATTTCCATCCGCTCTAAATCAGCACCGCTGCCCTCTGCAACTGCACACCAGCAGCAGCTTTATGGCCGCAGTCCACCCGCAGTCGCCATGCAGGCCGGCCCTCGTACGTTGGCTGTTCAGCGGGGTATGAACATGGGGGTCAACCTAATGCCAACCACCCCATACAATGTTAACTCCATGAATATGAACACCCTGAATGCCATGAACAGCTACAGAATGACACAGCCCATGATGAACAGCAGTTACCATAGTAACCCTGCCTACATGAACCAGACAGCACAGTATCCTATGCAGATGCAGATGGGAATGATGGGGAGCCAGGCCTATACCCAGCAGCCTATGCAGCCAAATCCTCATGGGAACATGATGTACACTGGCCCCTCCCATCACAGCTACATGAATGCTGCAGGGGTGCCCAAGCAGTCTCTCAATGGACCGTACATGAGAAGATGAGCAAGATGAACTTGCATCCTAAAAACTTAAATATATATAAATAAAGGAACCTTTTATACTGACGAACCAGAGAAAATGGACCTTTTTCCAGTTAAAATATTGCTGTAGATTTAGAGGGATTTTCTTTGGTTTATTTTATTTTTAGGAAGCCTGGTGGTTTTTTTGTTGTTGCTTTTTGTTTTTGTTCTGGGGGGTAGTGTTTTCTTCACAATCCTGAAACATTTTACAGCTAAAATCATTTACAGATGTTTTTTAGAGGGAAAACATGCACAAAATCTTTTCATAATTTAAAAAGAGCCTTACTTTGCTGACGATGTGGACAGAATATGTGTAACAGTGAAATCATTTTTCTAATTTTTTTTTTTTCAAATGTATGTCCTTCTCCCTTTCTTGTGCCCCTCTGTATGCAGTTTTTAGTGCTGCAGTAATGTAAAATGTCTGACATCTCAAGGAGTAACAGCGTTTCCATCCAAACCCCACTTAGAGTTTTCTGCTTCTAGCAGGAGGCACTTACTGGGAGATGTGGAAAGGGACACAGGATAAATGAAGCTCTTCATTTCTGCAAGTCAGGAAAAAAAAATAATCTTTAACTTTCCCTGACTCCTTCCCCTTTAGTAAAATTTGGATTTACATGTAAACAAACTATTCACATCGGTGTTTTTGTAGATGAGTTCATTGAAATTGTATGTTTCATTCTGAAAATATAATGTAACTTCAAACAGATCCCATTTACCACCCAGACATGCACGTGTGCGCCTGTACAAATGTTCTGTCACTGAACTACTGGGAGCATCTCAAGAAAGAGCTTTAATAACCCTCATGCAGTCATGAGGAGGATAGCGTGGTTATTGGGCTGCTAGGACAAAAAACGGTTGCAGGCTCTTCAGGTGAACTGCATGTCAGCCATAACTCAGATCCCAAACTCTGCTGTAGTATGTACTTGGAAATGCTGAGGGTCTTGGTTCTGGGCCTTTGAGTAGGCTGAGCTCAAAAGCAGCTGTTTCCAGTGGTCTGCCTCTTAACCTTTATTCTTACGTAATCTTGGAAGATAAAGTGTATGTTTTAGGTGGCTTGATGAGAACCCTGTGGTGTCCTTGTCACTATTCCATTCCTGGTGTGGTGTAGGAAGTAGCTGAACGTGCTGCTCCTGGGGGGAGTTGTTGACATCGAACACTTCCTGATTCTTCTGCTATGTTTGAGGCCATTTCATCAGAATAGCCACGCTTTTGATCTAGTGTGGGAAATGAGGGAAATCGCCTGTTCTGCAGGAGTGAAACAGCCCAAACACCACAGTAGGATGCAGGTGGCAGGATTTTGCTGTTTATTACTGCATAATCCAATTTGCATTCTTTTCTGGCTACACTGCTCTGTGATAGAGACAGCACTTGCTGGCATGTCACCCAATACAAAAAGGGATACCCTTTAAGGTAGAGTTTTGTTGTTTTTAAATTGTATATGAAGTAGAAATACAGACACATTATTAAGACTAATTTCTTCTGTTTTAAAACCAAAAGAATCTAAAAGTTGGGTTTCTTCCGATGCACTAAAATGGACTTTTCCTCCAATAACTGCTAACCATAAAAGGCAGAATTCAAAGGACTTCCACTTTTTATTTCTGTTTAGTTTTGAGCATGTACAAGGCTGTGTAGGACCCCATTTCTCTGTATATACTATTCCAGTTCCAAATATCCAATGTAGAAAGCGCGCTGTGCTGCCCTCTCCTTCCTAGATCTTCAGCTGTGTCACTGCTTCCTGACTGCTGGGGGGTAGTGGGGCAGACACGGGTCTGTGGCAGGAGGAGAAGCTGTTGAAATGAGGGCCGTGAGTTTAGTTTGTTTGCTGTTATGTTTGGTTTGGTTTTGTATTTCTTTTTATTTTATTTTGGTTTTATGTTTTTTTGTTTTGTTTTTAATCAATTGGGCAGCTCCCTTTTCCACAAGCCTTTGTGACTGTAGAACTATTGTAGAAAAAAATGTTCTTTTCTATATATAAAAAGAAATTATCCAACGCAGTAATATTGGTACCTACCATTTTTCACTTCTGTTTAAAAATAAAATAAAATATGTATTTTTAGCAAGATAACTTGGGTAATCTTCTAAAAGAAATTAAAAAAAAAAAATCTCACTGTTAGTGACTTTGATGCCTTTTAAAATAAGAGCTTTTTCATTTCATTCCATCTTTAAAATTTTTTATCTTTGTTGTAGAATATTAAAAACTATTTTAAGAAAGATAAAAATTCTCTTTAAAGAGATCTCTAGAGTGTGTGAATAGGAGCTCCAGATGCCTCTAAAAGCCGCATGTACAAATGAAGCTGAGTCTATTCCTGTCTGTTTATATTTGCTTTTCCTGTTTTGTAACCTCTTTGTACTTTGTTCATGGTGACTTGTAAGCTAAGGGGAAGGGGTGCCTAGATGCCTTTGTAATTCTCCATGTCATACGCTCCTGGCTGGATGGTCTCCCTTCCTCTACTTGTATGTAATATCACTTTTTTTTCCCCTTTCTAGCAAGTACTTTCAAAAGAACTCTGTACATTTTAACATAAAAAATAAATTATGTTGAGCCATTTTGGATGTCTGTTGTGCATGTGGGTTTTTTCTTCCATGTGAGCACCGAACTCTGTTACCAGTCCCTGGGCCTGGGCTTGATTCCCCGTTCGCCTTTTGGCCTCAAACAGGGGTGGTACTCGGACCTTAGGCGTGCAGCGGCTGAGTTTTCAGTTTTGGTGATCAGCTTCCGCTCGGAAGAGTGATAAAGTAATGATAATATGGGGAAACCTCAGAAAGCTCCACCTTGAGCTCGCTCTCCGCAAGGAGCGCCTCCAGCATAAGGCGGCCTCGCTGCTGCCGCTGTCCGCTGCTGCTCGGGGAACCGCCGCGCCCCGCGGGGCCGGGCCTGTCCGGGCCGCGCCTGCGAAGCCCCGAGGCGGGCGCTGGGGGGAGGCAGAGCTGCGGCGGGCACGGCCGAGACGTTCCCCCGGGCGCGGCCCCGTGAGGAGCCTCTGCTCGTGCGTGGGGGCGGCCGGGGGCGCGCGCCGCGGTGTCTCGCGCGCTCGTGCAAGGAGGGGGCGCTGCTGGCTCGCCCCGCAGCTGCAGCGTCCCCGCGCCTCGGGGAAGGCGCCCGGGGGCTCTCGAGGCCGAGCACGTGCGGGCCCAGGTAGGGGGGCGTCGTGCAGCGCGCTCCCGGGCGTTTCGTGCATTTCGTTCTAGCACAGCGCGATTTAGGTTATTCAGGAGTGGAGGGGAGAGGGGCTGACCCGCGGTTGAGGCTTTCACTACGTCGGTCACTTGAGAATTACAGGGAGTGTGCCAGCACTTACAGGTAAGTGTCCTCAGGCTCCCAGCAGGCACATGTCCTGCACCTGGATGTGCCTGTATTATTTTTCCCTAGTCAGTGTTGGAGTTAAGACTGCATTAACCATTCTGTGCCAGCAACGTCTCAAGCTCTTAGTATATTGCTCATAACTTTTTTTTTTTTTTTTTTTTTTTAAGCTTTGTCACCATCCAATAGCAAAGTTGTAAGGCAGAGGCTGTGTGTGTGTGTGTGTGTCGTCCCCCCCCCCTTCCCATTGTGCCCCATTTATTCTGTACTTAGTGGTTATAGTTCGGGTTCTTTTTATATTTGTTTGTTATTTGCTATCTAAACCCATATTTAACATGTTTGATTTGACTATTAAAATCTGTTTGGCGTGAATTGTTATTTACAAGCAACACTGCATCTGCTTTCATTTATTCCCAATTTTCAGAAACATCTCTCATTTTTCAGATACAGTATGGATTTTAGAAGTAAAATGCCAACTGAGAATGGTTGCATGTCCTCCAGCAATTCAAAATGGCTTTGACTTCTGGAATCAATGCCCTGAGTAGTTAGACTAGAACATAATTCTGTTGCTTTAGATAAAAAAAAAAAAAAAAAAAAAAAAAAAAAAGAGTTCAAAACAATGATGGTGAATTGCTGCCATGAAATGACGACATACTTTTCTGTTCTTGTAAAATGCTTGTATCATAAACTGAGTGGTAGAACAATACAAGATCTTTATCGAATACCCTGGTACCAAGGTTGTTACACCTGTGCACATGAAATACATTTCAATTCATTGTTTGAGATCTTTGCAATGCTTAACCACAAGCTATCAAGCTTGGAGTGAGCAGGGCCAGCACTAATAATGATTAAAATAGTACTTCTTGTGTATTTCTGAGTTCTTAAGGTAGTTGAAACCATTTTAAGAAGAAAAATGCAAATATCTAAATAGGTATGTAGCAGTTTATAACAGCTTTCTCTCTAGCCTTGTAGGCCAAGGAACAAAAATAAGTGCTTATGAAATCCATAAGCAAGATCACAGGAATGTGATTTTCCAGAGTTAATGAACTGTTAAACAAGTGTGGCTACTTAACAAAAGTTTATAAAAAAACATCACTTGCTCAAATAAGCTTCACTATTAATAACACCTCTTTGTTTTTGTTGGTGGTGGTGTTTTTTGTTTTGTTTTAAGAAAATTAAAAAAAAAAACCTGTTTTTGTGAATTAACTTACTTGTCTTGATGATACATGCATGTAGGAGTCATGAACAAGGAGATCTCTTTTTCAGTTTCTTGTAGAAACTGTCAAATCCTGTTGTTAAAGGACTAAATGAGTTTTTTGTGGATTTGGTTTAGTTTTGTTTTTCTGAGAGTTGCCATGCTAGATAGGAGTGAAATCAGACTGTCCTAATGTACAGGAACTGTTGGTACCTTAAAGCTGCTGCTGCACGCTCTGGATTGCTACAGCCAGGTAATCATGCTATGGACATAAAACTATTCCATTCAGCACTATCCAGCTTGCTCCAAATTTGTTAATATGTGGACCAAAATGTCTGTTACCAACACTCAATATGCAGGGAAGTGTTTGCATGCAACAGACAGCAACACAGAAACTTCTGCCAGGGAGACTAGTTGTGGCTTTTCAATATGTTAATGGAAAAGCTGAGAGCTCATCAGTGAGGTAGTTAAAAAACAAACAAACAAAACACTAAAAGGAACAGAACCATATTAATTAGGTTCCTAACTTGGGGAAAGAGATCCTTGCTGAGATCCTGTCTCTGCAGTAACAGGGAAATGCAGATAGGCTGAGGTAGGTTTAGTTTACCGAAGCTGCGGTGCAGCCTGCAGCATCTTTTATCTTCACAGCTTGTCAGCCAGAATAATACGGCTAAAAATAGCTGCCTGAAATTGAAGTTTGAATGTAAAATCCTTCTGCCCCTAACACAGAATCTGAGCAACCTCAACAAACATCGATCTTCACCTAGAACAGGACAGAGCTCCAGCGACATGTTTCATCTCTTGAAATAGCTGCACTGCCTTGCAGGCAGACAGAATTTTGCTTGTATACTTCCCCCCTCACAGGAGGTTCTTCTGTCCTTGATTCGTTTGTGTGATTATTTTCTTAAGGGTTCCTCTGTCGATAACTATTTGTTCTCCTATGCAAAATCCTTTATCCTGTGAAGTCTTTGGAACAGGGACTCTGTTGTTGACAGGATCGTTTGACACAGTACAATCCTAGTCTGTCATCAAAGTAGCAGAGAGTTACGATAGTACAAATAATGTTTTCAGGTAAAAAGTGATAAGTTTGTTGCTCTGTGCCAAATAATTAAATAAGGTTCTTGAAAAAGTTTCATTTAAATTATCACGTTGGCTAATGCATGCAGCTGGTACCTTTCAGCTAAAGGAGGAAGTCCATTTACTGAAATTGTCGTCCTCTGTTTCCCCATTTTGAAGTGATTTTATATTTCTCCACTGGGAACAAGCAGCAACAAGATACGATTCAAAACGTTTTTTACTGTTTTATGTATTTCCTGAACAACTTACTTAAGGAAGAGAAAAATCAGTGTTGGAGAAAAAAAAAAAAAGGAAGTGGCAAGTTAAGTGAAATTACTGTTAAGTCCATTTCTCACTTCCTCTGTCCTGTGTCCTTGCTCCGTTCTGAAATAGCAAGAATGGAGAAGAAGATGAGGTTTTCTTCATGTACAGCAGATCTCTAGGGTCACTTTCTACCAACCATACACCTACAGCGCACAAAAGCTTGATATCAATTCTAGGTCAAATGCTTCATAACTTAGAATATGATTTGTGTAAGCCCCTGCACAGGACAACCCTATGTATATGGCAGAGAGAACTACTTCCAGTTAACTCTGTCTCTTACATCACTCTGTCAAAAATCAAGGTAGATGTTTCAAAAACAGCCTTCCATGACTTGGAAGATCATCTAGCAGGCTTGTCACTCAAAACTCTCTAGTTAAGCACTAACCTCAAGTTAAAGCACCGAGCATAAAACACTAGATGCTAGGGCTGTAACAGGACAAAAGCCCCAGACCTAGAGCTTGATAGAGATGAAATCCTCCCTGGTATCTTGAGAGGAGAGGAAAAGGGTGTCACGTAGGAAGAAATAAATTGTTTTTGGACAGCAGATTTCCCGAACCAGGGCTTCAGTCAGTCCTGCTGGGAGGAGCTATCCTCCAGAGCAGCTGGTTCAAGCTGCTTTGTGTTCCCTTCTGACAAAAAATGTCTTCTGCAGTCTGATGTAGGCAAGACTGTAGTTACTTTAGGACTGTCCTTGTCCTCCTTTGGTTTGTGTTAGGGAGCATGCTGTTGAGACCAAAGCAGTTTGCAGAATTTGGTTCTCGGCAAGTGATCAGAACTGCCCACGCGTATACGGCGAGAGGTCAGCAGGTGGTGGTAGAAACTCCAGGGACAAAGGGAAACACTGAAAAAGTGTTTTTTGTTTTTTTTTTTTAAGAGGCTATCACAGGTGCCCTTGATCATCTCTGTGTGCATCCAGCTGTGAGACAGGTGATACGTTAAGAAACGTGACCACTGTCCTCAGGAACCTTGTCACAAATACTGTGCAGAGTTCAGTGAGTCCAAGTAGCAGATGATGGTCCAGGAGGAAGGTAGAAAGGAAAACATGGGAAAGCGCCGTGTGTACATAGCTGTGGGCCACTGTACTGTAGTCAGGGGTCTGATGAATACATTACTCTGAATGAGTTGGTGAGGAAAATGGATTTGAACAGGGAAGTATTTCTGACCTTGGGAAAACACAGGCAGCCCTCTCAGCTGCACTGGTAAAGCAACCGAACTGCTGAAGTGTACCCCCTTTTTCCTGCAAATAGCTGATGATGCTTTGGTGCTCTACGAGGTGTACCTACATGGTATTAGATCACAAGTCTCTCTGACTTACAGATGGAGTCTGAACCTGGGGTTGTCTGGGATCTCACTAGATACTTCTCTGCTCTTCTTTGTGGGTGAACAGGGGACAGGGGTGTTTTGCAATTCATGTGTCTAGTGGTTTTCCAGTCAGGATCGGTCATGCATAGTGCAACAGGGAGGGGGGTTTAAGATAAATACTGTGTCCAGGAACCGTTTTTTGAAAAGTTCTCTACATCTTGCCTTCCCTTAAGCATCTTGTCCCAGCATTCTAATCAAGCTGTGGTTTAAGGGCTTCCAGGGAATGAGGCTGGGCCCAAACCATCATGTTCTATAGTCTGTGATGGATCTTTCCTTCCCAGATTTATCTCACTCCTGTACGGTTTGCTATCTGTAGCATTCTGTAGCAGTAAATTTTTCTGCTGAGTGGAAAGGATATATATTTTTACTTATTTTAAATATGGTGCCTCTGATTCTTCAGTTGTATGAAATAATGTGTAACTGTTTCCTTTTGGATGTTACCTGTCTCACTCACGTTTTTCTGTGCTTCTTTATCATCTTTCTTCCAGTCTGAAGGTTCTGCACTAGTATGTGCTGTCCCTTTGTGTCTCACAGTGTTTGAGGTTGGAAAGGACCTCTGGAGGTCATCTGGTCAAACCCCCAACCTAAAACCAAATACAGACAATCCTGGTTCAATTCTGTGGTGTCAGAACTGCCTCCTAAACTGCCTGCCAGTACGTGAGAGAACTCTTTCAGCCTTACTGTATACATTTAATATCTCTTCTTAGAATCCTTAAAATCTTGTCATTATTTTTATTTGAACGAGTCCTTCATTCTGTGTTAAGCAAGATGGCAGCTGAGCATCTGAGGAGCTTATCCTCAAACTTGAGGAGCTCATGAAAACGTTCTTGTTCCTTCTGTGAGACTGCATTACTTTCTTCCTGTGTGCACTGAGGAGGAAGCAGGTTTTTAGACAGTTAGAAGCAGGTGATTTTCTGTTGTGTCCCCTGGAGTATCAAAAGTGTGACCCTGTATCCTATTTCTCCCTTGACGGTAACTGTTCTTGTCCTGTGCTTGTTCTGCTGTGGCTTATAGGGAGTTAAGATGGGATCTCTTTGTAGGAGGAGGCAGTGTCCTAAAGGCAAAACTCTGTGTACAGCCACTGCCTGGTGCCATTCAGCTTTGTCTATAATGGATGCTTTGTTAGCATCAGGAAATACAGAACATCTCAGGGCAGAGCCTGGGCTGTAGCATTGCTACTGTTTGACTGCAAGCATGCAGACCTTGCCACATAGTGGGGCTGGGTTTCAGAAGTCTGACCCATCTGAAAACTTGCAGCCACGAAGGCAGGATGTGGGTTAGGGATGAGATGTACTTACAGCAGTATCTCGCTGCTGGCTTGCTGACCTAGCCTGGATCTCCACAGGCAGTTTGTCTCACAGTTCTGAAAGGTCAAGACCCAAGCACTGTGAGGGGTTGGACATGTGGTGGGGACTGTTGCAGTTGTATTTAGCAGAGCTTGGTTTAATTCCTGGGTTCCCTATTTTGTTCCTCAGAAATTATTCTAAACTGGCAGGGAGCTGGTTTAGGGTGCAAAGTCATACAGGCAGAACTGAGGAATGCTCAGTGTGTTATGGTTAATTGTGACAATTAATTTCCCCCTTGTGTACATGTTGGTGGCTGCAGATATATATATATATATATATTTGATTTGGCCTCTGCCTCTTTTAGTCTGTGAAGAGACAGGATTAGGGTAACTGATTGCAGCTGTCCATGTGGCATCTCCTATCTATAGAGTCTTTCACTATGCATTTTTTTTTGGATGGGAGTTCATAAGATGTTACTGTACAAAAGATGTGCAGCTGTATCTAGAGTGTTTTATTTATCTAGATGAGTAGAGTACAGAGAACTAAAGGTGTCCTTGGAAAAGCCTTGTAAAATTTGATGATTTCCTGTTCTCAGACTTTATTACGACTCCATAAACATTTGCTGTATTCTTACCCATCACATTTCATATAAACTAAGATACATGGATCTTTTTTTCTGTTTTTAAGGACCCTTCTTAGTCTATGGATGAAGCAAGAGAATTGGAGGAACTTCAAAGGAGAAAAAAATGCAGGAAAACTTAGAAACTTAGAAAAGTGACCTATAGCATCTAAGTTAATTCTGCATTTCTCAGCCTCCTGTCACTGTAAATAAACTGTCAAGTAGTTGCTGAGAACATTAATCCCTGCTTCCCCATCTTTTGATACGAAAGGGACCCTTTATGTCGAAAATAGGGTGGGCTGCGCCAGAACAGCTTAGGGTATGCAGAGCTGCTACCTGGGCAGATAATGTTCTGAGTGCTTTACCCATAGGTCTACACATAGGTGAGCTTTACATGGGGGGGGGGGCACACAAGAGTTGAAGTGATAAAGGCAGGTCTGATAAGAAGTGTCTGAATAGAGCACACTTTGCTGCAGTTCATGTGGTCATCACCAAAGTCTCACACACTGGCACAGTCTGCAGGAACCAAATTTACATCATTAGACCTGATCCCTGACTTCTGACCTGTAACTGGTTGTGCTTCAGGAAGGCAGCTGCAGGTGAAATGTACAGATGTGTGTGGAGAAAGGGTGACTGACTCCAGGAGCCTTAGCCAGTTTTCCTTGGAGAGGACTTGAGATCTGGTGATGCCTGAATGGGCAGGGGCTTTACTCTTCAGGAGCTGTGTAATCAAAGAACAGACAGAGCCCCTGGTTTCTGTCTCCCATTCACAGCCAAGATCCCTCCCCTCCCCTTGCTGTTCACTCCGTGGAGAAATGCAAGGAGAAAAGGATGCTGTTAAGCTGCACTTTGCTCCGGTACTTGGCACAGCCTTTGCAGTATCGGCTGTTTTCTGAGAGGGATGCTGCTTTCCTTCTAACCAATGCAGCGACTGCCTATAGCTCCCCCTGAAAGGAGCTGGAATCATAACCCAGAGAGTGAACGAGTGATGCGGATGCTTCGCAGAGAGTGACTGAGAGAGAGAAAATCGGAGAGACTGGAATATGTTCCTGCCTTAGCAGCATTGCAGTGGTGAAGCCACTGACTGACTACATGCAGGTTACTGCTCTTGATGCATTGCTACAGAGAGCCCCAAAGTCAAGATGAAATGCATCGTCCTCCTTTTTCACTGCTTCTCTGTTGTCATCATGCATTAATTGCTGAGAGTTATTTTCCTTCCTGGGGCTGGCTGCCTGCATCTCTTCTCGTGCTGCAGGAGAGACAGTGAAGGAGCAAGCGCTGCACCAGCCCGGTGTCCTGTCCCACTAGGAGGATTCTGCATGATGTGCCAGTGCAGTCAGGGGCTGCTGCAATGGTGCACAGGACGTCTGGAACAGCTGGATTTAGGATTATTAATGGTTTATGAAGGTGTCCTGGACTCCATCTAGCAATTAGCTGGAGACATCGGCTGTCCCTTGGGGCTTGTTGTCTGCTTTCTATCTTCCTCTCATTACTGCTTTCACACCCATCTGGGTCGACAGCATTTGAGCTAGGGGAAGGGACCTTCTTGACCAGTAACTGGAGGGTGCTGTGTGGAAAGTGCCGTTGTGAGCTCTGGAGGGAACTGCAGCCTGACCAGCCATGGCTCAAGCAGCTAAGCAGCTGAAAAAAATCAAAGATATTGAGGCTCAGGCTCTGCAGGAGCAGAAGGAAAAGGAAGAATCCAATCGCAAGCGCAGGAACCGCTCTCGGGACCGGAAGAAAAAGGTCAGTGGCACTGGGGCAAGCAGCCCTATATCCAGATGCCTATGCTTGTGGCAGTGGGTGCTGTTTGCGTTTGGGAGGAGGGGGGAGAAGAGTGGGGCAGCCTGCTCCCTGTAGAATTTCATGTGCATGCAGTGTAAGGAATAGTCCCTGCCAAACAGAGGACAACTTTTGGGGCCAGGAGTCTGCTGTTTGCCCCAACAACTTAGGAAGGCAGCTAGAAAAAAGGTGGGTGAAGGGAGAAAGGAAGGGAAGGGTTCATCTGGGCAGCCAGAGAGTCTCACACAGCCCACTTCCAAGTCCTTTGATCATCTGCCAGTAACAGATTTGATCTCTGAGATAACATTTCTGGCTTCTGGCTTCATGCAGTTTCCCAAAGTTGCTCTATATATGCATTGCGAAGGGGCCAGTGACCCTCACTCCTTTCTCCAGTGACAGAATGGTCTCAATGTCCACTTCATGCCCTGCTTCATCCAGAGCACCGAACCCACAGTACTGTGCCCACTCAGGGAGAGAGAGCGGTTTTGTGCAGGGGCTGAGACCTCTGCTGCTGCTCAGGGCAGGCTGTGAGCAGGACATGGGTCACCCCTCCCGGGAACAACATGCTGCTTGTTGGCAGTGGGTGTGCAGGCGGTCAGAAGCAGGAAGAGGTGTCTTTCCCCTCTGCTGACACTGAGGTGCAGGAGCCTTTGGTCTGCCAGCTGTTCCAAGCTGTAGCTTCTCTCTGGAAAGTTACTGCCATTTTTTTTCTTGCTGCCAGCTTCCTGCAGGAGCAGGCAAGTGGCTAAGATAGCTTTGCTACCCCTTGGAGATCTCCTGTTCTTCTCATAGCGGGGCCTGATGTATGTGCTGTACACCAGTGCGGAGAGGCAGTGAGGAGAGAGGTGAAACCAAGGGTAATCCTATGTATACGTGAGAGGAGGTTGTGATACAAGGCTGTCTTAGATGGACTTCTCCTCTGTATTTAGCAAAAGACTTGGTGACTTCCATGTGTCCCCTGTGAGCAAGAGGCTTAAAGCAGAGCTCTGCTGGTTGGAGCATGTTGACAGCTGCTTCTGTGCAGTCTTGAGAAGTGTCCTGCTGAGGTGACAGGGACAGGCACTGCTGACCAGCCCTCAGGCTTTTATTTTTCCTGCCACACTGCTGGACAATTGCCAGTTTAGGTTGTCTGGGCTAGTCCTGGATGCTGGAATTCCAGTTTTGTTCATGCCTGTTTCTGGTGAAGGCTCACTCTGTGTGGCTTTAAGAAGACCATCGTATTCCTTCCCGCCTCCCCCCCGCCCCAGCGCAGTGTATGTGTGTCTCGGTGATGGGCTGGGAGATCCGAAGATTCCAGTAAAGTGTCTGGACTTCCTCAGGTGGAAGGTCCTAGGGAGGGCACCTTCTTTCCAGCCCCATGTGAGAGGCCTAAGTTGCACTTGCTGCCAGGACAGAGTGACAGAAGGAAGGGAAGTGGAGAAACACCACTGAATAAACCCAAGAAGGCTCTGGTTCCCTGGGACGGGAAAGACCTTACAGCCATAAACAAACCTCTTGCAGCATACTAGTCAGGATTATCACAGCATGAGGAGCATGGATCAAAGTCTTCTTGGAGAATTCAGCGGGATTCTGGCACACCGAGGAGAAGCTGATTTTAGCTACCCCTTCCTGAGTATTACATCCAGGGAACATGCTCTGGCAAGGGAGACTGGTCTGCCTTTCAGCTTACTGCCTATAGTCAGGGACGGCAGAGCCCCTGCTTGCTCCCTACCTGTTCCTCCTGGGGCCAAAGCTGGGACAGGAATGCTTTCCATGTGAGGCTGAACGCCAGGCTGTCTGACCAGGAGGGCTCTGTGCTTGCCAAGAGCAGCTAATTGTGGAGAGATCGGTGGACACATTCAGGACAGACTTGAAGCCTGCAGACAGCAGCTTGGAGCTTGGATATGAGGTTTTAGCTACAGTGCTGGCATATCAAATGCTGCCTTCTTCAGTGGTAACTGTTTACTGCATGCGAGCTCACGGCTTTTTCCTGCAGGGCTTCTTCTAGTCTTCTACAGGGCAGCTTGTCTCTCATGTTGCCAGCGAGCTATAAAAGGGCTCTGCTCTGAAGAGCCGCCAACCCAGGAGAGCTTGCTGTGGGGCAAGCTCTCTCTTCTTATCCCCAGCCCCCAAAAGCCTGAGTGTCTGTAGTGGTTTATTGTACGTGTCTCTGTTGGCACCAAGCTGAGGGCTACGAGAAAGTGTTGGAGTTTTTCATTGTTTTGCAACAACAGTTACGGGGGTCTCATCTGTGCTAGCCTGGATGTCTGGCTAGTGTCTTGTGAGTCTGAGTGAGGCTTGCCTAATGTCTGTGCAGAAGGCCTCTCTTCCAAAATACTCCTGCACTGGCCATCAGCGTGGACCAAAAATGTTGTGTCACTGGGTCCTTCTGCTTCTCCACCTGTGCTTGTCATTTGTCTCTTGCTTTATCTGTATGCACATACAGGCTCCTGTGGGCAGAGGCTGCTTGTGTTCTGTGTTTGTACAGTGCAGCATGTCAATGTCTTAATTTATGGCTGAGCCCACCATGCACTGCTGCAATGCCCTTTATTAGAGTTAATAGTAGGGCATGACCTGTGATCCAGGGAGGTGCTAGGATGACACAAAGCAGCGGAGATAGCCAGAGGAAGGAGATGATGGCCCCAGAACAAGTTTCTTCTCATCCCATGCAAGCTGATCCCTGTATCCTTCAGCATTTCCAGCTGGTTTTGTGTGGTCATGTGTGTCCCCTGTATTGCACAAATTACCAGTTGCTGGTTGAATCCTGCAAGACCGTTGTGTCCTGTGATAGATATCTGGAGGTGGTAAGTTCAGTTATTTAAAACTGTGTTGCCCCAAACCCTTCTTCTTGGACCATAATTATAGTTGTCGCTTTTTAGTTTCCATGGAAATTTCTTGGCTTTTTTATTGAGTGTATGTACGAGCTCAGCTGACCTTGCATTGTCCATTTCCACGTCGTGTGCCTCTTGTTTGTCTCAGCACAGGGACAGTCCAGGTGTTACAATCTTTCCTGCTCCTCCAGTATGCTCTGCCTCCACCATCTGTAACTCAGGTGGTGAGAGCTGGTGTTTGATTTAATAAGGTGCATAAAGTGTTGAAGCCATGGCAAAGGTGTCACCCACCTTTGCTCTCTGTGCAACCTAGCCACACTTGTGTTTTGGGACAAGCTGCCATTGAACAGCTGGACATGTCCTGAGTAGTGGTCCTGACCTGTGTGCTCCACAGTATTGCTGGAGGTTGCCTTGGTCTGAGGATGGCCCTCGGATACCAGCTTTCAATAGTCTGTTTTGTCCTCACATTCAGCACAGGTGCTGCATTGTGAGGAATTGCAAGGTCTAGTACAATGTGTTGG
The DNA here is from genome assembly GCA_011076525.1 of Nettapus auritus. Classification (NCBI taxonomy): domain Eukaryota; kingdom Metazoa; phylum Chordata; class Aves; order Anseriformes; family Anatidae; genus Nettapus; species Nettapus auritus. Next base: position 5,194,628 of record CM021786.1, on the reverse strand, counting down.
TGGCTCTTCGGGGTGCTCTGCAGACAGGTAGGTGTGATGGAGAGCAACCCATGAGCAGGAGATGGGAGTTAAATCACAGAAGTCTGCTGCTATTAGAGAATTGGCCAAGCATCAACTGTAATGGCTTCTCGTTGTTCCTTCTGCAGTATCCTAGCTTCAGTGCTTTGTGTGTTTTGTTTAGCCCACAGCCCACAGGGGACCACGGCCACTGAGTTACAGCTTCTGGGCTGCATATGGAGTCTCTGATGTGGTCAGCTGCACTGTCAGTAGGGCAGGTGGTGATAGATTGTAGCAGTGTCTGAGTTTTGGACCAGCTGTCCATCCTTATTTCATGGTTCTGGGAGATGCCGATGGTAAAGAACACCTCCTTCCTTTCATGGCAGGCGTGGTGTGGTCAAGCTTCCACAGCAGTTGGGAAGCTTCCCCCTTGGAAGTCATGCAGGGCAGTTGACAGATATAGACCTGCCTTTGGCAGGATTGGTGGGGAGCAGCACAATACATTGTGAGCATGTGATGTTTTGGCACAACTTGTGAGGCTGGTCTGTAAATTGTTATTGTCAATACAGTGTTACTGAGTCGTTTTTGAGTTGTATGCGGCTTGTTGTGGAGATTATATTGTTGAGGTAGAGAACATACTGAATCCCTTTCCGGGAATTCTGGAAGCATTTGCCAAGCTCACCAGCCTGGTGGTTAGAAAGGGCCCAAAAGGTGTGACCTCATGCTGTGACCCGGGGTATATGGCTCACCTTTGTTTCAAACGTGCATCTAAAGCAACTTGCACCTGTACCAAGTGCGACATGATGAATTGCTAGTGCCTTGCAACTTGACGAGCTTTGAATTAGACTAATAAATAATAATAATAAAAAGCTAATACTTCTATGACAGTTCTTCCTACTGAAGTACACAAAATCTGGTACCAAATACAGCCAAATATCCAGTCAGGTCTGAAGAGTGGCAGACATTTATTTGAGGAGCACAAAGAGGCAGATAAGAGCTGAACTCCTCAATTGGCACATGGGATTCATGGAGCCACTACCTTGAACCTGTAAAACATCTATAACAAGGGCAATATGCAGCAAATATGACCAGCAGTACTTCAGTAAGACCAACAATTCTAATAATGTCTAAAGGCCCCCTCAGGTGTACACATGAAAGTGAGTACAGTCTCTATGCAGCATAGCTGGTGGCTAGCAGATTAAACAGCAAGCTAACTAAAAGGTCAGAAGAAGGCAATTTCTGTGGTAATTGCTATCAATGTTTACATGATAAATTGTTAGTGTGAAAAATGTGATACATCTGCTCACTATGTTCAGAGCAAGTTTTGCCTGGGCATCTAAAGAATAGAGGACAGTGCCTGCACTGCTGTCTCAATTTACTACCTTTTTGTTTTGAGTAATAAGGAGCAGACCACTTCTTTTATTATTCCACTGCTGTCTAGTTTCTTTGGTTTGCAAGCGTCCAAGAGTAAAATGGTCTCTCGGTATGGATTTGTACAGCATCTCGTCCAATGCCATCTCGAGTGCTGAAAGAAAATGTTTCCAAATAAGAAACTCTCTGCATTAAACTCCTCGCTTTTTTTCTAGTTGTCTATTTCCAGGATGCAAAACACATATCAGTCTATTATATATTTGACTACATCCCAGCCAGGAGTCAGAAGAAACTCCAGGCTGAGGTAGGTGAGGTGAAATGGGAGAGGGGCTAGATCCTGAATGGGCAGCTGTGAGAAGCTAGAGGTGATGTGGAGGGTGCTCATTCTTTTGCATGAAAGAAATTCTGCATGTTTAGGAAATGTGGGAAATAGTTCGAGTCAAATAGGGTTTGGAACAACAGCCACAGGTTCAGTCAGACAGAGAAGCAATTGCAGATGCTTTGTTAGTAGGACAACTAATCAGTTGTACAGGATGACCATGCTTGTGCTTGTTGTGTCACAGGCCAAAGAGCTTACTCATCTCCTGTTCACTGATGAGCTGTGTCAAGTGGAACCTAAGTCCAAGCATAGGATCACTGAGACTTAAAATCCAGGCACCTCTGTCAGAGCTGTGCAAAAACCACACGAGAAACTGGGGTGAGAGGTGTGGCTACTGGAGTGCTGCAACAGAGAAGCCGGTGAGGCTGTTCTCTGCTTGCTTGCCATCCTTCCCCAGGGCTGTCACTAACTAGCAGCCTTCAGCTTGTGCTGGCTTTAGAGAGGCTGCAGAGAAGAGAGTGCTGGACAAAGAAGGGCAAAGGAGTTCAGCAGACGTGGGCTGCAGACAGCTTAGAGCATCCCCAGGATAACTGTGCCCTCCTCCCATGGGTGTCTGGCTTGGTGTAGTTGCTGGAGTGGGCTACTTGGATTCCTGCATTCAGTGGCGTTAGATCCTTCCAAATATGTGATGTGGCTGTCAGCCACCCCGGGCTGTAGGGGCTGCTGGGTGTTGTGTTGGTGCAAGATGGAGTTTGCCAGCAAGAGACGGGACCATATCACCTGCAGAGTCTTGGAGCACAGTGCTGCTTTATCTCTGTTCTGTGCCTGCTTCTAGAGCAGCCGCTCCAGCTGCAACTTTTGCAGTCTCCAGCTGCAAATTTTGTTGTCTCCATCAGCCATAACTATTCCTGCCTATCCTTGAATGGGCCTGGCAGTGGGGTTAAGCAGTCAGCACCACAAATGTTGAAGCAGAGTTGAGAGATTTTCCTGGCTGGTCATGCAGCCCAGCACTTGGATCTTGAGTCTGCTTCTGGTTGTGCCCATGCTTCCTTGCAAATGGATGCTAGAAGCTTGTACATACCTCTCACTGGGCATTCCTGCAGTAGCACCCTTTCTGCAAAGGTTGCCGTTGCAGAGAAGAGCATGAGATGGGAGCCTAGAGTCCTTGGCATCACTGGAAGGACAGGTGAGACACTGTGGGAGACCACTGAGGCAAAGTAGTCCCATTAGCTGACCGTGCACTGAGGAGCAGCAAGGAGGAGAAGCAGAGTCAGGAAAGAACATTGAAGTACACAGATGCCATCTCATGTGAGGCAGCATCAGGACAACAAGAGCGATGATTATGCAGGCATCTTCCCTAGAAAGTTATCCAGCTGTTGGTGTGGCACAACACTGAAGAAGGCACCTTTAGAACTTTGTCATAGTTGTACTAAGTGAGGCTGTTAGGACACCAGATGCCCCAGCCAGGCTCCAGCTACTGGCATCAGCTCTTTGCAGCCAGGATGTGTGTCTAGATTCCAGTACTCTGGGTATGAGGCACCTTTTCTGCAAAGGAATTGGTATCTGGTATTTTCTGCCTGAAACTTGATGCTACTGTACAGTGGCAGGGAGAAGGGGCATGGGATATTGGGACAGCCAAAACCTTTGAGGCTCTAAGAAGCCCTAGCTTTTTACCACTCTGAATGTAACTAACCGAGTGTGTAGACAAATTAGATTGTGTTACTATGAATGGGCTCAGTCATTAGCCATCTAGCTATTACATAGGCTTTCAAAAGGATTTTGCAATCGAAAGGGCCATCTTAAATCTTTCTGTATGTCGTGCGTGCTAGGTTCAAGGCAGCAGTGCAGTGTTGAATCTTTTCTTCTATAAATGTCCATTTCTTAAAGCTTTTTTGTATACACAGCTGCTGACAGACTGGGGCAAAGCATGAGCTCCTTTACAGGTGAGTGGTGGAGTAGCTGTGGAGGGTTTGCACCCACCACTGTCTGCCCAGCGTGCCAGCAAGGAATTGATTTTTGCGAGCAGAAGGTAACTGTGACCCTCCAAGCTCTGTCAAGGTTGTTGGGGAAGCAAGTTCCATCAGGGTCTGGGGAGGATGACGTCAGCTGGCTGCACTGTCAGGAGATTCAGACCTCTGATTTGCAGAAGCTTAATAAATATTTAGTTCGTGTTTTATGCTGAGTTGGGAAGTACGGGGGCTGAGTGTGACAACGGCTTCCTCTGATGCTGTTTATCTGACCTGGCACTGGAGTACTGTATGAATGGAAATGCTGTCAGGATTAGAGAGAGCGTCAGTGCTACATTGTGTTGTGCTGCTCTGCCGGCTGAGGTCTGCAAGGGGACATTCTCCCCACAACCCACTAAGGTTTCCACTCCATCTCCCTCTGTGTCTCTCTCACAGGGAGTCAGCAGGAAGAGGAGGCAGTTTCAAACTTCCCTTTGGCTAAATTCTGTCCAATTTCACTTACTGCTGCTCACAGTCACCCTCTAGCATTTTAGGCTGCAATGCAGCATGCACTGGTTATAATGGGAGCATCTGTGCTCCCAGCATTTGTATTTTCTTTCCAGCAATTGCATTAAGTATGGGGGAGGGATGGCAGAGAATGGTTCATGGCATATTTATGTGGAGGAAGCAAAATGGCAATGCAGAAATTAGACTACTCTCGATGCTCCTTTACAGTAGAGAGGTTGCAGGAGCTTGTAGCTGAGCACAGGATGCTGGAATGGACACAAACCAAGACGTCTCTCATATGGCCCAGAACACAAATTCAGTAGAAGTTCCTCTCTGGTGTTTACCTTTTTCTTCTTTCACTGTCCGCTTTGCCCTTTGCAGGATGTGGTACCCAAGTAACCTGATAATGAGAATTATCAGTATAGTACCAGATAATCAATATAGTACCAGATAATGAGAGCTAAAGTATGATAGATTGTGTTTGATTGGGAAGTTCATCCCTTTCTCAGTAAACAATTGTCTACAAATACTAAAGGCAGTTTTAAGTGAAGAAGAGCTTGCACACTACTTAACTAGCAAGGCATTTTAGAGCCTGTGACTCTGTCCTTTGCTGACACTTCCAGACGAGGGAACTGCAGAGCTTGTGATGGGAGGGGGAGCAGCTGGTGTGTAGAACATGAGCAGAATATAAGCATCTGGATGAGAGGGATGTCAGGTCAGAACAGACCCTGCTGCTGCAGGGACTCGCTGGCGGCTAGAAAAGGCACAGAGAGGAAGCTGGTGCCATTCTGCACCACTGCTCTGCAGGCTCTTAAATTATTCAGGTAATAATGGTATCCATATGTGCTTGGTGAACCCACCAGATATCAAGGTATTGGAATGAGGCAAGCAACGTTTAAAACCTTGCAGCATTCAGAAAACTGTTTCAGGAGCAAGCTCCTTCAGACTGTGCCCTATCCTCAACACCTGGTCCCCTGCGCTGTGTGGAGCACCCCTGGTGTCTGCCCAAGCAGGGCAATTGCTGTGCACAGGGAGTGAGCCCTGCCCAGAGCAAGCGCCTTCAGGAGAGTGTGAGGCAAAGGATGATGCCCCTTGTGACAGTCCTGTGCTTGATAGCATGTGGGGCTCAGTTAATTCATGGAAGGAAGCTGCTTCTGGTGTGCTGCAGCTGAGGTACAGCAAGCTAGATTTGAGCTCAAAGGAAAGCAGCTTTACAGAGAGCTAAATTTAGAAGTTTAGTCTGAATTATGCTAATTTGTTTTAATTGTCTAAGTATGTCAAGGTTCTTCAGAAATATACCCTCTCTTTGCTGGCCTGGGAAGGTGCAGCTTCACTGGGGGCGTGATGGAAGGATAGGTCAAGGATTGCAGACATTACTGTGTTCCCTGTCCTACTTATATCTCCGTAGCAGTCCTCACCTTCAGCTCTCAGAATGCCATGAGGTTAGGTTCTGAAAACATTAGCCCTGGACTGGATAGACTAGCCTTGTTAAAATCTAAGATGTGTAGAGGGCAGCCTCCTGGACACAGGGAAGTTCCTGATACATCTCTATAAAGGGACTGCTCAGCATGGCAGGACTAACTGAAAATTCACATTTCCTTTCACAGCTGAACTATGTCATGTTTTGAGCCACAGTGCTGCAAACAGCAGCAAAATCCAAGCTCCCTTCCTATTTGCAAACCAAATTTTGCTGAGTGGCTGAAACATTAAGCCAGAGCCATATATTTCTTTGCAGGGGCTGCAAATATAGGGGACTGTGTTAAATCTAGGGCTTCAGAATGTTGCAGCCTCAGTGAAAAATCTTCAGCAGAAACAAAGCAGCAGGTATTCACCAAAGTGTCTTGGGAGGTGGAGGGAGAGAATGCAGCAGCAGGAGAGCATTTAGAAAACAGACGAGGTTTCTAAATTTATACAGGGATGAGGGAAGAGGGAGAGAATGTGCGCATGTGTGTGTGTCTGTGTCTGTCCAGGTCATTGAGAAGCCTCCTGTTAAAGCAAAAAGGTACTGCAGCAAAACAACAGGTAGAAATGATGGTTACAGTCAGTTACTGCATTGTGGTAACAGGACTTCTCAGGGCCTGCAGGATATGTTCATGTGTATATTATGGATCTCTTACATGGGAAATGTAGAGAACAGAGTGCTGAAATCCTTTGCAGAGTATAAACTGTGTTAGATTTTCAACTCATCTGAAAGTCACTGCAAAGGACTAATAAATATTTCCACCTTTCTACAGTGTAATTTGTTCAGAAAACAAAGACTTCCAGATAATCTACAAGAAAAACAGCGTAGTCAGAGTCCATTTCGTTCTGTCATGATGCCATGCCTGGAAGGGGAGCACTGTGTCTTTCCCAGGACTTGCTGAGAACAGCACAAAGCAAAGAATAAGATAAATGCTATGAGAATGTGCTGTTTTGGTGGGTGACATAGACAGGTGTGGGGTGAGTTGAGGACAGTTTCAGCTTTAACAGTGTGCTTCCTGGTTTGCACAGAGCATCTCTGAGCACATGAAAGAGGCTGCCCCTTTCCATGGATGGCTCTGTGAATGATGTGCAGGTATCTTGCTGCTGTCTGTGGGCAGCAAAGGCACCAGACTGTCAGTATGACTGCCCCATCTAGATCTTGTTCCAGCTCTGCCTCCCTGTCGTCTGGTATATTCATGGACCCTGAGGCAGTACAGATGCCTGGCATCCTAGCGCACTGGATGGAATACGCTCTGAGGGTCTGTCATCTATTTTAAACAACAATCTGGGAAAGAGAAGAGGGGAGTGTCTGTGCCATCACCTCGCAGCGAGTAAGCTGTCTGCGTGGTGCTCTGACTGAACCAGCCTGTGCTCACACAGAGTCTCAGAGCCTTGCCTTGGGCAGTTGTTGTGGGAAATGCTGTGCTAGGTATTCTAGGCATTTGACCCTTCCATCTCCAAACGTGCTGCAATTAAACTCAACTGTCTTCTAAGACACTTCTTCAGCTCGCTCTCCCTTCTCTGTCCCCAGCTGAGGACTTTGCCTCTCAGACCTGAGCACTGTGTCCTGGCGCACACACATTGCTCTGTTCAGAGAGAGTGGCTCTGCTGAGCAGTAGGTACTAATTTCTTCAATAGCCTATCTCTGTGTTGTCACTTGCAGCATAATTGTTGTTAATGGCACTCGGAGACCTTGGAATCTGTTGTGCAAATAGAGAGGTCCTGGGCAATGCCAAATTGCATGTGTCATCAACCTGATAGCTGTTGTCATCTAGCAGTCTTCTGGGTAAAGTGCTCGTGAGGTCCTTGTGGAGAGGTTGTCATGCTGCTTCCTGAAACATGTCTTGGCTGCACTGTTGGAACTGCTTGTCAGCTCTGCTGCACAGCTGGCTTCTGATTTAGGAGTTTGCAAAAAAAGAGTTTGTTATGCTGGTGGTATGGATGGACATTGAAAATCACTGGCTTTGTTACTGGAACTGAAGAATCTGAAACAAGCAATTCCCTTTTGCTATGTAGTTCTCTGTAATCTTTCAAAAACAAAGTTAAGCTGTTGTTACCGGTGCATGGAAAGTTTCAGAAACTACCATCCTTTCCAACACCTTGTATTAGTTGGCTGGGAGAAGAATCTTACCATGTAAGACATCAAGACTGTGAAACTGTATTGCAGCACAAGGCAAAGTCTTACAAGTTAGTTGTTGCTCTTTTTGCAGGTGTCACACAAGTTGTAGGGATGGAGCAAAGAAATGGCTGCTTTGGGCTGTATCTTTCTTCCAGCAAATAGTATTTGCCAGAGCTTTAGGCAGAGATGAGATAGATGCCAGCTGAGCTGTTTCTTGCATTCCTCTGCATGGGGAGGGAGGGGAAGGAGTAAAAGGGGTCTGCCTGGGAATCAGCACTACTCTGTTGATGACTGCTATGAGCTTTTACTGTGTGCTGTAATTGCATGCACGCCTCTTCCATTTCTAGGTTCTTACTCTGATATTTGAATCAATAATATTCTTCTGAAAATGATTTCCATGGGTTTGCTTACAGGAGTAAATAGTGTGTTTTTAAATAAGATGCTAAACTTCAATAATCCCTTTTCTATGGTTTGGAAATCTCTTCAGGGAGTTCCTTTTCAGCTCTTCCTCTCCCTTCCCCCCCCCCCCCTTCATTTGCCTTGTGGTGGATGAAAGTGTTCGAGTTGGCGGTGGGCTTGGGGAGTGGTGTGTGTGGAGTGGTGATGTGCTAGGGAGCTCTCAGAAAGGGAAAACTTACCTAATTGGCTTTTGATGTTGGACTTGCTTTCCCTGTAGTGGGGAGGGTTATGGTTCCACTTCCTCCATCTTTAATGCTGAAACAGAAGTTACATCTGTGGGTCGATGTCTTTGGCATGGCAGTATTTCAGCTCTCAAGCAAGCGATGACTTCACTGTATTGTATTTGGCCTTGTAGGCTATAATTTTCTACGCTCTTCCCTTCTTCAGCTCCTTTTCTGGCAGAATTAGCTCAGCTCACAGGGACAGTAGATTTGGTCCAAGCAAGAATTGCTCAGTGAAGCGTAGCATGGCAGCTCTCTTCATGCGCAGGCTGGACGTGCCACTGAATTGATGCATAGCAATGTGCTCCTGTTAAAGAGTAACATGATGGTCAGCAGGCTGACCCCTTTCTGTACATACTAGGAAAAATGCTTCCTGTCAAGACTGCTGTCAAATGGCTGCAGTGCTGAGATTGCAGTAAGAGGAACTGCAGTATCACAGAACAAAAGTATAAAATATCTGCTGCCCATCAGTACTGTATCAGCAAAACTTCTCACAACTTGTGAACTCATCCCTGTCAATGGTGAGATATGCCTCAGACCTGCCGGAGGAGTGCTCTGCGGCCAGCAGTAGCACAAGGCATAAACAAATTCACCCTCTCTCGGTCCAAAATGTGGGGCAGCAGTGTTCAGTGCCTCCTGACAACACAGCAGCAGGGATCAGCAGCACCTTCACAGGGGGACTCTCGACACAGTGCAAAGCACCACCACAGCAGCAGCAGAGAGGAGAGTGGTTCTGCCTTTCTTGTACTGCCCAGACATGGTGGGTAAGTTGCAGACACTGGGGCAGAGGAGCTGGCATCTTTCACTAATTCACTTTGCTTGAAAGTTATGCTTTGGAGCTGAGAGTACTGTGAGGATGCACAGAGCGAGCTGATCCAGAGGCTATGCTCGCCACTGCTGTAGTGAAGCAACTTCCTTATGGAGTTGGGAGATCAGGTCCGTTCACTGGGAAGGGGCATTGCACATTGGGCGTTACAGTCTGCCCAGACTTCATCTCTGCAGAGGTGTTTTGCCCATTTGCTGGAAATAACAGCTCACTAGACTAACATCGTCAAGTAGGTCAGCTGAATACACGCTTAGAAATGCTTGCTTCTCTCCGCTGGCTCTCCAGGGAGCAGAGAGGTCTGCCTCAGGAGCTGGCCCTGTCTGTGCAGTGTTGTTCACAGAGAAAGACAAAGGAGAGTGCCCAGTAATATCACATGAAGCCGTAGTTTGTTCTTGACAAAAAGGATCTATTGCAACCTACTGTGAGAAAAAAAAAGGAGCTCAGCAGAGCAGGAAGCTTCAGAATTTCCTTCATTGTTCATGTGAGATTTTTGGGGAAACAAACAAACAAACAAAAAACAACAAAGCAAATAATGTGCTTTCTGTCCTCTTTCTGGAGCCGCAACCACTGCAGTTAGCTTCCTGCCCTCCAGCTGTCTGCTCTTTACTGCCAACTGCTGAGCTTTGCCAGCAGGTCACTAGGATAATGCTAGGCTTATTTAGTGAAGACAGGTACCTTGCAAATATGCATAAGTCACACTTATGTTTAAATTAAGAGAGATATATGACATGCCAGTGATGTGATTAGGAGCTGGCAGGAAACAGTGGAGATTTCTGGGGTTGGGTGCCCAACCATGAAAATAAGGACCTGAGTTTGGCTGTGGCTTTGAAGATCAGTATGAGCAAACATGCATACAAACTTGTTGCTTGGAGGACGTCATGGCTTTGAAGAGGTAAAGGGTTGCAGAGAGGTAGGAGAACAGGCTACAGAGCTGGAGGCTTCCAGCAGGACCAGGTTCCAAAACGTGGTCAGCAGCTAATGCAGCAAAGCAGCTGTAATGAAACTATTGTGCTGTTACGTCTGCCATAGTGCTATGGCATCCTGGCCAAAATGTGCTTCCCAGTCTCCATCCATGGGCAGGTGAAAATGGGTCCTCTTTTGAAAAGAACTTGAGGAAGCCAACAGAGGAGATAATCAATAGGATTTTCTTTACTATTTAATTAAATTCACAGACATGCACAGCCAGAGTATTCAATGTGAAATAGGTACTTAGACTCCCTCCATACTCCATGAAGTTAAAAGGAGGAAATCTAAAGGTTTTAGGATGAACTGCCTTTGTGAGCCTTGTAGCTAGCATCTCGTATAGTTGCTGTCAGAGATCTTGTGATGTTTGTGTGTGTGTGGACTGACTCCTCTGTCCTGCCAAAATCATTCTCAAGCAATTGGATTCTGCTTCCTTCAGTTCCCTTGTTTCTCTGGTTCGCTGAGTTCTCCTTAGCATTTCTGTGGTCTGCTAAAGGCTGCCTTCTCTTACACTGGTTATGGGCACATTGGCTTAGTGGAGGGTGAACAAATGTAGGGAAAACTTTGCAGTTGTGGAGTAGGCTGTAGGCCGAGTCATCAAAATGAAAGCGGTGGAAATGGAAGAGTGCAGGACATAGATGTTATCTCTGTAGGAGATCAGGTTTCTGTGTTTCATGTTGCAAAGCATATTGTGTTAGAAGTCTAGCATAAAAAAAAGCTGAAATAAATAAAATCATCCTCTGTTCCCCCACATTTCAAGGCTTCTTGGATTGTACTGAGCCACCATAACCTGACAGTTGAGCAAGGGCACCTGGGATGCAGGGGCTAGTGCCTAAAATTTCCTGGCGCTGACAGCATTGGTTCATGCAAAGACCCAGGTAATCCTAGTGGTAAGTGCTGCAAGGGTATTCATCTCTGAAGGTACACAAAATTGTGCAGTCCTTTTTGAGCTTCGAGGTGCCCTTGCAGTGCAGGGGATCTCTGAGAGCTGCTGGAGAGGGGATCAAACTGCCTGCTTCTCTTGTGGTTTGCACAGCCTATTTGTCATGTGGAATTACTTCCTCCTCCTCTGCCTGTGATGCAATGGGAGATGGGGACAGCATTATGCCGCATGTTAGCTGGCTCTGCTGGTGCTTCCCTGGTCTGTAGAAGCCCCAACAGCTTCCCCCACTGCTCTGTGGCCAGTATTCTGTGCGCTCAGCTCCCAGCGCTTGCTGCTGGCACCAGTAACTGGGAGTAACAGCATCTTGTTTTTAAATAATTTAGGGGGGGATTTTTTATTAATAACCCAAATTACCCTGTGAAACTGCAGCTTCTCTGATGTTAAATATTAAAGTCCACTAAGTGGGTGAGCTGACACAGAGAACAGCGTGCTGGTGACAACTTGTGCTGGTGGGGCTGCCAGGGTGCATCCATCCTCCCTCGGTGGAGAACCCTTCATTGTCAGGGCAGCCAGGTGCTCTCCCACACAGCTCCCCATCTTCCCAACGGCATTTTGCATGCTTTAAACAGATCAGCACATCAAAGGCTGGCAGATCCTCTCTCTGGCGTTGCCATGGCAGCAGCAGCTGAGAGGATTTGGATGTTTCTGGGGCGGGATTGCATTGCTGGGTGCGTTGGGGCAGAAGAGGACTGCTGTCCATGCACCTGCATCCCTGTCCTCACAGAGACAAGTGTGCACAGAGCTTTCTCACTGTGTAAGGGGCCGCTCTGCCTTAGCTTAGGGGTGCTGTGATACCTCCCAACTGCCCACCTCAGCTCCCTGCAGTCTGGGAGAGAAGAATGCTGTGCCACACGTCAAGTAGGTCAGCTGAATACACCCTTAGAAATGCTTGCTTCTCTCCACTGGCTCTCCAGGGAGCAGAGGGGTCTGCCTCAGGAGCTGGCCCTGCAGGTGCTTAATGCTGTTACATTGAGGCTGCCCTCTGGGAGCCTTCCTCAGGGCCCTCCTCTGTACCTTGCAGTTCCACACGTGCTGGTGCAGGGGATTTCCAGGAATCGGCACAAAGCTGATCCTTGAACACTGTGAAAAATACGACATTGGTCTGGGCAGCATGCTGCAGCAGTGTGATCCAGGGCTCTGCTGCTGGACCTCGATGTTAGTCTGTTGAGCTGTGTTTCATTAGCAGAATGCCTAATCCTCCTTACTGGGTGCTGCAATTGCTCCCAGGAATTCAGCACTCCCTTGTGAACACTTGTCTCTCAGGTGCTCCTGGCCTCTCCAGCCAATGCCTTCTGAGGGGGCAGGCACATGTATGTGACTTAATCTGATGCACCCATAGCAAATGTTCCATGGATAATAATGGCTGGCACTCAGGAACAGCTGGCTGGCGTGGTGAAGGAAATCAGGTAATTTCAGTCACCAGGCCTGCTGCTTATGCTGCTGCAGCTTAGGCAGCTGGCTGTTGGGCCGGTGACCTCAGTGCTGTTGAACACTGCATTCTTTGGGAGATTATGAGATGGTGGTAGTATGCTGTAACGTGGTTTGTGGTAGGTATGTTATCATTGTCAAGTTTCTTTGCAATCATCTGAATTAACTGCAAACTCATCTGCAACAAAAGATGCTTTCTGTTTTCATTGCCTCTAAGTGCACAATATTCTCTGTTTCCCCTAGGCTAGGCTAGACTCCCTGATGGGGCTGGGGACCCAGTGCACCTCCAGACATGGACATTCCAACAGATTATATATATTTTCTCAGTAGTATCTCAAAAAAAAATGCTCTTGGATCACAGAAGCACTTCTGTTGCCCATCTCTGAGAATCAAGTGACATTCCTGTCTCCAGAGGGCTTCCTTAACACTAGCAGTGGTCTATTAAAGAGGCTCGCCTTAGGGCATAACTGGACTTTTTCAAGAGCAATTTCCTGCAAAAGGTCTAACCAAGAATCTGGGGTATGTCTGGTCTGTGCATGCAGGATCCACTCTCAGGAGCTCTATAGTACGTTGCAGTATTTTCCCAGACTGAATTTACTTTCTCACAGTTCTGACCTGCATCTGCAGGTACAAGACAGAAGAGCTGGGGTGCACATAAAAAAGTCAGAAGGCAGACAAAAGGATGCTGTTGACTGGTGGAGCAAAGACCATGGAATTCATTATAATAAATTCCATTTTCTCTTTGTGCATTTACCCTGAAGTAACTCTGTGCTGAGTCTGCTCTCAGGCTGTGGGAGACCTGTGAGAGAACAAAACCTGATTTGTTCTGCAGCATGGAATCATAGGAGCTCTTTGGTGTTCTCTGCTGCCTCCTGGGTGGGGACTTACCAGTGCCTCTTCCCTAAAATCTGCCTGGTCCTCTTCTGCAATGCAGAGCTGAATGCTGGATGGTGAACAAAGCCTGTCATTCACATCTGACCTGCACACATTTTCCAGAGTTTAGAGCAGGGTAAACTGATCCAGAAACCATTATTCTCTGGGCCTGTTTTTTCTCCCTTTCATTTCTTACCTGTGCTTTAGTTCCCTTTCTGTAAAATGGGGGTAGCTGAGGAAACATGTTCAGTCTGGCCTACTCCACTGGCTCAGAAGAGGATTAAAACAAGCATGTGTGTGACATCCTTGCTGACCACCCTGCATGAGGTCTCCTTCACTCACAGGTGGGGGTTCTCAGCGTTGGCTGCAGGCCAGCGACATCAGGATCAGCTCTTGCCTTCCTGAGAGCAGCCTGCTCCCCATGCCTATGATGACAGCATCTTGCTACTGGGAGAGCAGTGAGAGGGGACAAGCAGATGGCTTCAGGCTACCTCCTGCGTTTCTGCTAGGTCCTTGCTGCTATCCTGCACCCACCTAGGCAAGCAACCCTTTTGCGCTTGGTGGAGCAATTGGAAGGGTCTTGATGCTGATACTCCTGGAGGCCAACTTTGCCTCTGGAGATGCTGAATTAGACTTGCTGAATGTCTTATCCGGGGGAGTGTCCAGCAAGCATGATGCCAAGAGCCAAGCCTGCTATCCTGAACTACCCACAGCACAGAGACCTCAGGACATATCCTGGTCTGTCTGATGCACGATCTGTCTGAAATAAATCTCAAAAGATGTGAATCCTTCCTGGGGTAGCAAGGAGGGATGTGGACAAAGGCAGTGTGCCCAGAAATCTATATGTATACTTTTATAGGCACTTTAGGCTGCAGAGCAAATATGAACAGTGGGGAAGCTGCCTTGGGAAAGGTTACAGAGGGGTTGTCTTTGCAGAGAAGGGTTTTGTGAGTTTGCACATGGTGAGAGAAACTGGTTGTGTGGGAGCTCTTTGACTTCCAAACAAGAGTTGAGGCTCATAGGATGTGGGTTTGTGGGAGAGATTTTGGAAAAGAGCTGTCAGTGGCACATGGGGGCTAGCAGCAGTGTGGATACCTGAGTGCTGCAGCACAGAGCTCCAGCCTTCCCAGTGCTGCAGCTCTTGTTACACTGAAATGTAGGTAAATGAGTCATTGTGAAGCTGTTGCAAATATAACAGGGCTGGTTCATGGCTGCTGTGCTGCCGAGTGCACAGCTGATGTGACCAGTGGTAGGACAGTTTTGTCTGTACCTGTGCTGTGGTAATGGTGACTGCTAGAGGCTTTATCCAATTGGGAGATTTTGAGTTACAGGTGTGTGGCGGGCACCTTGAAGGGCAGAGATGGAGGGTGTATGGTTTGTTCAGATCCCATGCTCCAGAGGACGGTTCATCTAGCCCATGAAGAGGAGCAGTTGCACCAATGTTCTGCAGGTGGCAGGGGAAGTTCTCTTCCAGCAGTAAACACCCGCACATCTCTGGTAAGGTAGCTGACAGAGCTTTAAGGGGCAAAGTTGTACTGCTGAGGCCAGGGAAAAGTGCTGATACTGCAGGCATTCATTGAGAAATGTCCACTGGGAGAAATAAAATATTTGATCTCCTTCACTTTTAGAACAATGGTGAGACTCTCATTAGCTCTGTTAGGTCAATGGAGCTCTGTCCTCACTCTTATTCTACAGAATTGCTCCCTTTCCAAAGTAGCGTATGAGTGAGTATTTCTGGGACTCTGGGACTCTGCTTCTCTCATCCACAGGCATCTTATGTAATTGAATTAGACCTTAGGAAAAGCTACTGTGAGATGAAATCATCCTAAATGCTGATCAGTAAGAACAGAGCTGTGGGCATACAACAGAAATGTGCACATCTCTTCTGAATCATTCATTAATTACCCTTAAATGGAACTCATGAGGTTCAAGATTCCAAGTTTTTTGTTTTGTTTTGTTTTGTTTTGTTTTGTTTGTTTGTTTGTTTTATCTGCAGGTCTGCCAAACTGTGCTTCAGAGCATTGCAGTAACTGGAGAAAGGTGCAGGCTGTTGTACTGTGAGCAGGGTGCTCTGGTGTGGGCTGTTGTCCTTGCTGTAATGTTCATACCATGTTGTCCAGGCCTGTCAAGGGTGTTCAGGAAAAGAATGTATCAACGGTATCTGGAACAGCTAGCTAGTCATGCAAGGGGATCAGCAAAAGGATATGTTTCTAACGTCTGGGTTGTCTGTATGAGATGTCTGTATGGGACTCTGGTAAGGAGCAGGAGCATGCAGTTGCACTCCAGACCTCAGGGAAGCCATGTACCTTGCCTGCAGAGACGCAGCTGACTCCTATGGCTGTTAATTGCTAGGTGTGTAATCCATAATCTGTAGGTGTATGGGGCCAAGCAGGAAAATTTTTCCAACTGCTTCCTTCATTTGCAACTTCCTGTGATGTTTTAAAACATGACCTTAAGCTCAGATACTTATATATAAAGTGCTTCATATATTATAGTTTGGGAAACAGGAAAAAACAGTGGTTTACCACCTTCTTCCTTCTCAGAAGTCCCATTAAGATAGATTCATGCTGTACAAGTATTATCTCTACAGATATCACAGGCTGGCTGCTGGGAAGGGGGACTGCCCATGTATAGCAGCTCTGTGCCAGGATGAGCATGATGATCTTGCCATAGTCCCTTTAGACATCACCTTTAGAAGGAAGAGGAGTGACCTTGTGAGTGTGGAGTTTGCTTTTGAAGGAACATGAGGCTCTGAGAACCTGGGAGAAGAGTTAATGATTTTTTTTTTCCTTTCATTTTGCATGGGAACCAGAAGAGCAGGGACAAGTCCTGCTCTATGAGCTGCTGCAGTATAAATATTTCACCATAATCTCAATGGCCCTCCCTGAACAATCCCCATGAGCAAATTAGTGACAAACAGATTTTGCTAACACTTTATAGTTTTTGCAGATATTCTTGGCAATGCCTATTATGGACTTTGTTGTTGATGGCACAACCCCGTCAATATTGCTCATCCAGCTCCCAGGAGGGGGGTGTCTAAAGACCCAGATCAATTAGAGAGATGCAGAGAATGGAGGTATCCCATGACTCATTTTTCTGTGATTATGCTTTGACTCTGTAACCACCACTTCATGGTAACCTGCAGCGCAGCACCACCACTGTCACAGATGTTGCCTACAGATGGCTGGTCTACACTTGTAATTCCACCAGTTTTCTTGCTGATCCTCATTTTATTTTTGCCCAGTCCAGAGAAAAAAGGCTGAACAGATTTCAGCTGACTGTGGTGTGAATACTGACTGGAATTAATTTAAATTTTGGCGCAAGCCTTCCTGCCTTGTTACTGATATTTGAGCCCTTCCTCAAACTCTAGAGAATTTATGTGTCAAATCACAGGTGTACAGCTTGTTTTGTTTCTTGCTGTGAATATTAAATGGAGACTTCTTCCACTCCTCCACTCTCCCCTGTGAGCTCTGTGCAGATCCCTGGACACCTGTCAAGCCACTGCAGAAGCAGGTGACAGGATTGAATACACCACAGAGTCCCTGGTGGTCGAAGGTTTTTCTTGCTGGTACAAGCTCAGAAGAAAATAATTTGAGAAATCAAAAGAGAAGATTTACAGAAATGGTTTATACCTTCTGTCAAATTGCTTGAGCTGACATGACTGAGCAGAAGGATCTTGGTGCAGACCATGGCATCTAGGTACACTGCAGACCTCAAAGACCAAGTAACTGCTGAGAGCAAAGGTACAGTGAAAGGCCTTGCTTTCCCCCTTAATGCTTAGCAGCAGTGCAGAAAAATTCTCTGCAACAGTAGCAGAGTGCAGCTTGCCAGGTAGGGACTGTGCATTCATCTGCTCTCACAGGATGTCAGTCTGCACTGCCTCCAGGCATGCACTACTGCCAAATGCTGGATCTCTCTCAATCTTGAGATCCCCAAATAGGCTTAACACTTAGGTATCTCAGTGGATCTGTAATCTTGCAGTTATAGCAGGGTCAGTGGATCCAATAGGATCAATAGTTGGGCTTGATTAGCTGCAGCTAATACAGGTCTTGTTATATCTTTCAGATTGGTACCTGCCTAAGTGAAAGCAGAAACTTGCACCATAAGCAGTAATTAAGAAGTGATTTGCCTTTGGCCCCTGTAGTGGGCTTAATGCTAAACTGACTTCCCAGAGCTGGGATTTTTTAGATTCAGGCCAAGTTAGGTGGTACTCTTTGCTCCCTAGTCTGGTCTCTAGCAGGGGGAAAAAAAAACAATGACGGTGGATGTTAATCTTTAGTTCTTTGGGCAAGATGTCTTTTGGTCTAGTGGATGGGGGAGCTGAACACTGAAGTTGCTGAAGACTTTCCATCTGAGAAATATTCTCCTTTGCAGCCAGGATAGCACATGGTCCATGAGTATTCCTTTTCTGTGAATGAGTGTAAATAAGATAAATTGGTGTGATAAAATTTTCAGTTGCATTGCCTGGCTCATCCAAATGAGAAGCCAAAAGAACACCTTATGACTCATATCTAGAGATGCCAAAGGGGTACATGCAATGAAGCTTTCTGTCTGCTCGGTATCGGTGTAGTGAGGGACAAAGGCTGTGTAAACTTCCTGATTTCAGGCTTAGACTGTTACCTGGTTATAATGGCAATAGGCAGTTATCTCTTGGTGTGAGACAGCAGTCTGCTTCATCTCTGAAATCATGCCTTTGGAGGCAACTGTGTGTTGTTCAAGAAACTTAACGTGAAGAAGATCTTTTCAAATTATATTTCTGTATTTCCATTGTGAATCCCACAGCTCAAACAGTTCTGAACTGAAGGAAAACAATGAAAAGGTTTCTTAGATCAGGGGTGTAATGGGGAGAGATTTCCTATGTCTATTAGCTGCTGAGCTTTGCAAACCCAGTCCGTTGGTTTTCTTGCAATTTTTCATCTGTCCCATGCTTCTGGGTACCAGTTTTTAGACTTGATTTGGGGGCAAGTATTTGTAAACTGGCCTCCCTCCTCCCCCAGCCCTGGTTGTTCTCTCTCTCTCTCACACACAAAGGGGTGGAGAGGCAACCAGCGTGAGAGCAAGGCCTGGAAAATCTGTGCATAGCAAATCATTAACCACATAACATCGCATAGTTCCTTCTCTGATGGAAAGCTGAAGAGCAGGTGTCAGTGTGGACCTTCCGTGTCCTTCCTCATGACTGGTGATTCCAGCACTATAGAAGCTGAGGAATTGGCCATCTGAGAGGTGAGGCACCAGCAGCTCCCATGGACTTCCTGTGAAATTACGTATCACCATGACAGAAACAAAAAACGCCATGGGAAAGCAAGTCTCAGCCTTGCTGTGCTTAGAGGACTGCCTGCTCTGAGTATCAGAGCGCCTAGCTCAGCACTGCAGAGCACCGTTATCTGCTTATTTATGCTGATATCACAACTATTCTCTCTTAACAGGAGGAAGCAAGCAGCCTGACAGTGGCACTGATTTTCATCACAACTCTGATTGCATGAAGCTGGGTACCTTCCATTACCTACAGCTGGGAAGCAGTAACAGAATTGCTAAGGATTTAAATTATTCATCTTCTGCTGCTGACTCAGCTTTAAAATTGCATTCTTGTTTCCTAAGGTAACAGCTTGTCACCAGAACCAGGGAGCCTGGCTGCCCTGTGGAGTCTTAGCAGGTGACAAGAGCACTGGGAGCGCCATCCTCTGTAAGCAGACAGGGGACATGCAGCAGGGTGAGCCCCAGCACACCCTTGTCCTTGCTCCAGGAGGGTGCAGTGAGAGAGGAGCTGCTCCTTTCAGCAGCTTCAGCCCTGGACCTCTCCTGGCATTGTTTCTCAAACTGCTGAATGCAGAAAAGGCTGTACCTCATTCTCTAAGCAAAAGCAGCACACAGTTTTCTCCAAGTATTGAAGCCCACTGTTGAAGAGAGGTATTTACTCTTCCCCAAGGCAATGTGTTTAAGACGCTCTGCTGTCTGACGCACTCCCTGTTCCCTTATATGAAAGGAAAAAAACAGCTGAGGACGGACTGGCAGCAGCCTCTGGTGCCCGGAGATCACTTCTCTGATTACATGGAAGATAACAAGGCAGAGGAAGGAGCCTTGCATTCCTTCACAGCTACATCATAGTGCAGTTGAAGAGCTTCTCCAAAGGCCCTCAGGGAAAGGTCAGGGGCAGGACTTCGTATCTTGAAAAAAAAACAACATAGAAAACCCTCTGTATGTGAAGGAGTAGTTATCTACAGAGATCTCATCCTCCTAGTTGCTAACAGGGTGCTTCCCTCCACCCCACCTCTGTCTGCATTTGGTGCTGGAATTTAATCTTGGGTGTAAACCTGTAATGCACTAGGACTGCTGTGTGCTGTCGCAGGAGCTGTCTCAGGACCAAAGAGGAAGAAATTATTTTTCCTGTGTATGACATAACATCTGGGGAACAATACTTAAGACCATACTGGAACCCTGGCTGGTAAAAAAGTCCCCTGAAGCCCATGGGGGTGCACAGAGTGGCACAAAAGGGAGCTGACAGCTATTATTCTCTGTAACTCTCAGCTGCTTTTTCTCAACATGAGTTTGCTCTTTCTTAGAGAGTGTTTCTGTTGTGTCCTTTGTAAATCTTTTCCCTTTTCAGAGCTCTGATTGAGCTCTGTATTAGCTCTTGTGCGGGCAACACAACTATGACTTTTACAATCTCAGAGGCCTTTAAGGAGATATTTATATACTCAGATGTCACTAAGGAGAAGGCATGGTGTAAAATCCTAAGGAATGAGCAATCTGGCCAATCCCAGTTCATGATACGAAGACAGGTAAGTGTTAAGGAATTGCCTGAGACCTTAGTCTCTCGAAGTGTTTTCATAGAAATGAAAGGAGCTCTTGGGATTAAGTGCTATTTGTTTATTATAGCTGTATTCATGAATTTACAAGCTCTTCTGGGCTCTGATTTTTCAGGCGGGATTGTGCCCATACTTCTGTTTTCTCCAGAAGTACTAGCTGTGTCGAAGATGTTACTGTTAGGTGTAACAGCAAGGTGACAGTGACAGAATGCTAGTAAAGCGCGTCGCTCAAGAGTATTAGTTTTCAGAACTGATGCATGCAACTTGCCTGTCTGCGGTCATATAGGGAGAACCTCAGAAATGCCTCAGCCGCAGTAGTAATGAGTGAAGTGAGACCTTGTATATGGATCACTGTGAAGTGTTAGAAGAGTATGATTAATGAGTGACTGCAATTGATGTAGCAAAGAGTTCTAAGAGTTTTAAGTCTCTCTAAGTTACCTTAGAGAAGATGGAGCCTGCACCAGCTCTACAACCAGCTGAGAAAATAAATGGTTATCAGTGTATTGCACGCTTCAAGGCAAACTGCTGTGCTCTTCCCCTTCTTCAGGGCAGGGAGAGAGCAGGCATCTGCCTGCCACCTCTCAGGATACTGCTCATTCCTGCTCTTTGCAATACCGTTCACCTCTAGAACTATGGAGATATGACTGGTCATGGAGTTAACCCTTGGGCTCCATACAGTTGCCTAAAGACAGGTATCTTGTGCAAAGCAACATGCCATTCCATGGGTCTGCTGTGGTCCTCAACCTGCCAGCCTGCGTGGATGACCCAGACAGCCTGGGCTGCCTCTTGCTGCCTCTTCTGAGGTATGACACAGGTGGCGGAGGGTTGCTTGCAGGCAGAGCTCCTGGTCTCAGTGCGGCAGCAAAGCCTTTGTTGCTTGGCCAAGCTTGCCAGGGTAGTGCCTGGTGGTAGTTTGTCCCTTAGGGAAGCTCTGGGAAAAACAAACATCCTGGCAAGGGGCTCTTGGATTTAGGCACTTTCCTCATTTCTCATGGCTGTGGAGAGGCTCTGTCTCAATGTTGGGGACCTGAGGCAATTCCTTCTCAGCACCCAAAGCACCCTGCAGTTACTGTCCCTGTCCCTGCAGCACCTGCAGCTGCTCCTTGCTCTGCACACAGACTCAGGGGACTTGTTCCACACACAGATGGAGAGGTCTCACAGGGATTAATGCACTGTTCTTCCCAAAAGTGTAGTATGAGGTAACCCCGGGTGGACCAAAGGGCACAGGTCTCATTTCTAGGGTTTTGTCAAGTGTGCATGGTACCTGGTGGCAGCACGTCCTGCAGGAAGTTTGCATTATTCTGAGCCAGCAACTCCTGATTGGCTCAAGAGCCCTGGCTGGTAAGATACTGTCTTCAGGGTGCAAAGGACTTGTATTTGCATTCATGACATACAGTTACGCAGGGGAAAAAAAGCAGCAGGATCTGAGACATTGATGATGTTGGCCTGTAGGTTCAGAGCAGCAACACTTTTTAGAGCAAATGCAGTGTCCCAACCAGAAGTTACATTGCCCATCATTGTGATAATTAACATTTGAGCTCTAACTGAAGGTGGAGTCTGTTATAGGTCAAATACCTGAGGGATCCCAGGCTTCCAGGGAAGTACTGAATTGCACTAGACAAAGGGAAGGTGTTCTTGTTAGACTGAGATAATGACTATTCTTTGCTGTAGTGCTTCAACCTGGCCCTTGCTCAGTATAAAAATCTTAGTTTCTACCTAATGCAAAGCATTTTTCTGTCCTAACAGGCTCTCTTGATCTATTTTTCCTGCTTCAGCTGGTATAAGCTTTCCCAGTGGTGGGCTGGGCTGTTTTATAGGAATTCCCTAGGGGCAGAACTGGTTTTGTTCTCTCTGCAGCTGCAAGTGTCACAAGCTGTATTTATCTGTATGCTGCCCAGGCCCTTCCAGGCATGATCAGCTCATGGCCTCACTGGAGGGCCCCAGTGCAGAAAGTGCCTTGGCTTTCTTGAACCTGTAGTTGGCAAAAAGGACCTGGTGAATGGTAGCTAGAAATAGAAACCAAGCTGTGCAGCTCCCCAGCACTGCCTCAGTGCTTTGTCAAGGCTGCCCAGTTTAGCATCTTGACCCCAAATGAGGTGGGAAAGCACTAGCTGAGGGATGCATCCTGCCATCCAGGAGTGCCGGGTGAGCATCTTGTGGTGCTCTGTGCTGTCACCCCGGGCCTGAGCACAAGGAGAGGGTGGGAAGGGAGTGGTCTCCAGGAGGTCTGTTCCTTTGGACGATCGGTGTGACTCCCTTGCATGTCTTTCAGAGAGGGCATGCACCAACCACTGTGGACCCCTTGCCTTCTTGCTGCAAGCAAGGATCTCCTGAAGGGATGCTGGAGCAGGAGTCTGCTGCGCAGGTAGAAGGGGTAAGGGGCGCGTTCATTGTGTTGCAGTGGGCCCCAGGCCCTACAAAGGGCCTGGAGCTGCTGTCACTAGACCTCATCTGCCACATCAGTTCCATCTCAGCATCCCATACTTTGGGACTGTGCCCCAGCCAAGGTCTGCAGAGACCAGTGGACTGTCCAGGCTCCTCTGCTAGCTGCCTCCAGCCCAGCCTGCTTTGTGCAGCACAAACCAAGAGACGGTGTGGTTCAGACCACAGCATTGTTTCATTTTGCGGTGTATTTCTGAAGTTCCATCTTCCCTTTTGCTGTTTGAAGAACAGGATTCGTGCACACGGGCTCCTCCCTGTTTACAGCCTGCAGGCATGTTTATGAGGTGTGCCTGAGGCACAGCACGCGGTGTCCAGCCTGGCAGCCCTGGCCCAGCCATGATGCAGAGCAGCCTGTAATCTCCAGGCTGCAGACAGGAGCCTCCCGCCGTGCTGGCATGCTGGCAGGCACGTGAGAGGGGAGATAGGGTGCAGGCCTCCTGTTGATAAAACTCTTCTGGGCTGGCTGCTCACACTTGTTTTGGCTGCAGCATTCAGTGTAAGTGGGCTGATCAGACCTGCAGACCCTGGCTGTCCAGGGCAAGCTGACTCTCCTGCAGCGATGCCATGCCTGCATTACCTGAGGGTGAGTACTTGGGCAGTCCTAGGCATGGTAATGGGCTCGCTGGGCAGCACTAGGGGGAAAGGAATCAGGTCAGCTCTGAGTGTTTTTTTGCACGAAGGAGTTTAGATATGGTAATATGGATTTAAGTCTAGTCCAGAGAAAAGGGTTCCCAAAAGATGGCAGCCTAAATGGGCCACAGAATGGCAGAACGTGTTTTCTGCCCTTCCTATGTAGCTGGGAGCTTGCCTAAGGTCATGCTGGGATTCAGTGGCAGAGCCTGGCATTGAATCAAGAATTCCTAGGTCCCCCTGGTGCTGTACTCACCTTGTCCTTCTCACTGCTGCTTTTCTGGGAGATGTGAAGTGCCCACTAGGGGTTGTTGGTTTTTTGTTTGTGTTTTTGTTTGTTTGTTTGGTTTGGTTGGTTGGTTTTTTGGCTCAATTTTAATGGCACATGTTGATTTCTGTGTTTATCATCTTTCTTTTTTTACCCACCCAAAGCTCTGGGACAGGTGCACAGGATGACGTTTCTTTCTAGGCACAGTGCTGCACTAGCTCTGCTGAGGAGCAGGTGGCTGTGCTGCCACAGCTTTTACTCGCATGTCCTCACTAGGGATCAGCTGGCAGTGATCTACTGCCAGGCTTGTGCTTCAGGTGCTTTCCTGTTGGTGCTTTCTTCCCTGCATGGCTTCCGGAGGCTGCACCCCAAGAGCTGGCCAGGCCAGCCTGGCTGCACACTGCTAGCAGTAAATGTCCTGCAGCCGTGGCACAGGGTCTGCGGTGTGATTTCTCACAGCCTGCTCATCATAGCAGAAAGCCCTCTTCTCAGCACTTTTGGTCATGCAAGCAAGCAAAGCAGGTGTGGACTAGCCCTGCTGAAGCAGAGGGACAGAACGAACTAATACAGACTGCAGAAATTAGGAGGAGTTTATACATAACACTAGCAAAGAGAAGGAATTTTCAGCACGAGGCACTGGGTCAGACCCTGATGGCATGCTCCAGCCTCCAGCCCATCTCTTGAGTGCAAGGGCACTGCCCCGAGCCCAGGGCAAGATGATGCTGTCTCACAAGGTGTGCCTTTATCCCTGGCTTACATCAGATGGGCTCAAAGCATGTCCCCATGTTCCCCCTTTCACTGGCAGTGTTTGTTGCACATACCTGCCTGAGCCATGTCATGGTCCAGGAGGGCAGCGCGTTAGGAAAGTAGGAGATAAAAAGCGGTCACAGTGTTGCTGCATCCCTGTCACCAGCTGTAAGCACTGTTATGTTGTTCCTGAGCAACAAGCTCTGATGTATTGTCTTCAGTCACAGTCTATGTATTTTCTGATGAGGTAAAAATAGCTTTTCTTTTTCAGGATGTGCAGAGAGCAGAGGCTCCTGCTAATATCAAAGGAGTGTGACAGCTTTCCCCTGGGTGCACCTCATCCCAGCTGGCAGGAGCAGTAGCTGTGCTAGCTCTTGCCTTGCTTTGGCTCTGTGTGAGAAGGACAATGTTCTGTTCTCCAGCTCCCTGCTTGGATATCTGGACCAGCCCCTGTTCTCTCTCCACTCAGTGCTGCTTGACCCAGCACTGTACTTCATTGGGAAGTGGTGCTTTGCAAAGGGCAGAACAAAATCTTGATGCTACTGCTTAGAAAATCCATTAGTAGTAGGTGGTAACTGACAGGCTTTCATAGAGCTGCAGGCTGTAGTACCAGGGAATCCTTATCAGAAGGATCAGTCTGCTATGAAGGGGCAGCTCCCAAGTCCTTGTTCATTGCAGATTAAGCTGCTTCTGATATACACCCTCCTCCAGTCCTGAACCCTTTCCAGCTTCAGCAGCTATCAAAGGGGATCTGTGAGGGAGGAGGGAAGGAGCAAGCATAGATGCAGTCTGCACCTGGACATGCTCATCAGGGACAGAGTTAACCATGGCCCTGAACTGCACCACCAGTGACAGTCCAGAACATCTCTTCTGTTAAGACTGAATAAAAATGGGCTTTCCAAAAGCTAGATAGTTATGATTCTGTAAAGATGGAGGACTGTGCATGATAAATGAGCACCTGAAAACTTGCCTCATCTTTACTATCTTCCAAGCTCAAACTAACAGACAAGTTGCCTCCCTTCTCACAAACCTGGCAGGGGCCCTCTTTCCTTTATTTTGGGATTTCTGCTCTGCCAGTTGTGCTGAGTTCTCTTTCAGCTCTAACAGCCCCCTTGCTGCAGGAACATGCGCAGAGTTCTTGCTTTCTGCATGGTTAGATTCTCCTGCTTGCAAGATGATTGTGCCCCCATCCCTGCACTCGTCACTGGGGGTCTCTGCTGCCCTTACCAGCCATTGGCCTGTGATGATCTGTTGAACAGTGGTATGTGCCCTAGGGAGGCCTGGAGTATTGTGAAATCTCCACTCAGAGGAAAGGAACATGGACAAAGAGTTTACTCAGGGTTTTGCATGAAATGAGAGGAAGCTTGCATGGCAGGTGCCTTCCAGGGATGACCTCTTGGTGTCTTGACTCTCATCAGTCCTATTAAAGTCTGCAGACCTGCCCTAAATTATATGGGCAGGGGTGAGGATGGTGAGAGAATGGGTTTGGGGCATATATTCTTTTATCTGATGAGCTTTCCCAAGGCTTTTGCTTTTCTCTTTTATCTGGGTTTACAGTATGTGCCTGGTAGCCTCTTCTCTGTGCTCCTTTGGCAGCCTGCCTGAGGCTTTGCTCCGATGGCTTCTCTGGAGATGCTGTGCTCTGCTGAATGCTTTCTTCCACCCAGAAGGCAGAAACCTGACAGTAGGTTTTGTATCCACTGCAAACACCACTGGGAGTGTCAAGCTTCTGTGAATGCAGATAGGGAAGAAAGTTCCTGTACGACAGTGCGGTTTCTGTTTCTGGGCATTCTGAGTTGAATCCCTGATTCAATTTTCCTGATCTTCCCTAATCTTCTTAGAGAGACCCTAGGATCCATCTCTGACTGCGCTTAATCTTAGCAACTGATTTAGTTTGCAGGACTGACTCCCATCTGATGAAAACAGCTCTAGGTTATTACCTGGAATCAGATGGTTTAAATCAAAGCACTTTGTTTCAGCAGGCAGTGGGAAGGGCCAGTGGATCCTAGCAGCCTCTAACTGGGCAGGGCTTCTCTTCGGGGACTGCTGGAGTCATGGGCTTGTTGGAAAGGGTTCCCGGTCCCTTTCTCTGAGCATCTTTGGCCATGTCTGCAGCAGGACATGGGCCCAAGCAGTCCCATCAATCTGCATGCACATCCTTGCAGCGAAGGGTTCCCACCTCCTCAGGAGCTCCCCAGCAAGCAGCCAGCTCAGCCCCTTCCTCCTGCTGGGTGCTCAATAAACAATGAAGGATTAGCAGTCCCTGCCCAGGCTGCCTTGTCGCTCCAGCAGAAGACTTGTGGACAGGAGAGACAAGTGGGTAGACAGGGTGAAGAGGGCAGTGTAGCAGGATGCACATGTGCCTTTCGCCAGTCTGGAACAGCATGGCAACTTGCCTGTTTCCTTGTGGCCCAGAAAACACTGTGACAGCAGCATCAGCTTCTGAACTCATTTGCATTTGGGAGTATGTGCAGCATTTAGCAGCCTGTACTGAGCGGGTTCCTGACAGATGTGGCCACCTTTCATGGAAGGAGGCAATGTTGAGACCCTCCCTTCCTTTATCAACAATACGCAGAAGGAGCTGGTGGAGCTCCTCCCAGGGTGGGAGTGAGAACGATGGCGTTGCCAGAAGAGATTAGAGCAGGGCTCCAGCTGTGGACAGAAGACAAACAAAGCAAGATTACTGAACCTCTGACTGCAGCCCTTGAAATCCAGCCTGAACCTCTGGTTTGGCAGAACGTCCACTTTGCGTATTGCCTTAGGCACAGCTACAGTGCAAGGACTTTGGTCAGGCCCAGGCTGCTGTTGGAGTGAAGAGGCACTAGGGGCTGGGACATCCCTCTGGTGGCAGTGATGTACCACAGGGCAAGGCTTTGCAGGCAGGGAAGGCATCTGCGAATAGGGACTGAGGAAGCCTCCTGTCAGGGCCAGGAGAGAGAAAGGGAAAAGATTGTTTGTTAGGAGACAAGGGGAGCTGTTGCCTGAAAGAAGAAGGGAAGGGGAGAGGAAAAGCACAGCCCACCGCACTGCGCTTATTTTTACTTTAGGTCTTGAACGTGTTGCAAAGTCCAGATCTAAGGACTTCTGCCTCTGGGAACCGCTGTAAACAGTATCCTGCCACTTCATA
The DNA here is from genome assembly GCA_011076525.1 of Nettapus auritus. NCBI lineage: Eukaryota > Metazoa > Chordata > Aves > Anseriformes > Anatidae > Nettapus > Nettapus auritus. The sequence goes on along the minus strand of CM021786.1, from coordinate 5,167,175 downwards.
GCTTGAACATCCACGAGTCTGTGGCACACAACACCTATGTGCAGGATTTAGCAGTTGTGAAAGAGTGCAAGAAGTACACAATGACAAATAAGTAAGTTTATCTTCTCTCCTTGGAATAACTCCTTCCTGGAAAATTGCTGGGAAAGCAAAGGAGAATGGAAAGAAACACTACAAACAACAAAAAAGGAAAACCACTGGGGGCATTCTTTGCATCTGGAAGCAGTTGCTGCATATCCTGGGGTACATGGATAGCAAGAGACTGTGTGTGTGTGTGCAGCAATATGTGCACAGATACCAAGTGGGTGCATGTGGCATGCCTGTGCTACACTTTGTGTTCATCTGTGGATTGTGACTGTGCAATGTGAGCGCATCTGTATTTAGGTGCATTTGTGTTGTGCTGGCTGGGATGTGTGCGCATCTTTTTGATACGCACATATGCTTACTATGGCCATAGGGTCTCTGCATTTCTTGCTGTCACTGCTCCTTTTTGTCAAAAAAGGAGAGGGCACTGACCCAATATATGCTTAAGTTCCCTTCCTAATCTCGTGCTGTCAGGCTGTTTGTGACACCCCAAAGTAACATGAGCTGTTGTGAAATAGTTCCCCTGAGTGACAGGTAGGTAGTCACAGTGTACATGGGGACTTTGGGAAGGCATCGTGACTGCAGGTCTCTTCCCTCTGCTTTTGCCATCAGAGCTGAGCTCCCTCCTCTCTGGCTGGCCGTGCCACCTGGCTGCTGGTGTCTGGCACCCTGTAGTTCTCTGCGCTTCCCTGAATGGTGTGTGCTGGTCCCAGTGAGCAGGTATTTGCTCTGAAGCACCCAAGCCTGAGCCCATCAGGAGGGTCCCACCACCCCTCTGCTTCAGGGCGGGTGTTACCTGTGAGATGCCGGGTTCCTGGGCACGTCTGTGGGGCTGCTTGTTGTTGCTCTTCTCAAGGTGCTCTCTGCAGCTCTGACCTGCTCCCTGTGCTTGGCAGCAGGCATCTGCTTTCTGCAGGCAGCTTGCTATTAAATATCCTGTCTGACACAATAATGGAGAGAAAATGAACAAATTCCATTAGCGGCTGGCGATCCCTGCAGGGTCTGCGTTGGAGCAAGGAGTAAGACGGTATTTTTAGAGAGAATGCAATGTAACTTACTGGCTCTCTCAAAGCTGGGGAGTAGATAACCAAGGAGGGGGAGAGGGGACACCAGGCTCAGGTTTCAGCTGAGGTGCCGGACTATGGCAGCACGAAAGGGCAGGTCCCGTCCAGACGTGGCTGTGAGTATACAATGCACTTCTCCTTCGTCCATAGACCTCTGCTTTGCTTTTCTGCTTGCTTCCTGCTTGTGGTCTCCTCTGCTGGGCGTGCTGGGGCTTTGGGAGTCCCTTTGCTGCCAGAGCCTGTCAAGTCTTACCATTTTAATCTTCGCAGCTCCATGTGTGTCCTGTGGGTAGGAGAGTCTGGCTGAGCTGTGCTTTCAACTTCCAAGGGGGTTGCTGCCGAAGGTCCGTGCTGTAGCTGGTGTGCCTGCAGCATAGCTGGGGTCCTGACCTGAGATGCAGAGGCTTCCAGCAGGGTCTGAAGTTGGAAAAGCTCTTTGCACTCAACCTGGTGGTTGAAGCTGTCAGTGTTTCCTCACTGGGATCCAAGCGCCAACGTACACTTCTAAGGGCAGTGCTGGCACTGCCCTCTGCCTTTTACAGCAGATCAGCATGAACAAGCAGAGCGCGCCAGGGTGCCACGGTATGTCTCCTCTGTGCTTGCAGCCCTCCACAGAGCTGGCAGCCCTGATGTGTATTTGAGGGCTCCTCCCAGACAGGCAGGGCTCTCGTCTGGGGTGGCAGCACACAGTGCCAGCTGGCTGAGGGCATGCCTGCTGCACGTGTTCCCCGGCACGCAGAGGCTGCGCACTGGCACGGGGCATGGCAGCACTGCCCTCCTCCACCTGTCCCTTTGTCCTGGACAGGGCCGTGGCACCCAGCCGCTGCTTGTGGGAGCCACAGCTGGGTCTGTGTGGGGGGCCAGGACACCCTGTCTGTGGGCCTTCCTTCTTCAGGGGGTAGCAGGGCAGTGAGCCCTGCCACTGGCTGCATCTCTGGGTAGGAGGGTGAGGACAGAAAGGATGGAGGAGGGAAGGAGGCAGCCAAGTGGTGCTGCTCCGCTTTCCAAGTTGGAATGACTGAGGCTGGGAGGACAGGGGTCCTGAACCCACCTCCTGCACCGTCCTGCCTAGGTCTGCCACCAGCGCTGTCCTCAGGCTGCACTTCTTCCTGCGCCTGTCCCAGGAGCTTGCTAACCCTGGATGCTCCTCCACAGCTGGGCTGTGGGTGCTGAAGGGTGGCTAGTTCTGGCAGGACATATGCTCATGTAGCACAGAAGGTCTCTTGGTGACTCCAGCATGAGTGGTAAGAAAGGGGCTCTGATTTTCTAACAGAGCGGAGGGCAGGGGAGTGTGTCCTGCTGCCATGCCACAGATGTCTCATGGCTCTGTGCTGCAGAGAGCCCTTTGGGCTGGACCTAGCAGGCAGTCACCAGCTCATGGTCCCAACCACACAGAGCTGTTACTGCATCTCCACCCTGTAGTTATCCAGCTTTTGGTGAGCCATCTCGTGGTCTTCATTTGCTGCCTTAACTGCTCAGAGTATTGCTGCACCTTGCCTGAGGTGGCTGTCTCAGTGGTGCAGGGAAGCACTGCCTTGTTGCAATTTTCCTGGCTGCAGCATGTGCAGTCAGGGTCATTGTCCCTGATGACACTGTGGCTTCCCAGTGGTTTCTGGAGGACAGCAAAGGCAGGGTCAGTAAAGCTGCATTCTAGTGCTTGTCCATCGCTGCTCTCACCCAGGACACAGAAGCATTTGCTGGGCCAAGGGAGGCTGCCATAGCTACAGCAGTCCCCTTACAGTGTCCTCCCTGCCCTGCCAGCAGCACCGGGATGAGCCATGGCCCCGTGAAGCTCTCCTCCCTCTGCTAAAGGATGCTCTCCACCCTGAGCTCCATTCCCAGCCCTGTACCATCCCATCTGATTGGGAGCATCTCAGCTTGTCCCAGCAGTGCCCACCTCCACCTGCCCAGCCTCTGCCTGTTCTGCCTGGTCTCTGTAGCCACATGCTCTGCAGCCAAGGGCCAAGGTGGCCCCGTGCTGTTGATGGGGGGAAACTGCAGGAGCCCAAACCTCATGGTTTTTCTTTTTTTCCCAAAGGCTGATGCTGCGACCAGTTTCCTGAGAGCTGCAAGATCTGGGAATCTGGACAAAGCCTTGGATCACCTCAGGAATGGGGTAGATATTAACACCTGTAACCAGGTAGGTGAAACCCAAAGGGGTTCTGGTACCACCTCTCGCTCATGTGAAAACATGTCATGTGGTGGCTCTCCCTGGCCCAGGTGACAGCCACCACATCCTTTCCTTACTCTTCCCTGAAGGATGGGGACAGGGAGGTGCCCTGTGGCTGCCTGATTGCTCTGGCAGCACCTGCCCTGATCCTGGCGCGGAGCAGAGTATAAGTGGGCAGGTAGACACTGTGGCAAAGCAAGTTTAAAAACCCTACAGAAGACGTGCCTGGATTACCGGCCTGGGTCGCTGCCGTATGGCAGCTATTCTGGGCAGGCTGTGCTTGGAAGAGGCTCTGTGCAGCCCCCAGCCTGTGTCTGCTGCTGGGTAGGGAACACGCTGGCCAGGGAACAGCTCTGGACCCATGGTCTCTGGGACAGGGAGAACTGCAAAAGCTGAAGACCCAGGGTGCCTGGCAGTGCTGTCTAGAGGATAGCAACGTGTATTGGCAGGTGGGAGAGCAGAGGCTTCTTCGGGGCAACCAGTGACTGGGACTGCTGGGAGAGGCTCAGTTGTTTGTCAGAGGGCAGAGTGAAGAGTGTAGCACCATGCAGGACTCACTCTTGGGGTTATCTCTAATGCTTGGGCTTTCAGATTCCCAGAAGCTGCAGCTGCACACAGGCAAAGGATGTTTGCAAAACTCCAGTCTCGGTGGCATGGGAAATGCTGGGCAGGTAGAGCCCCATCCCCCCAGCCCAGAGCAGGGACAGCTCTGCCACAGGAAAGATCTGCAGGCTTGTACATATTCGACATTCCAGAGGAATGGCTTGCACATAATTGACAGAACATTTTGTATCTGTGCAGCTGCCAAATGCAAGTGGCTCAGCCTGATTCAGGGTAGGTGCTGCAGGGAGAGACTCAGGGGGGCTTGAGCTGAGCGGGTGAGCAGACAGACAGCACTGTCAGCTACTTTCCAGAGCAGCAGTGATGCTGGGAAGGCTGACTTGGCAGGTAGCACAAATGGACCTTCACGTGGTTCAGTATCAAGTCCCCAGGCCAAGTGTGGTTCAAAGCTACTGATTTGTGCGCTGCAGTGGCGGGTGCAGTTACTGCAGACAGGTTGCCCCAGGAAATGTCTCTGTCTCCTTTCGTTTTCTGGCTGACGGTGTGCAGAAATGCTGGGCTTCTGCAGGCCTCTGGGGCATGTTGCAGCTTGCATTCTCCTTGGCAGGACACTAGAGGAAGCTTGGGGAAAGTTCATGAGGTGTCTCATTTTGTCCCCCAATGCGTTATCTGGATTATCAGTGGATAATCAGCATCCAGATAATCTCAAAAACTCCTAGGATTGTGTGGGCACATACGGGATTTAGATCAGAGGGATCTTGTATGGAAAATAATTAGAAAACTTTCTGTTTCAGCCCTCTGAAAATGAGCTTTCCCTTGGGCTCCCATGTGCGAACTCAAGGCTCTGACCCCACAACCTTTTTGGAGATGTATAGGGTTTGAAAAGTGGAGAGGCCAAGCGACAGACACGCTGTTAGCACAGGGCTGCTAGGACTTGGTTGGCACTCATCACTGAGTAGATATGCTTGTACCTGACAGGATCTCCCAAGTTGCTGTGCTTCATTTGGGCATTTGGCCTGCTCATGAAACCCAGCTGCTGCTTCCTTGGGCTCTCTCGGTGGAGAGGAGCACTTGTACTTGCACCACAGCAGTGGGCCAGGCACTGGAAGCAGCCCCACTGTTCTGGCTTCAACTGCTCAGCCACAAATGAACAGACACAAAAAGTTGGGTAATGTACTCATTCCTTCCTTACAGACCACTGAGAGAGTACGTCCCAAGGAGGAGGGGGACCATGCTGCTCTTGTCTGTGCTATGCTCCTCCCCATGAAGGACTGAGGATGTGGCCCTGTGTGGTACACTCGTTCATGCCCCCATGCGTGCAAAGGCTGGAGCAGAGCCTGTTGGTGGAAATAATCTGGCTTTGCCTGCTAAGAAAAAGTTAAGTGAGGTGCTGTGGCTGTCCAGAGAAGAGGGGCAGGAGCAGGGTGGCTGTGTGTGGCCAGGCTTACTCACACCCTCTGAGACGGGAGCCTCCACACGCAGAGCACGTCAAGGATGTTCACTCACTGCTGATGACAGCCCTAAAAGCAGAGGAAGGATTTCTATGTCCACGCCTTGGGTACCGCTAGTGCAGAGGAACAGATGGGTCTGGAGAGGGCTCTACATGGAATCAGAACAGAGACAACCAGCCATGAGCTAAAGACAATAGCTTTGAATTTCTTCCTCACCCAGAGGTCAGTCATCAGCTGCCTCCATTCACTGGTATGAGTCCTGCTTCCAACCAGATTGCTACAGCTGGTGAGGTGATTTAACACTTTGACGGGGAGCACGAGGCCACAGCATGATAAGGTGCTTCTTTCAGTGATGATGTCTTTGCACTGGTTCCTGCCATCTCCCTGAGGTTAGATGGCACTTTGGGGTTTCCTTCTAAGGAATATCAGACCTGTGGGAAAGGTCCAACCTCACATGTCCTGTATAGAATAAAGAGGGATATATGTGGTCAGACCTATCCCACAGGTCCTGTATTCTTACACATGTGCAGAGACCTTGACATGCCATCTGATCTTCATCCTGCCAGTTCCATCCTCTTCATCGTTGCCATCTGCATCAGTGTCCTCATCACGTGCCACTCTTGTGTTCCAAACCCATGCATGCTTCCCTCTCACCTGTGAGGAGCTGGAGGCTGAGGATGAGTGGACCTTGCTGTCATGACCCTTGCCAGTAGTGGTCAGAGGGGTGCCAGGAGGTGGTCTCTTCTGGGGTGGCCAGCCACAAGCCTGATGGGAAGCTCAGGGCAAGGCCCGCTTCGGGGACAAATTCTGAAATGAGGAACAGCTAAGTGGAAGACCTCACTGGGTGCAAAGTCCCATCTCTTGTGTTTTTCTGCAAGGCTGTTTGTCATATTGCCAACCAGTGCCAGGGATTTCTGGGAAGCGTTTGCGGCAGTTAGCAAGGGGAATACAGCACCTTTCAAATCAAACACATCCCTTGGCGGTTTTGGGTCAGATGAGCTGTCAAGCCAGAGCAAATGTGCAAAACAGCCTGCATTGTTCCTGAAGCTGAAATATCAATGGGCCACTGGGAAACAGTATTCCGTAAACATTGCATTTAGCACTGTAAGGCCAGAGAATAATGATTCCTCGCAGGTTTTCAGCTTTCAAAAGGTTGTTTATGAATCCTTTGTGTAAAAGGACATATGTGCTCAGGAGAGCAGCTCAGCATCCATGATCTTGCCCTCTCTATGTTTTGTTGCATGCGTGAGTGTAACAGGGAAAAAACGCGTGTGTCTGTGGTCACTTACCCAGCTTGTGAGCTCAGGGAGGTGAGGGTGCCAGCAACCATGGGAATGGAGCTGTGCAGGTGTGTCCCAGTCAAAGAAGCTGGGCTGGACCGAGGTGACAGTCTGTGTGTAGCCAGGCCTGGCTGGGGACCATTTCCTTTCAGTGGCCCTGTTCTGTGAGTGCTGCAGCATCCCTGCTTCATTCCCTCTGGGCAGCAGGCCCTTTGTGCTTGGGGCTCCAGTGAATGTTGGAGTTGGTGTGCTGAAGAAGCCTGTGAATGTGTACGTTTTGCTGTCTGTGCAAATCAGACAAATTCGTGATGCCAACTATGATCTTGGAGGGCTGGTGTCTTGAGCAAGAAAGAGGTACAAAACCTTTTTACAATATGATAACCCGCTCTGGAAGCTGTTGTAAGTTTAACTGGAGTGCTGAAGGTTGAAACTGGAGCTTCCCCTGGAATTTTCTGTGCCCCTACCTGCATTTAGGTGGGGATGAAGCAATTCTGTGACGTGACCTTCCAGTACTCTACAGAAGCTGAAACAGATGGTTAGGAGGTGGAGTGCTTGGGCAGGACTGTGTGCTCCCAGGGAGCTGGTGGCTCTCTGCCATGTGAACAAGTTGAACAGGGGTGAGTAAGCATAATGCATCCATCTGGGAGAAGCAAGGCACTTTTCCCTTGTGGGGAAAAAAATACTATTTGAAAGTGCCTGCAAATATTTAACCTCTTTGCCAGCAATTATCCCAACCCTTCTGTTCACATCTGGGAAGTGGAAGAGGGAGTGAGAAATAATGAAGCAGAAGCTATCTCAGCAGCCTCTGGGATTCTGGCTAGCCTGACCATGCCTTCCGACAGCACAGGGATGTTACAAGGGCATTCTTCAGCCCCTGTGCTGGGCATGGACAGCAGGGCGGAGCTGTTGGTGGGCGGTCTACAAAGCTAACTGCTAGACTAGAAGCTCCTGAGCTGTTAGGAGTTAAATTCAGCTGCTACTAGGATAAAACCAGACAGAGCTTCTCACTGCACTTCTGTGTAAATGTTAAATTTTAAGGTTTGTAAGCACACTTACACAGTGTGTGCATCCTCCTCACTCTGGGCCATACAGAGAGCTCAGCTCTGTGTTTTAGCTGTGGAAAGCATCACTGTGGGCAAGTGATTTCAAGGATGGGCGCCTCTGGAAAGCCACTGAAGCGGAGTCAAGAGTTGACATCGGGGATGTGTCAACTGAGACAGTGTCTGTGGGGCCACACACCCACTGAGCTATGGTGACGTCCATCCATAGGAAACAGTCTACAGGGGCCGCACTTCTTGCTCATGGGGAAACCTCTACATTAATCAGCAGCTCAGCATGCAGGGCTGCGTGCAGTTCCCCTGGCAGCATGGAGCCGACTGTGGCTGTCACGCTGATGCCAGTGCAAGGCTCGAGGGCAGGACAATGAGTCCTGCTCCCAGTAGCCAGAGCCCTCTCCAGCACAGGCCAAATGCTCACAGTCCAGTCTGTATAGGAGCTTAGATGGTTCCCTGGAGAGCCTCAGCCCCATCTGGTGACTAATGCCACTCTCCCACCTTTGCTCCCTCCAGAACGGGCTGAATGCCTTGCACCTGGCCTCCAAGGAGGGCCATGTGAAAATGGTGGTGGAGCTGCTGCACAAGGAGATCGTTTTGGAGACAACGACCAAGGTGAGGAGAATGGAGTCTGGTCACGTTAGTCACTACTCCACAGTTTTCCACTGCTGCCAGACACACCAGTGGCAGATGGGCAATGAGTCATGCTGTTTGCCTTTTGCTGCTTGGAAGGCTGTGCTGGTGGCAGTGCTGCTGGGGAAGGCTGTGCTGGTGGCAGTGCTGCTGGGCTGGGGGACCAGGACCTGCCTTCGCTCCCAGTGAGTGAGAGGTTCTGCCCGTGCCTCACCCTTTGGGGGCCACAAGGGCCACTATGAGCTCAAGAGGATAGTAACAGAAGCTATAACCTGTGCTTGTGCTGTCTTTGCCTCTCCACATTGGCTGCCCGCTTACATCAGCCCTCACTGCCCCAGGGCAGCCACTGTGCACTGCATAACTGGTGTGGTCTTGGTGCCATTGTCGCAAGCCTTGAGAGCTCTGGAGCTCTATGGATCATTGCCTCCCTGCATCACCATGGCAAGGTGTGACTCACACCATGTGACAGGTGAGACAAAGGCACAAACAAGCTGGGCTGAAAAATGAGCAGCCTCTGGCACTGTCCAAAGGGAATGGGCCTGGCGTGCTACCTCCCCTGTACTCTGGCAAGGCTCGGGGTGTGGAGCAGAGTCTGTTTTCTGCCCCCACCACCTCAAGGCACGAGTTGGAATAGCCCGTGTCTGCATTTTCTGGCCTGCTTATCCCTTAGCTCTGCTGGGATGCCTTGGCTCCCAGGGCACACTCTGCAGTTTTGCCTGAAGGCTGCCAGCTCAGCTTCCCTTTCTTCCCTCCCCTACTCATCTCCTGGTGCTGGAGATTTGCAGAGCCTGACAATGCATGCAGCTTTTGCTGCCAGTAACCTCATGAGAAATATGAGATCATTCTCTTCCCTGGCCAGCAAATATAAGTCTACAGCAGGGATGGTGCATGGAGCTCGAAATGCACGGTCCCAACCTGGCCAGATGCTGCCAAATGGCAGCAGCCCTGTTTGCATGTGTGTTAGTATACATGTCAGGCCCCTCTGTTCCCAGCTGGGTTGTTCCAGCCTCTGAGTGCTGCCCTGTGGTGTCTTTCAGAAGGGAAACACAGCCCTGCACATCGCTGCCCTGGCTGGGCAACAGGACGTGGTCCGGGAACTGGTGAACTACGGGGCCAATGTCAACGCGCAGTCACAGGTGGAGTAACATAGGCTGGGGTGGGAAAGGCCCCCAGCATGTGTGGTGGTGGTGTTCTCATGGTGAGAACTGTGCCCAGCATGGGTATTTGAGCAGCCCTTTACAGTTTCTCTCTAGTCCTGTTCAGGGTCAGGGATTGCTCTGCCAAACTCCTGAAAGATCACAAGGGTGTGAGTGGGTGGGGAGGCTTGAGAGAGATGGGAGGTGAGTACCTCTCTGGTGGGAGTCCATGGCAGCACACACAAGCATGCTGAAACCTTCCTGGGAGGACTCATGGGTGATGCTCACTGACACAGCTGTGAGTTTTCCTGCAGCCCTTGCATGTCTGCACACCATGCCTCCTTTGTTCACTCTTTTGTGGACCTGGTGGGGCTGCAAGCCCTTCAATGTTTGCCTGATGGGAAAAATATCCCCAGAGTTAAGGGAGTGTAGAGGCAGAGAGTGTAAGGCAGTGTTTTGTGGGTTGACTGCTGAGAAGCATCTCCTGGGCTTTCTGGATGTGGGGGGCCTTGGGCTCCTGCTTCCCAATTGCTCCGATGTTGCCACTAGATTTTTACTTTTCTCACTCACACTATGTGTGATTTTTCCCCAGTTCAGTGAGCTGGCGGGGTGGCTGTTGGTGGGGTATAGCTCTGCAAGGATGTGGAAGAAGGGTTGTGTTGATGTGCACGGCTCTGTTTGCAGAAAGGCTTCACACCCCTCTACATGGCAGCGCAGGAAAACCACCTGGAAGTTGTCAAGTTCCTGCTGGAAAATGGAGCCAACCAGAATGTAGCCACAGAGGTGAGGTTCTTGGGGAGGACACTGTAGCCTGCTGCTCTTAGATGTGCCAGATGCTGATGTGGCTCCTTGGCTTTCCCCCTCTCACGTGCCTCTCTTTGTCAGGATGGCTTCACACCACTAGCTGTTGCTCTGCAGCAGGGACATGAGAATGTGGTTGCTCACCTTATCAACTATGGGACAAAGGGTAAGGTCCGCCTGCCCGCCTTGCACATTGCAGCCCGCAACGATGACACCCGCACAGCTGCCGTGCTGCTGCAGAATGACCCCAATGCTGACGTCCTCTCCAAGGTGTGTGGCTCTCCCACCCCGTATATGGGAGCTTTTCCACATCCCCAGGGAGAACAGCAGCTTGGTATGCTGTATTTATCCATCCTTTCAGCAGGGAGCATGTGTCTGGCTGGGCTGATCCCTCCTTCTTTCCCCTAGACTGGATTTACCCCCTTGCACATTGCAGCCCACTACGAGAATCTCAGTGTGGCCCAATTACTGCTGAACCGTGGAGCCAGTGTCAACTTCACACCCCAGGTGAGTGCAAAGTGGTGTGGCTGCTGGAACTGGCACTGCCCCAGCATGAGGGGAGGATTCTGTGACTCCCTTCCATGTGATGAACAGCTCCAAGGGTCCCTTGGAGAGGTGGCACTGTGCAGAAGATAGCACACTGGTACCTGTCTGAGGGTTTGCCATTAATAAGCCACATGGAACTTTTCTACTGCATCTCACCTCTGTCACAGCTGTACTTGTGGGACCTTGTGTCCGGGCTGAGGGAAAGCTGGTGCTGCCATAGGGCAGAGTTTATGCCCCAGTAGTTGGTGTGCCATTTCCAGTCACACAGGTGCAGACAAACACACAAGCTGGCACTTTTCTGCAAACTCTGTGCAGCTTCTGTTCACAGCTGGAGACCGGGGCAGGTGCCCACCCCCTGGCCCAGCCATCCTTGAGCAGGGATTTCACTGTTTCCTGCCCTCTGTTGTTTGCCCCATGCTTCCTGGCAGCCCTGCAGGTGAAAGAGAAGGGGTTGCTCCTTTAACAGACTGCCCTTCCTTCTGTCAGAATGGGATCACTCCCCTGCACATAGCCTCCCGTCGAGGCAACATCATCATGGTACGGCTGCTGCTGGATCGTGGGGCCCAGATAGAGACGAGGACCAAGGTGAGACCCCTTCCAAATCACCAGCAAGGGCACGGGTCTCCATCCCCAGGCTCCCTGTGCCCGAGGAGCACTGCTGCGCTGTGCTCCCCAGCACATACCCCATGAACATCGTGCTGGGACATGACTGCAGGTCTCTGGTGCACTGAGGAAATGGACCAGTTTTTTTCAGTGCTACTTGCACAGGTTGAGGGGAGGCTGCATGCATGGCTGGTGTGCCTTGGAGACTGAGGGCAGGATCAGTTTTGCCTTATTTTACAAACAAGTCACAAGTTTCTGTTCTCTCCTGACCTTTCCTGGCCCATGCTGAGCCTCTGAACCCTTTTCTCCCCAGGACGAGCTGACCCCTCTCCACTGTGCAGCTCGTAATGGACATGTGCGAATTGCAGAGATCCTGCTGGATCATGGGGCTCCCATTCAAGCCAAAACCAAGGTGCCCATGGGACCCTGTGGGGTTGTGCTTGGTGTCAGGCCCTGGGATGGTGCAGGGGTCACAAGCTGTGTGCAGTTGCTGGACGCTCTCCATGGTTGGGCCAGGGCTGAGCTTTTAGTCACCAAGGGGCAAAGAACTTCCAGATCTCCTCCTTGGCCCTCACTGGAGCCCTTTGCTGAAGGGCTGCATGCTCTGGGAAGGGGGTGGCCTGGGGACAGCCTGCCCTATGGCAGCAGCTCTTCGGGTCTTGCCCTCTGCTCAGCATTGCTCCTTTGTAAGTCACAGTGAAGCACCTGGGGACTCCTCTCCAGCAGCAGCTTGGGATTACCATGTCCCTTCTGCCCAGAGCTGTGGCCCAGGGAGTGGCAGGGCTTTGTGAGATGCCCAGTGCCCCCCCAGCCCAGCCCTGAGGCCCTGCTCCACGGTCACAGAATGGCCTGTCGCCGATCCACATGGCAGCGCAGGGTGACCACCTGGACTGTGTGCGCCTGCTCCTGCAGTACAGTGCTGAGATCGACGACATCACGCTGGACCACCTAACGCCGCTGCATGTGGCTGCACACTGCGGCCACCACCGTGTGGCCAAGCTGTTGGTGGAGAAGGGGGCCAAGCCCAACTCCAGAGCCCTGGTGAGCAAGGAGGGGTGGGCAAAAGAACGAAAAAGAAGGGAGGGGGCTGGGGATGGAGAAAAAAAGGGGGAGGAGGAGAAGTGTGTTTGCAATTGACTGTCAGTTGGTTTGTCTGCAGAATGGCTTCACACCCCTCCACATCGCCTGCAAGAAGAACCACATCCGGGTGATGGAGCTGCTGCTGAAGACAGGAGCCTCCATCGATGCTGTCACGGAGGTGGGTGGGCTGCAGTCAGGCCCCAGCTTTTCTGCTGCTGCCCATGCACAACAGGCAATGCTGCAGGGGAGGACAGCTTGCTGCCTCTACTGACCCCCAGTATCTCCTTCCTTGTGGTTGAGAGCTCTTTGCAGCTCAGGACCTGCTGCTCCTGGCAGCATCTCCGCACAGCCTGCTTCCTGCAGGCAGGCAGCTGCAGGGGGCAGCAGCTCTCCGTGTTGCCCTCAGCTCACTTAGGGGCTGCCAGAGGCCTGGTGGGAGACACGGGGTTTGCCTGTGTGTCAGAGCATGCCCGGGGGTGGGAGCACAGGAAGAGGTGTTGGTGAGACCATCAGCCCCCATCAAGAGTCTTGACCCTCTTCTCTGCACAGTCCGGCCTGACCCCTTTGCACGTGGCTGCCTTCATGGGGCACCTGCCGATTGTTAAGACCCTGCTGCAGCGTGGAGCATCTCCTAATGTGTCCAATGTGGTGAGTCCTGGCCTGGCTGATGCTGAGGGGCTCACTATGGGGTGTGAAGCAGGAGGTCAAGGTTCCCTGCATCCTGCTGTCTGCTCTCCTGGGAAATCCCTGGTGCCCCTTTTCCCTTATCCCTCCTCCCCCCCCTCTTCACCCCCGTCCCCCCACTCTGCTGTCAAGAGGAAACACTGGGGGCTAGAACAAACTGGGGGCACTGCTCTCCTACACTTGGACCAGAAGAATGACTGCAGGAAGGCATGCCCTCTCCCATGGCCTCACCACTTAAACCTGTCCTTGGTGCAGAAAGTGGAGACGCCCCTGCACATGGCAGCCAGAGCTGGGCACACGGATGTGGCCAAGTACCTGCTGCAAAACAAAGCCAAAGCCAACGCCAAGGCCAAGGTAGGCAGGGAGATCCCGTGTGCCAGCCCAGCACTGGGAACAGCTGGTGCTGGGTGCTTGCTCTCGCCTGCCCAGGGCCCTGCCTGCTAGGGGCTGTGGAGCATCAGGAATTGGGCCAGAGCCCCTTGGGCACTGCAAGGAAAGGACAGGTCCAGGCCCACCAGCAACAGTCTCTCTGCCTCCATCACAGGATGACCAGACTCCTCTGCACTGCGCTGCGCGCATTGGCCACACTGGCATGGTCAAACTCCTTCTGGAGAACAATGCAAACCCCAACCTGGCGACAACGGCAGGGCACACGCCCCTGCACATCACAGCCAGAGAGGGGCATGTGGACACAGCCCTGGCCCTGCTGGAGAAGGGAGCCTCCCAGACCTGCATGACCAAGGTAGGCTGCTGTGGCTGCTGCTGCAGTAGGCGTGATGTGGCTGGGTGGCCTGGCAGACTGATGTCCCTGTCACAAAAGGGGTAGCTTCCTCCTGTGCTGCAGCACCCCTTCCTGTGCTTGTGCCAGCATTCTCCTTGTCACCCCTGTGATGGGCTGCCTTTCTCCTCAGAAAGGATTTACCCCTCTCCACGTTGCAGCCAAGTATGGGAAGGTGGATGTGGCAGAGCTGCTGCTGGCGCGTGACGCTCACCCTAATGCAGCAGGAAAGGTGAGGGTTGCTCTAGGGCTGTGGGAGGAGTGAGTGGTATGGGGAGAAGCTCTGTTTCACTGCTCTGTGCCCTTTCCCCCTCTGCAGAATGGCCTGACCCCACTGCATGTGGCTGTGCACCACAACAACCTGGAGATTGTCAAGCTGCTGCTTCCCAAGGGGAGCTCCCCACACAGCTCAGCCTGGGTAAGACTGGACGTGGTCCCCTGTTTCTGTGGGGATGTCGTGTGTGTCCAGTGCACTCCATCTGTAGATGGCTGTGCCCTGTCCTGCGTCACCCCTCAACCATGACACCCGCTAGTCACCCCTATGGCCCCTCCATGCCGACTGCTCGTGTTGGCCCATCCCCTGCACTGGCAGGGGTGCTGAGCAGTCATCCTGTTCCAGCAGAGCAGCTGTGTCAGGGATGTTCCCTGCTGGCAGCCTGGTGGCTGTTGCTGAGGACGTGTTTCCATGGCAAGCCCTGCTGAGCAGCGCTGTGGTCTGGCAGTTTTGGAAACCACACGTGAATGTTTGCATGCAGCTGGGAAGCCATGAGTCAGAAAAAAAGCAGCGTGTGAGCGTCTCAGGCTCTGCCTGAGCATGGGGAGCATTTCTCTGTGGAGCAGCCCAGCGGCCTTGGTTTCCACATTGTTTGCAGAAGCTGCATCCTCCCACCAGACAAGCAGCCACCAGTGCCAGCTCTCCCCATCTGGCTCTCCCTCCCCTGTGTGGCTTCTAGCAGACCTGCTGGGCAGGTGTCAGAGCAGCTGGTACTGGTGCCGATCCCCCTCAGTCTGCGTCACCAACAGTCCACGTCACTGCGGACAAGGGGTGTCTGTTCCGCTTCTGGCACATAGTAGCACAGGCAGTGCTCAAGGCCCTGTGGCCTCTGCCTGAATATTAATTCTGTGTGCTATGAGTCCTGCTCCACGCTTCCGCCCGGCATAGTCCTAGTAGGTGCCTGCCTGCCCTGGCTCTTGCTGCCCCAAGTGGCTGCATGCTAGAAATTAATATGAGGAAAACCTCAGGACTGATTATACCAGTTGGATCTAAAGCCTTGGAAGCCACTTGACTGATTTGGCTGCAGAAGCAGGATTTGTGCAGTGGCAAGTGGCCTCAGTGGCAGGACTAGTTGCTGTCAGGGAGATGGTTCAGGCGTGAGGCTGTGTCCCTGAGCTCTGGAGGTAGCTAGGAAGGGCAGGCCTGGCCTGCAGAGGTGGGGTGGTACCTCCTGTCCTGGCAGATCTGCTTGGCATTTGCACTGCAGTGGTCTTCTCCCACAGAACGGGTACACCCCCCTGCACATCGCTGCCAAGCAGAACCAGATGGAGGTGGCCAGCAGCTTGCTGCAGTACGGGGCTTCTGCAAACGCGGAGTCTGTGCAGGGAGTCACCCCCCTACACCTGGCTTCTCAGGAGGGGCATGCGGACATGGTGGCACTGCTTTTCTCCAAACAAGCCAACGGCGATTTAGGCAACAAGGTAAGTTGTGCTGGTGCTTCCTGCCAGGCTGGAGGTGAATGCACTGGCAGGAAATAGCAGACCCAGTGCCTCTCTGCATTCAGGCAGCAAGGCCCTGGCCAAGAGCACATTGTTGGCCAATTTGCCACGTTGACAACCCGACTTAAGACGCTCTGCTGGTAGAGCTGCAGTGCTTCCACTGCAACTGTGCAGGTGACCTGCTCTTTTTGCAGAGTGGCCTGACTCCTCTCCATCTCGTGGCCCAAGAGGGACATGTGCCAGTTGCTGATGTTCTGGTGAAACACAGAGTTACAGTGGATGCAACAACCAGGGTAAAGTAGTGCATTGGTTGTGGCTGGGATGAAAAACAATTGGGAACTACTTGTAGGCCCTGCTGCAAGCAGAGCCTTGCTTTTCTTCTTTGTGCAAGAACTTCCCCCCTTGCAGGCATCCTTGTGTCTTGGGGTCCCTTCTTTCTTTCTCCCCACCTCACTGCAAGAATGGTTCTTGCCTTCACAGCTCACCCCTGTCTTCCTGGACACAACATGGTGTGGGCTGCAGTGTGGCCTCAGCCCTGTTCCTGGGCTCTCAGGCAGCACCAGCACACATGTTCAGCTGGGGGGGCTTGACCGTGGAATCAGCATACCCAAGACAGAAGGGCAGGAAGCACCGCTGAGGGCACGCTGAGTCCTGATCTTGTCTTTCAGATGGGCTATACCCCACTGCATGTGGCCAGCCATTATGGGAACATCAAACTGGTGAAGTTTCTGCTACAGCACCAGGCTGATGTCAATGCCAAGACTAAGGTACAGTGATGCCCTGTGCTCCAAGGACCCCTCTGCCCTGGGAAACAGAATGCAGGTTGATGGGAAAAGCCTTTGACTGCCCCTGTGCCCATTACCCCTCCACCTTGCTCCAAGCCCTCCTTTCTCCATGTCTGGAAGCTGCTGTAGTCCATCTACAGCCCCAGGCAGGTGCTGGATCCTGCAGACCCTTTTGCTCACCCCAGAAAGTAGAGGGGCAGACCTCGTCCTCTAGGCATGAAGCACCACATGAAGCCTGGGGTGAGCGTTTCTTGGGCAGCAGAACCCAGAGCTGATGGCAGCACCCTCTGTCCTCTCCTGCAGCTGGGCTACACCCCTCTGCACCAGGCGGCGCAGCAAGGCCACACGGATGTTGTGACGCTGCTGCTGAAGCATGGTGCCTCTCCCAACGAGATCAGCACGGTAGGAAGTGCACTCACCTGCATCTCCTCATCCTGTAGTGAGCTCAGGTGCTTGCTCGGGCTCCCTCGTGGCTGCAGCTGACCCCATCCTCCCTCCTTGCACAGAATGGTACCACGCCACTGGCCATTGCGAAGCGGCTCGGCTACATTTCTGTCACAGATGTGCTCAAGATTGTTACAGAGGAAACTGACATCCTGGTGAGCTCCTGGGCACGGGACTGGCAGGGTGCAGGACCCTGTGTAGGAGAGTTGGGGCTGGGATCAGCCAGGCGGGGTCTGCTGGCCTTGGCCGAGCAGTGAACCCCAGGCAGCAGCTGTGGTCTCACTTGGGGCAGAGGTTGCCTGAGTGCAACCTGAGTGCCCAGGCATGGGGAGAGGAGCTGCAGGCAGCTGTGAGGTAAGGGCTGGCCTGCTCTGACTGTCCTCTGTTCCCACAGCCAGTCAGTGACAAGTATCGCATGAGCTTCCCAGAGACTGTGGATGAGATTCTGGATGTGTCAGAGGATGAAGGTGAGGGGCTGGAGTTGGGTCGCACCCCCAGAGGTCTGCTGGCCAAGCCGGCACCGCTGCCAGCAGCCTCGGGGATGGGCACTGAGGTTGTGGGAGCTGCCTGGCCGCACATGGGTCTCTCAGAGAGGAGGTGGGGAGCCCACCAGCCTCCAGGGATGGCTTCCCCTGGCCCGGGTGCTCCCCTGTGCTGTGCGAGGGGGAGATACCTGGACCTCTCTGTGGCCCCATACCCTGAGGACGGTGTGCAGAGAGCCCTTGGGCACATGGAGCACCCCACCATGCTCCTTGGGGCAGTACCAGCTCCCAGCCTGGCTGCAGCTGGTCTGCTCCCGTTCCCTCCCACTGAGACCTCACTTTTGCCTCTTCTTACTTTGCAGGCACTGCTCATGTCACAGTAATGGGTATGAAACACGTCTCCCACCCCACCTCAATGACCCATTTCACCCCATGGCCACTAACCATCTGCACGCCACCTCCATCTGCTGAGCCTTGTTGTTGGGCTGGTGCTACCCAGCACAGGCCCTGCCATCCTGTTCTGCCCATCTGTGTCCATGCTGCTTGCTGTGGTGTGACTGCATGAACAGGGCTGTCCCTCAGCCAGGGGGCAGAGGAGCCTGATTCTGTGGCAAGCGCTGGTGCCCATAGCCAGCCACCCGATGCCACTCTGGCGACAGCGGGGGTGAAGCTAGCACTGGAGGGTCCCTGTGTTGCTGCAGTCCCCTCCCCATCACCAGGGCTGTTCTCCTGCTTTGGGAGGTGCTGGACTCCTTCCTGCAGGGCTTTAGCACAAGCCCAGCCCTGGTGGACTCCTTAGCAGGAGTTAATTGGGGCGGCAGGAGGTGCTGGCTGGGCTTGTCCCCCAGTTAGAGGTGCACAGATGTACTTGACAGTGTTGGTGAGTCCTTCATGTGGCCCCAGTCCTGCCTACGCCTGTCTGCAGTGCACAGCAGTGAGGTGTCCCCAGCAGGCTCTGCTCTGCGTGTGGGTGCTGGCAGCCAAGGCTCCCAACAGCTACCACAGCTCCTGTCCCACTAACCAACAGCTTCGGCCTCTGTCAGAGGGAAGAGTCCCCACACGTCTGGGGATGAATGTGTGTGGCCAGTGGAGGGAGCAGGGATGGGGAGCTTCTGTGCTCCCTTGTCCTGCTGCCTCTGCATGCTAAGCCAGCTCTCGGTTTCAGAGGAGGAGCTGATCGCACCGAAGCCCAAGACACCTGAACCCAGGGACCAGGAGGGCAAGAGGGAGATGCTGGAGCTTGTGACCAGGATGACACTGGAGCAAATGTATGAGGCACCGGATGGCAGAGAGGGAGTGGGAGCAGGGTGCGAGACCAGTTTGGTGTTGGGTTGGGATGCCAACAGGGCAGGGACAGCTGAAGGCCAGTACATCCCTGAGCCCCAGCAGCCATTGCAGCAGGCACAGCTGGTTGGTGTTGGTCTCACACCAAGACATGTGTGGGTCTGTGGCTGAGTGCGCCTTCACCCAGTGGCCCCAGGGCTCCCTTGGGATGACTGGAAGCTGAGGGTCCCAAGCCTGCCGCTGCAGTGGCTGTCGCTGCTCTCTCCTACCAGGGAGGAGTCTCCAGCTGTCCCACAGGTCCCCTGTATTCCACCTGAGACTGTGGTGACCAGAGCAGAGGAGCCTGAGCAGTTAGGACCTGTGCAGACAGAAGCTGAGCAAGTTAGCATGCTGCATGCACCCTCGGTGTCCCCGCAGGAGGTGAGCATGGGACACAGCCTGCCATGGCCCCTGGGTCATTCTTTGTCAGGTGGAACCCCCCTTCCACGTCAGCACAGAGCTAAAATGTGAGGTGGGCAGGGGGAACAGATGTGGTGGTATGGGGCTGCCTCGTCAGGGTTGGGAGAGTGCAGAGGGGGGAGCAGGTTCAGCACCCCCAAAAAGGACCCTGTGCCCACGGGGGCTCTTCCCTGCCTTACACAGCCTTCCAAAGAGTTCGATGAGGATTCTCTGATCCCCAGCAGCCCAGCCACTGAGACTTCAGACAACATCAGCCCAGTGGCCAGCCCCGTGCACACAGGGTGAGTGCCCGGCCCATGTGGCACCTGTGTGACATGCGCACGGCTGGCTGCAAGGCACCCACCTGCCCCTGCCTCCATCCACTCTAGGTTCCTGGTGAGCTTCATGGTTGACGCCCGCGGCGGCTCCATGCGGGGCAGCCGGCACCACGGGCTGCGTGTGGTCATTCCACCCCGCGCCTGTGCCGCACCGACTCGCATCACCTGCCGCCTGGTGAAGCCCCAGAAGCTGCCTGCACCCCCAAATCTGGCTGAGGAGGAGGGCTTGGCCAGCCGGATCATCGCTTTGGGGCCTGCCGGAGCCCAGTTCCTCAGGTGAGCATGGCTGGGGATGGAGGGGATGGGGCTGCCCCCACCAGGACCATCCCTTGGACTGGGGATGGGCCTGGACTCCTCTGGAGACTGGGGACAGGACCTGTGCTGGCCGCTGCTTGTGGGGGTCTGGTGCAGGAGTGATCCCAGCTCTGGCCAGGCACAGTGCAATTTTGGGGTGGGTGATGGCAGCGTGATGGAGCAGTGTCTGCGCTGTGGTAGGGAAAGCCCCTATCAGCAGCGGCCTGCCGGGTGCAGAGCTCCATTTCCCAGAGACGAGGCTGTGAGGTGTCCTGTCTTCCTCTTCCCGTGGCTGTGTAGCGTGGCCAGGCATTCTGCCCACAGCCACCTTGCTGCCTGCGAATCCCAGTGGCAGCACGTGGGTCTAAGCACACTTCCTTCCCTATCCGCAGCCCTGTCATCGTGGAGATCCCCCACTTTGCCTCTTATGGGCGTGGAGACCGTGAGTTGGTGGTGTTGCGCAATGAGAATGGCTCGGTCTGGAAGGAGCACCGCAACCTCTATGAGGAGAGCTACATGGACCAGCTACTCAATGGCATGGATGAGGGTGAGTGTTGCCAGTGCTGGGGTTTGACACCGGGCGACTCCCCCCAGACGGGGCTGCAGCTGGCCTGGGAACGGCCGCAGCCGTGCTGGGAGATTGTGGGATGGGGCCAAGCATGGTGTGGTAGGTGCAGCTCAGAAGAAGTGGTGGGTGAGAGCCAGGGACTTGGAACATGGGTGAACACTGATGGCTGAGCTGCCCCCTTGCAGAGCTGGAGAGCCTGGAGGAGCTGGAGAAGAAGAGGGTCTGCCGCATCATCACTACCGACTTCCCTCTCTACTTTGTGGTCATGTCCCGGATTTGCCAGGTCTGTGACATGATCGGCCCTGAGGGAGGGTGCTTGAGAAGCACACTGGTGCCCATGGTACAGGCTACCTTCCCAGACACTGCTGTCACCAAGGAAGTGAGACTGGCCCTGCAGGTGAGCCCAGAGAACTCAGTCAGGAGCCTGGCTGGGCTTCTGCAGTCAGGGACAGGCAGCTGGCCCAGGCTGCATCCCAGCACTTGTAGGGGCTGGCCCTGACTCTCCCACCTGTGCTGCCCACAGGCACAGCCTGTGCCCGATGAGCTGGTGACCAAGCTGCTGGGGAACCAGGCGACCTTCAGCCCCATTGTCACAGTGGAGCCGCGCCGGCGGAAGTTCCACCGCCCCATCGGCCTCCGTATCCCTTTGCCCCCGTCCTGGAAGGACAATCCTCGCGACAGTGGCGAGGGTGACACCACCAGCCTGCGCCTGCTCTGCAGTGTGATCGGTGAGGGTGCTGCCCCTGCTGTGAGGGCACAAGTGAGCCAGGTGGGGATGGGCTGGGCCGCTTCGGTGGGATGTAGCTCCTGGGAGTCAAGGGCAGGTTGGAGCTGTGCGGTGGGGAGAGCAGACCCCTGGCTTACGGAGGGGCAGCGCGCTTACCCCTGCTTTCTGCTGCAGGAGGGACAGCCCAAGCTCAGTGGGAAGACATCACAGGCACCACAAAGTTGGTCTATGAAAAGGAATGTGCTAATTTTACCACCAATGTGTCTGCCAGGTAAGTCGTGGGCAATCATGTGGTGCAGTGGGGAGACCTGCTGATCCTGGGGCCTTCTTGGGGTGCAGTCTGTGCTGAAAACAGCCTCCAGCCCCTGTGCTCATTGTTTTCTGTGGTGCTGCCACACCCCCACGTGCAGGGCAGTTGACTCTAGCCTTAAGACACCTTGACACACACCAGGAAACACTGTGACACCTGGGTATGCTGAGGGAAAGGGCCAGTTCTTGCACTTGTGTGCAGCTCCCACACCCAGAACCCTTGTGGCAACCTCTGCAATGCTGTTTGCTCTCCTGGCGTGGCTGGGGAACCAGTTCTGCAGCACCACTGATCCAGCCCTCCCACAGGTTCTGGCTGGCCGACTGCCCACGCACGGCTGAAGCCGTGCACTTCGCCACCATGCTGTACAAGGAGCTGACAGCTGTGCCCTACATGGCCAAATTTGTGGTGTTTGCCAAGATGAATGATGCACGGGAAGGCAGGCTGCGCTGCTACTGCATGACTGATGACAAGGTGGACAAGACTTTAGAGCAGCATGAAAACTTCACCGAGGTGGCCCGCAGCAGGGACATTGAGGTTTGTCCCCAGCGGCATGCATGGGAGAACAGCAGGGCAAGGGCAAGGGCTGCCTGTGCGGGAGGGGTGCTGATGCCAGTGGAGGGGCCTGGCCCTGGCCTGGAGAGGAGGGCTGGGGATCAGAGGCAGGGGAAGCTGCTCTGCACAGGGACTTACCTGTTTTCCCTCCGCTCCAGGTGGTGGAGGGGATGCCTTTGCATGTCGAGCTCTCAGGAAACCTGGTTCCTGTTAAGAAGACCACGCAGCCACGCACCTTCCTCTTCCAGTCCTTCCGGGAGAACCGCCTTGTCATCTCCATCAAGGTAATGGCAGGGTACAGGGCTGGGCTGCAGTGGGGCCCCTGCACCTGCCCTGTGCCAGGCCCCACTACCCGGCTTCTTGGTGCACAGGTCCGGGACAGCAGCCGGGAAGCCAGCGGCTCCCTGTCTTTCCTGCGCAAGGCCATGAAGTACGAGGACCTGCAACACGTGCTCTGCCACCTCAACATCAGCGTACCACCCTGCACCAAGGTCAGCATCTGCTCTTCTTCCTCAGCTGCCCCATGTGGCCATGCCACTCTGTGCCAGGGCTGTGCTGGTGCAAGAGCAGAGCTGCTGCCCTCTTTTCAGGCTGGTAACCACTCTGTCCCCACTCCTGCAGGGAAGCAGCAATGAGGAGCGGAGGAAGACACTGACACCATTGTCTCTGCGGGAGCGATACAGCATCCTAAGCGAGAGCAGTTTCGGTACACAGCCAGCTGGGTCTATTCAAGCCTCTCACCACTTGCGGTTAGGGTAGGGGTACCCAGGCCAGGAAGAAGGGCTGGGCTGAGCCTGCTGTACTCACACGTGTGGCAGTGTCCTGCTCCCTGAGGGTTTCTGTGGTCCTGCATGCAGGGCTGTGCTGAGCCCCCGCAGCTGGTACCTCTCTCCCTCCCCACCCCAGTTCAGGGTCCTGTGCAGCTGGAGTTGTGACTCCCTCTTCTCCTCCAGGTTCTCTGAGCAGCACTGACCGTGCAGACCAGAAGATGGTCGACATAGCAGAGCAGCTGGGCCTCAGCTGGGCAGGTTAGTTCACACTTCATGGCCCCAAGGATGCACAATGTGCCTTAAAACTGAGTACTTAGGAAGGCTGGGAAGATGCTGCAGGGTCTCATGAATGTGCTGTACTCTGTCCAGGGAGCTGGTTCCCGATGCAGTTTGTATTCACATAGTCTGTACTAGGCAGGCTCTTGTGGCAGGTCCCAGCACTTCTGCAAAGCTGTGAGCATGCAGTGAGCCTCCTTTCAGCCCTGCATGCATGCACAAGCACGTGCACAGATGCCAGGGGTTTTGGTCCAAGTTGTCCATATTACTGGAGGCCTAACACTGTTGGTGCAGGCACACAGCAGCAGTACCTGCATTTCTGCTTATCATGAGATGATAGTCACAGCCAGCCTGAGCAGAGAGGCTTCAGCCTCTGCCCCATCCGAGCTCCGGCTCCTGCCCATTCTTCCATGTTCAGTTGTGTGGGATGTGGGGGGACTGTGCTGAGTCTGGCTGAGCCCTTCACAACATCTCCTGCCTTTTTGGCTCAGGAGCTGGCAGCAGGCACCGAAGGGTGTGATGCTGATACGCGGTGTCTCCCCTAGAGCTGGCACGTGAGCTGCAGTTTGGTGTGGATGACATCAACAGGATACGTGTGGAGAACCCCAACTCCCTGCTGGAGCAGAGCATAGCCCTACTCAACCTCTGGGTCAGCCGTGAGGGCAAGAGTGTCAAGAGTGAGTATCTGTGGTGCCCTGCTGCAGGAGTGGAAATGGCTGGGCTGGCCATGCAGCCTGTATATGCTCAGGGCTCCCTGGCTGTGTTTATGCCACCAGTTCTTGTACACCTGCCTGAAGAGTGGCTGGGGCATGGCTGTGTCCCCCCAGTGACCAGCCTGCCCTGCCTATTGCTGACACCAGCTTCCCTTGCAGTGGAGAGCCTGTACACAGCACTGAGAAATATCGACCGCAGTGAGATTGTCAGCACGCTGGAGGGCTCTGGCCGGCAGAGCCGGAGCCTGAAGGGCAGTTGGCGCTACATGGACAGGGACTACTCCCTCTCGCCCTCCCAGATGAATGGTGAGCCCCAAGTCCTACACAGGGAATGCCGGAGAGCCCGGGGGCAGAGTCACTGCAGACAGACTGGGGCTGATGTCTGGCCTGATCCAGGTGTGCTGGTGGATCCTTAGGAGCTCAGTGAGCGCGAGGTGCCACAGGCAGATGTAGCCTTTCCAAGGGGGCCTGTGCTATGGGAGCCTTGGCCCTGCCATGCTATCTTCTCAGAGTATGGACATGTGGGGCTTCCTCCTTGTGAGGTACCGGTGTTAAGCAGTGGCCAGGGAGCTCCTGGAGCCATCTTCTCATCTTCCTCCTCTGCCTGTCTCTACTGTCTCCAGCTCAGCTGAGCCCTCCAGGACCCACATCCTGCTCCAGCAAATGCATGTCACCAGGGACTGTCCCTCTCCTGGCTGAGTCACACTTGCAGGCAGCCATCCTGAGCCTTCCTGTCTGCACTGCCCCTGCTCCTTCCCTCGCTGGCCCTGCACTGCTTGCCTCCAGCCAGGCACCTGCATGAGGGGGGGCTGGGGGCTCTCAGCTGCTCCCTGTGCCTCTGCCCTGTGCCTCCCTGCCTTCTGCTGGCAGTCCCTGGCTGCCCTCTTACCCCTCTTAGTCTCCGGGGGTGAACAAGGGGCTCATGGCTCAGAGCTGAAGGAGGCTGAGCAAAGCTGCCTGCGTGTGTGGGACTGCTTGTCTTGGCCATAGCCCCAGTCAGTGTGCCTGGGCTGTGCCTGTGGCCCTGGGTGATGAGGACGTGGCAATTGCTTTCAGGGCCAGGGACACTGATGGGGTTATAGAGCCCCCGCTGCCTCCTTCAGCATGGACATTTACTGGGGCTATCCTTCCCAGCTCAAGGGTTAGCTCTGGGAGCTGGTGCCTGCAGAACCTGGCCACCTGAGCTCTAGGCTGCCCTTCAGCCAGCTGATGCTGGATGGGGGCTGGGGACAGGAACCCGGGGGCTGACAGAGTAGGGTGGCAGAGAGGGCACCATGCCTTGCAGTGGGGATGGGGCATCACCTGGACCCCAGGCCCGCCCTCCCCACAGAAAGTGGGCAGCTGCAAGGTCTGGCCTGGTGCAGCTCCAGCACTCAAAAGGAGGCACAGGAGCACTTGCAGGGACAGGAGGGACCATGCAAAGGCAGCAGCCAGTGAGTGCAGTCCTGCTCAGCCAAGATGCGGGGGTCTGGTGCGGCCAGGATGGTGCCATGCTCAGGGTGGGCACCCTCCTGGTGGCTGTTTTCCCTTCTCGCCCTGCTGTGCTTGTATGTACATGAGATGGCTGCTGGAGGTGTCACCTCTGTCTGCCCATGTAGGTTACGCTTCTCTGCAGGACGAGCTGCTGTCCCCTGCCTCCCTGCATTACACGCTGCCATCCCCACTGCGTGCCGACCAGTACTGGAATGAGGTGGCCATCATGGATGCCATCCCCATGGCTGCCACTGAGCAGGATGCCCTGATGGAGATGTCCGACATGCAGGTGTGGTCCTCGGGGCTCACCCCCTCACTGGTGACGGCTGAGGACTCCTCTCTGGAGTGCAGCAAGGCTGAGGATTCGGACGCCACGAGCGAAGGCCGTTTCCTGGGGCAGCTTCTGACAGACACACATGGCCCGGACCACATGGGCTCTATGGACCTAGTTGAGGATGACACAGTGGATTCAGATGCCATGAATGGTCTGATTGAACTGCTAGACCAGGAGGAGGGGCAGAGGCCAGAGGAGAAGATGCCAGCCGGGGACTGCCAGCTGGGGACTGGACAGCAGGACCCAGAAAGTGAAGTTTCTTTTGTTTCAGTTCAGCAGAAGGTACAAGCCAGGATCACGGCGTCACCGACCATTAGCCACATTGTGGAGAAGAGTGCAGACAGGTACTGTGGCCCAGGATGCCCCAAGGGGGTGTGGGGGGAGGGAGCTTCGCCAGCTATAGCCCTGTGCTGGGCCAGCTGCAATAACCTCCCAGCCTTGCTTGCTTCCCTGCTGGTCTCCAGCAATGGAGGCCTGGCACCCCTGGCAGACAGAGCAGTGGCTTGGGCAGAGTGCCTTGTAACCCTCTGGAGATGCTCTGGGGGCTCCTTGCAAAGCACACAGGGTGGGGAGAACCCCTGCAGACAGGCAGGCCTTGCATGTAGGTTGTGCTTCCCAGCATCATCTCAGACAGGGCTGTGTCCTGACATCTTCCCAGTGGCACCAGTCCCATGATGTCGCTGGCAGAGCCCAGTGATGCTCCGAGGCGTTGCCTTAGAGCCTGCAGACCCAGGGGCAGTGTGGGGCAGCCGAGGCTATGGGACTGGCAGGGAGCGTGGCAGGGAGGAGGCCTGTGCCCTTTGTGCATCTGCATTTTGTGCTGCTTTGTGCCGGGTACCCGGCAGCGCTGGCAGCTGGGGAGACCCGTGCCTGGTGGGGTGCAGGCTGTGCCGGTGCGCCTGCCAGCGGTCGGCTGGTGCTCCGGCAAAGCTGACTGCCTCTCTCTCTCTGTCTCTCTCTCCCTGTCCCTGTCCCTCTCCGGTGCCCAGGCTGAGGGACTGGAATGCAGAAGGCTCCTTTATCTCCTGCCTACAGGACCTGACAGCGGGCTCCTGGCAGGAGGGGGTCACCCGAAGGCTGCACCCGACATACACCATGGCTGCCGGGGCGCAGGGCCAGGAGCAAGAGCAGGTCCTGGCACCGGCCGTGGAGCTGATGCGGGTCAGCTCCGCAGAGGACAGCGACTGGCAGCCCCAGCATCCCACGGGTGGCTGGCCGGAGGAGGCAGACAGCCACTTCTTTGGGCAGGTGACGGTAAGAGCAACAGCAGGGGCATTCCCCATGGGCAGCCCCTTTCTTGCCACCAGGTCAGCTGGGCTGACTGGCTGCTTGCAGGGGCAGAGGTGTCCCAGCAGAATCATTGCTCTGGCCCCTAGGGGGGCCTCTCAGCCCTTTGGTGGCCCAGAATAGCCTGCTTTGCACCCGATATGTGAGCTCTTGCTCTCCATTTATAAACCAGGCAGACTCCCTGCTTGCTTCCTTATTGAGTATCTGCCCTGGCTGCTGGCCCTGACAGCCTGCTGAGGCCAGAAATAGAGCTGGTCTGGGGGCCAGGCAGGGTGGTGGGCATCCTGCCGCAGCCACACGGAGCTGGCAGGTACAGGGTGAGGGCAGGCAGAGCTGTCCCAGCAGCGTGGCTGCTCTCAGGGGCAGCTGCGCAGCTCTGTGGCGCCATGTGCAGCTTCAGCAGCAACCCAGACCCCTGGCTCCCACCTGGGGCTTCATTTGTCCCGTGACAGAGGATTGCCTGCTGCCCTAGGGCTGCAGCCAGCAAGACAGGTTGTTGGCAGAGCCCGGGCAGGCTGACGGGGACGGGGGACAGGACAGTCCCTGTCACCGCCTGGCTGGGAACGGGTGGTGCTGTTGCAGCCCCAGCCCCATGACTTTGACAGAAACTGTGAGTGCAAAGGACACCCCACCTGCCTGCTGCCTTCTCCCGCCCCAGCCAACTGATCTGCAGCAGCTAGGGTTACAGCAGCCCTCCCACAGAGCTGGGGCACGCTGCGGACCCGCGGGCAGCTCCTGCACAGGGGGGTTTGCCCGTCCCAGCCGGGCAGCATGGCCGGAGTCTGAGCAGCGGGTTCGGGACCTGTGGGGCGGACGCACAGCCCCGCAGAAGCAGGATGTGGGGCTTCCTGGCCCAGCTGCTGATTGTCGTGGTGCTGCTGGCCTTCTTCCTGGTCAGCTGCCAGAATGTCATGCACATCGTCAGGGGCTCTGTCCGCTTCCTGCTCAAACACGCCCACCGTGAGCTGGACAAGGAGCTCGGGGAGAGCCAGGGGCTGGTGGATGACGAGGAGTCTCTCTCCACCAGGGTCGTCCGCCGGCGTGTCCTTGTGAAGGTAACGGGCAGGGAGCTGAAAGGGCAGCGCCGGGGCAAGTGCAGAGGAGAGCAGAGAAGGGGCTAGGACAGTGCAGGAGCCAGAGGCTGTGGGGTGTGGGTAAGATGAGCTGTGCTGCTTGCAGAGGGGCTCTTCTTGCCCCCTGAAACACCATACTGTTCCTCCTGTTCCTGCAGGGCAACGAAGTTCTTCACCTCCCTGAGGAGCAGGTGACAGAGGAGCAGTTCACAGACGAACAAGGCAATATCATCACCAAGAAGGTGAGTGACCAGGAGCAGGGTGTGTACAGGGTGCGTGCCGCAGCCTTCCTGCTCTCCCCTCTCCAGGCTGTCCTGCTCCTCTCTGCAGCCCAGGGGCTGTGCAGGGTGCCTTCGTTCTGCCCTCTGTGGTCAGGGGATGCCTGCCACGTGGGGCTCAGGGCCAGACTGGGCGAGGAGGGAGGCATAGTGCCTGAGGGCTAGCTGGGTCTGCCCTGCATGGGCTGGTACCTTGGGGCTGGCTGTGACGCCTGGTTTCATGACTCTCCGCAGATCATTCGGAAGGTGGTGCGTCAGCTGGGCCCCAGCGACACGGATGACAGGCAGGAGCATGAGGAGCTGATTCTGGAGGGCTCCCTGCAGGAGCCCCAAGACCTAGAGGCCACGGCCGATCACTTCATGAAGTACTCCATCCTTCACCGGGATGGTCTAGGGGCCAAGGTACGGTGTGGCTTGTAATCTGCCTTGCAGGTGCCCTGATTGGGGCCAGCACTGCCTCTGCAGCACTTGCAGGCTCTGGAGTTCCACCACCCTCTGTTCTTTCTTCTGTCCTGCTTTCCTCTCCTGTTTCCCTTCTATGGCTGCCAGAGGCAGCTCTTGCCCCCTGCACCAGTCTTCTTGCTTGGTGTCTTCTGCCAACTGACTCTGCCTTTCCCTTTCCTGTCCCTTTTCTGTGTGTCTGTCTGTTCACCTGGGTTATGTCCTGCTTCCTGTCCCTGCGGCTCCCTCAGGAGGAGGTGCAAGCGCATATCCCGAAACTGGAGGTCTCCGGGGGCAGGATGGGAGCTCAGATAGTGAAACGAGCCAGCCTGAAAAGGGGAAAGCAGTGACCCCCTCAAATGGCCTCGTTTGAGGTAACTCAACCTTTGTTCTTCCTTCTGTGCCAGCTCCCTGTGTTGCTGCCCTGCTGGGGGCGTGCAGCTCTCAGCAGGCAGAGAGGGGCTGCAGCGAAGAGACGGGGGCAGGCAGGGCTGTGCTACCCCACGCAGGTTCCGCTGGGGGCCAGGAAAGGGGGTGCAGTCCATGGCAGGATGCTGCTGCGTATAAGAGCAGCAGGGATGTGGTGCAGTTGGAGTGCAGGAACACAGTGCTTGTAGGGGTTGAGGGCAGGGGACCTGTTTTTGTCATGGGACATTTATTCTGTTGATCCCCAGCATGAGCACTGGATCATCCCTTCTCTTGTGCATACCCTGCACCCTGAGCCACCCATTTTGTGGGACAGGCAGGCTCAAGGCAAGAGCTTGGCACAGCACACCGGGACCCAGCCGCGTCATTACGCTCTGCACTCTTGCTGCTGGGCTGGCAGCAGAGCCCTTGGGGGCAGGCGCTGTACGCAGGCTCCCCAGCTGCCAGTGCCTGCCTGCGCCAGGGAGGAGACTGCCTAACAGGGGCAGTCGTCCTCCAGCCTCGCTGTGCGTGACTGTGTATGTCTTCTCTCTCTCCCTCTAATCCCTTTACTGTGTTAGTGGGTTGTTTGTGGTGCGTGACAGTCAAAACGCTTGTGCTTGACTGTCATGTGTTCATGCGGACTGTGTCCCCACACCTATTGCCTGCCCCTCTCCCCAGACAGTCCCTGGGTCAACCTCTCTCTGCAGTGGTGCTCCTTGGCTCCTGCTGTTTTCCACAGCATGCAAAAACAGCTCAGGGACTGTTAGGAACCTCTGGGATCTTCCCTGCTGCTGTGAGAGCACGGTGCAGTCATTCACCCTACGTGAGGCTGGGGGCTCGGGATTGGCCTCCAAAGGGCTATGTCTGCCTCAAAGCCTACAGCAGCCCTCCCAGCTCCTTCCCAGTGCCACAGTGCCTTTGGTGCAGCTCAGCTCCTGCTTGTCACTGCTTTTCGCAGCTGGGACAGCAACATCAATACCATCTATGCCATCTGTTCCAGAGAGAGCACTCGCTGATGCTCTGTTGCTGTCTCTCTGGCACTCCCCACAAAATTTATCTTGTGGTGACTGGGCATAATAGGTGCATGTAGGACAAGTGCAGGATGCAGAAAGGGCTGGGACTGCCACATACCCTGCTGTCCCCTCCCTTTTTCCTGGCTGTGCCACCACAAATGCCTGGGAACCCCACCTCTGTCTCTCTCTGTGTCTCTCCAGGATCTCACCTCAACGCCAAACCACTGAACTCCACACATGTTCTGACACCAACCTGAGAAGAGGAGAGAGGAAAACAGAGTGGAGGGGAGCAGGGCTGGCTGTACATGTTTCTATAGGCTAATGGCATGATTTCTGTACGAGACATACTTACCGTCCTACTCGCATGACTGACTGACTGCAAGACGCATGAGCTACAGTACTTAAAACAGACGGAGGGGCCCGCGTCCCTGCCCCACTGCCAGCAGGAGCCCAAAGACAGCAGCACGCACAAGGGATATCCTCTCAGCTCCTCTGGGAGGCGAGAGCTGGACTGGCAGCATGCAAGAGGGAAGGAGAACCCCCCCCCCCCTTCACACATCCGTGTGTGTCAGTGCATCCCCACGCCTGTGCTCCAGCTGCAGGAGGGAGGCTGGAGCAGCGTGGCTGCTCACCGCGGAAGGAGAGGGGCTTGACCCTCGTCACCCGTGCTGCCTCTGCTGGACTCACTTCTCATCCCTCTCAGTGAGTGCTGTGGGAATGGGGAGGGCAGCAGTTGGAAAGGTGTGGGAGAGGGGGGCTGCAGGGAGCGCAGCTGCCCTGGGCAGAGGGGCTGGCGCAGGGCTGCCCTTCCTCTCCCCAGCACGTGCAGCGTCTCCCACCAGGGCAGGGCTCTGGGCTCGTTGCTTGTGTTGAAAGTGTAAACTGTACAGCAATCAGCCTTGTGTATATGAACCAATAAATACTATGCAAACCCCTAGGGACACTCTAGCAGTATGTACAAAGCACTAAAAGCTCCACTCCCAAATACCTCTTCAGGCTGCAGGACGGGCAAAGCCTTTGGAGTATGTGAGCAGCTCTGGTCAACGGAGCCGGGAGGCTACAGGAGTAAAAGGGCAGCAGACTGCCTCTGCCCTGTGCCCCTCTGTCTGAGCCTGGTCCCTTCCTGGCCT
This sequence comes from Nettapus auritus, assembly GCA_011076525.1. Lineage (NCBI taxonomy): Eukaryota > Metazoa > Chordata > Aves > Anseriformes > Anatidae > Nettapus > Nettapus auritus. The sequence goes on along the minus strand of CM021786.1, from coordinate 5,136,124 downwards.
GAAGATGGGGGCCCATGGGGACAGTCCCCTGGGCTGGTCCGTGGTGCAAGCCCCAGTTTGTGCTGGCTTCAGCTGGGGTGAAGCTGGTAGCCTGCACTGAGGTGCTTGAGGCCCAGGGAAGAGGAGTAGTGAGGAAGAGAAGAGGATGCTTGTGCCACACATAGGGTTGTGCCTAGCTCTACTCAGCACAATATCTGCTCAGGAGATGAGCCAGGAACTGGCAGGAGTCAAAAGCCTGCACTGTGCATCCTGCGCAAGGGCTTTGCAGGGTCCCCTGGCCTCCCTGCGAGGGCACAAATGAGCACAGACCCTTAACCCCATGGATGCTGGCCCTCCCAGGACCAACCCCAGAAATATGGGGGGCTGCTCCCCTGGGTGGCTGCACTTCGGCCAGTTGAAAGGCCCTGCTGTAGCAGCCCAGGCTGAGCAGCCATGCTGGGAGCCAGGGCAACACCCGAGCCAGCCGCTCTAGCAGGGGAGCAGTGACAGGCAGGGCTGCCCAGGCAATGCAGAGAGGTGCAGGAGGTTGAATCTGCTACAAAACTTGACCCTAGGAGGACGGGATGCAGACAGTGGCAGTAGGTCCCATGTCCCCAGTTCTGTCCTTTACCTAACCAATGTGGGGGTCTGGCCTTTGTAGCACAGTGGTGTGGAGACACCCCTGCTCTTTCCATGGAGTTGGCCGGGGGCCTGTTTTGCAGGGCATGAAGTTGCTCTCTGTAGCTACATGCAGAACAAGCCCACCTCCAGCTTCATGCTCCAGGCCATGCAATGGTGGCCCTGGCAGGGGTCACCTGTCTTGCAGGGCTACTGTCTTGCAGCAGGTGTGCGTCTGCCAGGAAAGCCCCCGGCTCCTCTGCAGTCTGGTTAAGAAGCCTAGCTGCAGCAAAGCAAATGGCCCAGCTTAGCCCCAGAGAGCAAAACAATCCCTTCCCCACTCCACCCCAAAGTTGAGCCATGTAGGCAGATTCTCCATCCATCACCCTTGCTGTGTACAATAACCTACCTAGACCCACTGCGACAGCTGACTCCGTAGCATCACTGTAGAGTTGTGTTGGGTCCTGTGCTTTGGCCTCGTATACGCCTTAGGGAATGTGCTGTGCTGCAACCGTGCCCGGCACCTGCAGTGACATTGCTTTGCGCTCGGATTGCTCATAGGGCTGGTAGAGGGAGGCTGCACCCGACATTGAGCCTAGAGAATGCTGCAGTCTGCACACTAGAAGCTTTTTAGAAGTTTTAAAAAATACTTTTATTTCCTTTTTTTAATTGTTATGGAAACAAGCCTTTTGGATCTCCCTGTCTTAGCCCTTGATGTATAGATCATTTCCCTGTACACCAGCTATCAGACTATGAATTAATAAAGAAACTAACACAGACCGTGTCTCATCTCTGCTTTTCCAAGGGTGAGGGGAAGACAGAGGTTGCAGGACCTGTGCCTGGGGGGGGGGGTCCTCTCTCTGCCCATACCCCATTGCCCGGGGACAGGTAGCACTCGGGGGGGGGGGGCTCGCAGCTGTTTGTGCACCGCCATTTGTGGGGGTGTCTGATGGGTGCACAAATGCCCTTGACCCCCCGCCCCACCCCCCAGCCACCCAAACAGGTCTCGTGGCCGACCCACCAGAAGCCTCGTCCAGGATGGGCTGGGAAGTGGCTGCCCCCCCTTGTCCCTCTGCTCCCCACGACCACCCGCCGTGCCCACCGCCGCCGGGAGCACACGCGCGGTGCCCGGGGTGCCACCCAGCCACCTGGGGTGCTGCGGTGCTGCCGTGGCCGACAGCGGGGGCCGGCGCGAGCCGCTGCTCCTGGTCCCTGGTCCCAGTCCCTACTCCCGGTCCGGGTCCCTGCTCCCGGTCCCTGGTGCTGCTCCCTGTCCCGGTCCGGTCCCGGTCCCCGGTCCTGCTCCCGGTCCCCGTCTGCTGCCGGTGCCGCCCGGCCGCGCGCTGTCCGCCGGCCGCGGTGCTGGAAGCGGCGCTCGGCGTCCCGCAGCTCGCGGCCCCGCGGCGCCCCTCGGCCGCGGGCTCTCAAAGCGCGATTTGTCTGGGCAGAGCCAATCCCGGGCTGGCCCCCGCGGAGCAGCCAACGGGAGCCCGGGCCGCGGAGATCCGGCCAATGGACGTCGGCCCCGCGGCCGCCCGGCCAATGGGCGCCCCGTATTCTAATGGAGCTCACCTTTATCAGAAGTGTTGCCTCTTCCCAAGCCCAAGTTGAGTGCCCGGTGCTGGGGCATCGGCGGGCGCGGGGTCAGCCGGGGCTGCTCGCCGAGGCCGTGGCCGCCCGCCCGCCGTGGCCGTGGCCCTCCCGGTCAGCCCGCCTGGGGTCCCGGCGTCGCCCAGGTGCCCGCTGGCGACGCGCCGGCTGGCGTGGACGCTGTGGGCCAGTAGCCCCTGGCATGGCAGGGATGGGCTGCCCACCGCGCGCTCGGGATTCTGGCCTCTGAGAGCTGCCCTGGTACCGGAGACATGGACACCAACCTGCCGGGCACCTTCCTGCTCAACGGCCCCTCACTGGGCGCCTTCCCTGAGGCCAAGGCACCCGTCTGCCAGTACTCGGTGCAGAGCTCCTTCTACAAGCTGGGTCCACCCGGGCTGGGCACCCAGCTGGCTGCCGGAACCCCGCATGGCATCTCCGACATCCTCAGCCGGCCCGCGGCGACGCCGAACAGCAGCCTTCTCCCCAGCTACCCCCACACGGGCGGATTTAATGGACTGAGCTCCCCGGGCGTCTATTACGGGCCCCAGGTGGGAGCCCTTCCCAAGGCTGCCAGCGACTACCTGCCACGGGGCCGGAGCTGCTGGGCGGAGGCGGCCCCTGACTGGCGGGGCGGCCGGCAGTGCGGCGGCCGTAAGTACAGCGGGCCGGGGGCGGCGGGGGGCAGGCAGAGGCTGCGGGCAGCGGTGCAGCATGCTGGGGCTCCACAGAGCCCCGGCCCGTTGGCACAGGGGCTGGGGAACAGGGTGGCCACCCAAGTCACATCATCTCCATGGCCCAGCACGAGGCACGGGCGGCCACCCTGCAGGCTGCACCAGGAAGCAGAGGTTTTGGCTCGAGAGCAGGGCAGGTCTGATGGTGGGGATTGACTCTTTGCTTAGCCCTATGGCAAAGCACGGCTTATGAGGGCAGGCAGAGCCCGCTGCCCCTGCAGACCCCTGCCCCCAGCAGCCTCCTTGTGTCAGTGCCCGGCCCAGCTCAGGCCAGGGATGGGAGCTGGTGGCGCTGCCTGCCTGGTGCAGCTGGTGGGGGAGCACGGAGTGTGGGCAGGGTGCGTGCACTTGCTGGCCTGCAGGAACCCCCCCCACCCCCGACGCACTCCCCACAGGAGCTTCTGCTGCTCAGCACCTGCAGCCACAGCCCCGTTTCCCCTCTCCAGGCAATGCTCTTGGCTCACTAGGGTCAGACAGCTCAGCTGCCCGCTCTCGGCATGGAGATGAGCCGACCTGCTTGTGCTGCCTTCCCATCATGCACCCAGCAAGGTGCAGGGCATGGGCATGGTGCTCTTGGTGCTGTGCAGCTCTGAGGTCATGCACTGCTCCTAACAACTGTTCCCTTCTCAGCTCAGTAAAACAGTCCCCTTCTGAGCAGCAGGTGCAAAGCCTGGCTCTGGCTCTGTGGGGTGAGCAGAGGGCCGCACAGCCCTCCCAGCACAAGGCTGAAGCCTTGAAGCCGGGACACGGTTTTAATTTGAAGTGGGGGTCACAGGATAGAGGGACTCTGTGGTCGCTGAGGCTGGGAGCATGCAGACACAATGTCTGGGAAGGGAGAAATGCCCAGAGCCAAGCACCACGGGAAGCCCAGGCACTCACCCACCTCCCTCCTCTCCTGCAGCCCCTGCTCACCTGGCCGACAGCCTGCACAAGAAGAAGCACACACGCCCAACCTTCACAGGGCACCAGATCTTTGCTCTGGAGAAGACTTTTGAGCAGACCAAGTACCTGGCAGGGCCCGAGCGGGCACGGCTGGCGTATTCCCTCGGCATGACGGAGTCCCAAGTGAAGGTGAGCATGGGTCCTGTGGGGCGCGTGGCACGGGGCACGGCAGGGTGGCGACTAACAGAGCCAGTCCCATGGGGTGGCAGGTTTGGTTCCAGAACCGACGCACCAAATGGAGGAAGAAGAGTGCCCTGGAGCCCTCCTCATCCTCGCAGCGGGCGGGGGGCTCTGGTGGAGAGCGGGCAGCCTCTGAGACTGAGGACGACGAGTATAACAAGCCGCTGGACCCTGACTCAGATGATGAGAAGATCCGGCTGCTGCTGAGGAAGCACCGCGCGGCCTTCTCAGTGCTGGGCTTGGGGACGCACAGCGGCTGAGCACAGCCGTGCCGGCACCGCCAGCCCCCGGGGCCATGGGGGAACCAGCCCGGCCCAGCCACCTGCTCCATACCCCTTCAGACACCTGGCTGTGCGGATGGGGCACAGATGCCACATCCCCCTTCTCCGCCCCCCAGCAGCTCCTGACTCTGGGCTGGTTGCAGCAGGCACAGCTGTGCCAGCAGCACCGATGAAATAAAGGCCCCAGCCACAGCCAAGTCCCAGCGCTTGCTTCAGGGGTGTGTGGTCTGGGGATGCCCTCTCGAGGCTGGGCTGGGGAGGGGCTGGGAAGGCACCTATGGGGTGGGAAGGGTCCGTGTGCCAGGCAGGGGAAGGGGCTGTGGCTGGGGTACTGTGCATGGGGGCAGGAAGGGAGTGGGGTAGCCCTGGGAAATGTTCCCAGGGTTTCTGCCTGCTTGGGCATGCATTTGCAGCAAGAGGTGTTGGTTCAAAAGTCACTTGTTAGGGCCTCTTGTTGGAACCTATTAGCAGCGAATAAATATCATTTATCTTAACAGTGTGAGTGAGAACCCATTCACCTGTCAGGGCTGTAGGATTGATGCAGTGTCAATAGCACCATGTTTGCTGCCAACCTGCCCCCCCCCCCCCCCCCCCCCCGTGCTGCACCCAGCCCGCTGCTGCCTCTGGGCTGCACACGTGTGTGTGTGTGTGTGTGTGTGTGTGTGTGTGAGACCATGCGCCCCCCCACCCCATCTCCCTGTGGCTCAGCCCCTTCTCTGATGGTGGGTGCTACATGGGGCCAGTGGCCCTCAGCTGCCCACAACGCCCAAGGGGCTCCCACTGACATGGGCACCCTGCTGGGGCCCGGCAGGCTGGGCAGTCGATCAGCCAAGAGCAAGCAAAATGCCAGCCGGGTACGAGCAAACAGAGCTGCTGTGTCCCGGGAGGAAATCGATAGGAGATAAGGTGCTGCCGGCCCACCGTCCAGTGATTAGCAGTGTGGCACAGGCACAGAGGTGCTGCAACCCTGGGTACCCCCCCACCCCCTCCCAGCTTCAGGCAGTGCTGGTGGCTGAGTCCCCCCTGAAGCCCCCACAGCACTGCGGCTCTGCAGCCCCCAGCACGCCCCCAACAAGGCATGGGGCTGCAGACAGTCACTGCACTCCTACCAGCATGGCCCCGAGGCCTGTGTTTGACTTCAGGTCCTCTCATCCCCCTCACTTTCCACCATGTGCTTTGCAAGGAGCCCCAGCTGCTCTGCAGCCATTCCTGGGGCTTGGGAAAGGCTGAGCCCCCCCCAACCCCTCAGCTCCCTGACCAGTCCCCTGGGAAGAGTGAGGGGGTGGTGGGGAGGGGTATATCCCTCCCCCCCACCACACAGCCCCTTTGGCACCTTGATGGGATGGGGGTGGCTCCATGGGACATGAGGTCCCCCAGCCGCACTGTGTGCGCTGCGTGCCCCACACACCCCGGCCCAGGGCAGCGCCACGTCGCTGTCACTGCCCCTGCACAGAGCCGGAGCTCGGCAGGAGCAGGCTCCACACGGACGAAGTGCGGGGCTGCTGTCGAGATATTTTTTTGACATTTTCTAAGCTGCCCAGCGTGGCTGACAATTTTTAATGTACTAACTGCCTGGTCCAGTGAGCTGATTAATTGGCGCTGTGGAGATCAATACAAAACAGAAAATTAAAACAATTTTAAAGTGATTAAGTAGTTTAACACCTGTCTGATGCCACGTCAGGGCTGGGAGACAAATAAAGCAGGTGGCAAAGGGCCTGCTGCAGCCGAGGAGAGAGAGAGAGACAAATCGCAGCCACGGCCTGCCTGCCCTGTGCAGCCCACAGCCAGACAGGGCCCGCATGGCGCCTCTCAGCAGGGGCCGTGGGGCTGTCGGCAGAGCAGCCCCGTGGCCGGCACCAGCACACAGCTCCGCTCACCTGCTGGGGCTGCTCGCAACCACACGCAGCCCCCACGGGCACTGGGGGCTCGGTAGGACCTGGCTCATGGTGCAAGTGACCTCCAGCACCCCCAGGTCCCTCTCGCGGCCCGGCTGGGGCCTGCTGTGGGGCCGGGCTCCCCGCCAGGCAGCACACGGCCGCTGCTCCGGGGCGTGTGGCTGCGAGCGCGGGCAGGGCGGCCTGGCAGGCAGATGGATGGCAGCTCCGCTTCAATTCCGCATCCCTTTTCTCCCAGACAAACCCCGTCGGATTTTCATAAATCAAAGCGCCACACTGTTTAATAAAAATTTATTGACTTACAAGTGATTATTTATCAAAAGGCCATTAATAGCAGCTCCGGGAATGATGTGCTACTGGGTGGTGCGGGGAGACTAATAGCAAATCAATGCCAGCATCCGGGCAGAATGCATATGAGGGCCCCTGGCCCCAACGGGCTGCATGGCTGCTGCAGCCAGAGCCGGCAGCCCCTACCCCGTGGGCCGCCCAGCGCTCCCCCTGGTTATTTATTGCTTACAAATGAAATGATCGATACTTTTAATCTAGAGCTAAATTTATTAACTTTCCCATCGGAGAGAGACATATTGACTGGGAACATGGGGAGGGGGTGCTGAGGCAAGATGGATGTGTGCCTCCTAACCTGTCCGGCCTGCCGTGCAGCATCCCGGCAGCAGCAGGGCCGCAGCGATGGCCACAGGCACAGCGGTGGCTGGAGGCACCCGGGGGCTGCGAGCAGGTTGGGGCTGCTGCTGCTGTCACCGCAGCCTCTGACAGCGGCTGGGGCAGCCAGCCCGGGCAGACCTGTGGGCACCTGCAGACAGGTCCCAGCACCCAGGGGCTGCTGGAGGCACTGGAGCACAGCCCCTGCCCGTGCATGCAGCTGCGGCTGCACGGCCAAAGACGATGCCCGACTTGGAGAGGACAAGAAGAGAGCAGGTGGGTGCATGGGAGCAGGCTGCTGGCTGGGGAAAGGCGAAGGAGAGCCCTGAGACCCTGCCCAGGTGGGGGCAGGCAGGGCAGCGATGCGCTGCCCACATCCCCAGCCCAGTGCAGCGGCCCCAGCTGCAGCTCAGTCCAGGGGGCACCCAGAGAGCATGACACTGCCGGGACCCTGCAGCGCTCTGGATCTCATGCACCCTCCAGAGCTGGTCAAACCAGGGCACGGTGCTGGGGTTTGGTCCAAGTGGCCCCTGGGGCAGGGAAAAGCTTTGTGAGCCCTAGGGCCAGAGCAGCAGAGCTCATCTGGGCAGTGCTGGGGCTGGGGCTGGCCAGCGGCTACCATGGCAGCCATGAGGCCAGCAGCAGCCTTTTGGGCACGGATCTGACTCTAGCAGGAACAGAAGCAAATACAGATAAGTGAAATGTTATGGTTAAATGGTACAAGAAAGTGCTATACGATAGCACAGACCCCTTTGGGAATTGAAGCATAGCTCCCACAGCATGTATGCGATACCCACTATTTTTCATACATCTAAAAGTTGGTGATCAAACACTGTGCCTGCCAACAAAAACTGACAAGAAAGAGGTTACTTTTTTTTTTTTTTTTAAGTAGCTAAGCAATAGCCCCATCAGCTAAGAAACATGGATGGAGGACTGGTGAACGGGTGAGTCTGGTAAACCAAAATACTGGTGAATAGCTCCTTAACACCACTATAAACTGCAGGAGGGGTTCTAGCCCTAGTACCTAAGGTACCTATTAGTAGCAAGCTGTTATTTTGTCTTCCTTTGGTAGCACAAGCATTTCATTTCAACCCTGTAGATGCTGCTACCTATCTTTGACGGAAATTGAAATAAACCAGGCTTTTCTTCATTTTATTTTTTCTTCCCTTACATCCATGTCTGACCTTAGGCAGAAGAGAATATGAAATTGGGGTAATAATGAAAAGCATGGGACCAATAAAGGTGTCTCCATCACCAAATGAAAACAGCATGGTTTCTCCTGGTGATGCTGCTGTTAATGGGGATCATGTGTAACAGATCACTGATAACTGAACCCCATGTTTATTTAGGTAATGTGTCTGTGTGTATGTTTATGTAGGATCATGTTTTGATCACTGCAAGAAGCAAAGGTGAATCAATTTGGTATAGAAATATTTCCCGTAATTATATTTTAATAGCTCATATGCTGTTAAGTGTATCCTTACATCATTGTAAGGAGGACAGTCTCAGGTACTGTACCGGGAAGATTTTAGAATACTTGTGCCTAAGTTGATGGTCCTAGGACAGGTGAAAAACAGCACATGGTGGAAACTAGGGTTTCTGTTATGGGGACGCTCCATGTTCTGTGCATACCCTGCTTGCACCTTGTCTGGGCACAGGTCAAGGTACCCTAACTGACCCAAAATAATAGTTTCGAATACAGTAACAAAACCAAGCTGGAGGGTGGCACACAACTGAATAACGTGAGAGTATGCACAGTATGCTTTGGGAAAGGTTAGGGGAGTTTGCATTGCTTGCTCTTCTCTGCCTTTCTTAAGTGTTTTACCCAAATAAAAACAAGCAGAAAGGAAACTACCTTGATTCCATATTGAGAGCTCGTTCAGAGAAACTCATATTTAAGGATTCTTAACACAGGACAGCCGTCCTGACCTGCAAGGCATCAGATGGCCTTGCTCAGCAACCACCACTCAGGTTGCCAAGGAGGATTTTAATAAAGATCGCCTCCTCTAACGTTCTAGAGAATGCAAGTGAGCTTCTGTGGGTAGCAGTGAAACAGCATGTAATAGCAGGCACAGGACCCAGTTAAAGTGCTGAAGTTTGTAGGACCTTATGGATAACTGGAAAGCACACAGGATGAATGCTCAAATACAAGTTGCTTTACTAATATACTCACAGAGCTGTAAAGGGTACCACCTCCAGCACAAGATTTCTACTTCCTTGCAACAAACCAAGTTTATAAATGTGCAAGTTGGTGCATATCAAGACAGATCTCAACATCTTCCTTGAGAGAAAGGGGATTTCCTGCCCCAGCTATGGAGCCTCCTGCCCCCCCTGGGGTCCCACCACAGCACATACAGCTTTATCAGGAGCCTGCCCCATCTGCTGCATCAGTGACAATTGCCCGGCGGCTTGTAGATCGAGGGGACGGGGGGAGGCTTCCCAGGAGGATGATCCTCACTGCTTGAGCAACCCCAGCAAAGAGGCTGTTACTCAGATGCTGAAGAAGCAATGGTCAGGCTATGGCAGGAGGGTAGCAAAAGGAAGAGGAAAGTTTTCCCTCGTGGAGGTAAAGCTGGAAATGGTGAGACCACATACTGGTTCCGTGGGTTTTGTGCCACGGACACGAGAGGCACAGGCTCGTAAGAATCCTTCGGCTGTCAAGGCAGCTCATCTCAGTGCAGCTCACCAGTTTCTGCGCTGTGGGAGACTTGTGACTGACACCCACGCACATCAACACAGCAGCCCTCCCCCTGAGCCTGTGAACACCACATGGAAGCATATGACACCAGAAGTGTTTCATTTAATATTGCCCCTGCAAGGGGCTTCACTGTAACAGTAACAAGAAGGCAATTGCCAAGAGCTGCCCAGGGCACCAAGACTCTAGGCAATAATAGTGCCTCCGGGAAAAAGCCAGAGAATGAACAAGCAAGTCCAAGCAGCTCTGGAGCAGCCAAGTCCCAGCACAGAGCTGCTTCAGACAATCCCTGGCTCGTGCTGGAGGCAGAGGGCTCTGACCAGGCCCATTATCAGTGCTGCAGGCAGAGGACTCAGGAACGGCTCCGGTCTTCATGGTTGCCTACAATCATTTTGCTGTAGAGTTTCTGTTGCTCCTCCTTGAATGTATCTTTCACCTTCTCCCTCTTCAGACCTCCATCCCTGTGAAGAGAGCCATATGCTCAGTGGAGCTGTAGGTGTGCACTGACACGTCAGCTGGGGCTTCTCAAAGCAGCAGGTCCCACATCAGCCAGACAGCTGCACTTGCACCTCAGGCTGCCAAGACACACTGAAGGCTGACTGCCCCAAGGGGAGTTTCTTTGCCAGGAGTGGCACCCATGGCCCTGCACAGTGCTCTGCATGGCAGCTCTGTCAGAAGTGTGAGATACTCTGATACCACCACAGCACAACGCCTGCAGAGGCCCTCCACCTCCAAGGCTCTGAAGATCTTAGTGCCTGAAAAGAGAGGTTCTCAAGATCCACCTGTTTTGCTAGCAGCATCAAGCAGAACAAGAGCATCTCAGAACAAGTGCAAGCCAGAATCACAGAATGAAGCTCTGGTGCCCAGCACACACGGAAGAAGGAAAGATTTGGGTCCTGACTACAGAACAGCAGTTTTGGAGACGAATCTCCATTTCTCCATAGGCCTAATCTGCCTAGACAAAAATCTGCCTAACGCAAGACATTAACTTAGCTCTGCAGCCCACAAACACTTATCAGGACCCAGGAACAAGGAACCCTAGCACCACGAAGAGAACAGCCTGCCTGGACTCACCAGAGCAGATCCACAAGGCCTCCCTGCCTGGCAATGGCTGACTTCACTCGATTGGCAAACTGGACAGCATCCTCTTCAGGCTGTGGGAAAATGACACCATTCAGCAGAAGAAAAGGGCCAATCGTGCAGTGGATCAGGTAGGGCAGGCTCAGATTACTTACCTGCCTGGTCATTGGGGGCAAGTACCAGACACTGCAGACAATGGCCCAGCTGGTCATCATCCTAAGGAGGTAGGTTACCATGCCATACTTGCTGCTGTTCCAAAAGGCATCTCCAAACTGCGGGTCATACTACAGAGGCAGAAGAGCTTACGAAAGTCAGGCAGAGGATACACCCTCCCTGAGGCTCTGAGTTCTACCTAAAGCCCAGCTGTAGGACAGCCCTCCCCAGTGCACCACATGAAGTAACCTCAGTGTCCCCATGACCTCGGACCAGGCTGCTGACCCATCAGTGCCAAGACTGAGCCACTAAGACTGAGCTCTCATGCAGAGGACTACTTCTGCTGTAAGAATGTTTGCTTTCTCATACCTTGATGGCTACAGGGTAAACTGTGGCTCCAATTTCAAAGCTCCCCTTTTTGAACATCATCACAGACGTGTTGTTGATGCAGGTTCCTGTTAAAGGCAAGCACAATCTTCTGAACTTCCCCTTGCAAGTCAGTTCACGTGTCTAAGCTATACACCCACAGGCATCCAGCAACTGGCCCCTAACGCTCACTCCAAACCCTGCTCTCTGTGTGCACAAGAGGTGCAGCATCACTAAGACATCATATATGACTTCTGCATTCTGGGCTCAGTTAGCTCCAAAACTGCAGTGATCCCTTTGCCTCACTGAAGGCTCTCAAGGCCCTCGGCTGCATACGCAAGGAAGTCACATAAACAGGGTGCTGTCCCAGCACGCCCTCTCCACCAAGTGCTTCTCTGGCCTCACCCCACGACTCACCTTCTGGAAAGATGAGAATAGGCAGTTTGCTCTTGTCCTGGACGTGCTCTGTAAGCCTAAACAGAAGTGTCACCAATTAGCACACGGCACAGGGGCTGTCCTAGCAACCCACACAGCACACAAAGCTTATCCTTCAGTCACTGAGGACTATCTGGATGCCAGTAACACTGCCACACTCTCCCAAAACCCACGAGGAGAGGCAGTGTCCTCACCCAAGGGAAGGGGGCAACCCCCCGTCTTTCCCAGCCTCCAGACCTCTCCCTGCAGCTAGCAACTGTCACACCTTTTGGCGACGAGGTGACGGTCTTTGACCTCTGAGCGTTCAAACCAGACGTGGGGGCAAGCCTTCACCATGGCTCTCTGTATCACACCCATCAGCCCGCCGTGGATTTGACCCACCTGAACAGCAGGAGAAGACACACGTTACAAGACCTGGGCACGCTTGAAGGCCAAGGCAGCTCCTACAGCTTCAAAGCCAAGCTAAGGTTCATTTTTCCACCCCTTTCTCGGTAAGCTGAGAGGCTCCGATTGGAAACACACAGCAAGCCCCAGGGTGGCCAAGCTGAGGATGTAGCTTGCTCTTCCATAGAGAGCAAAGCCAAGAACTCTCCTTGCAAAGCGGTGGCCAGAATGCCTTGGTGCTCTGAATTCCAGGCAAACTTGCTGGAAAGCAATGCAACAGGGTATCAGTGCACAGGGGCTGAGAGTTCGTGCAGTTCCGCGTGTGCAAAGGCCTCTTTCTGCCCACAACCTGTCCCATGCAATATACTTGCTGCTCCAAAAATACACGTGGCCAGGCCTTGGCAGGCAGAGCTGGGGCGCAGACCTTACCATCGCATAGTAGCCATCGCTGGCAAGGATGATCACATCGATAGGGGATGTGTGATTGGCCACGCAGATGCCTCCATTTCGGGGTCTGTTTTCTCTAAATGCAAAACAAAGACACAGATGAGAGCAGAGGAATAAAGAGGGAGGCCTACAAGAGGCACAGCACAGAGTGGCTAGTGGGGAAGGGTGGTCTGCAACAGGCAGCACTTCCTTACCGGTCGTGGTAGGTGATGATAGCTGTGAGGGCACGCACGCAGATCCGATAACACATCAGGTGGACGTGCTTGCTGAGGAACTCCTTACACCTGCAGCCCAGAACAGAGGCTGTCACCCCCAGCTCCCTGTAACTGTGCCACTTGGCCCAGCTGTCTCAGGCCATGAGATCCAACCGAGACTTCATAGGCCTGTAGGAACACATCTCCCACTGGGTTTTGCTGTCAGCTTACGACCACCGATTAATAACTCCTGAGAAGCAAACTTAGGCCTTTGTTCTCTTCTGGTTTTATCACTTTCAGAGCCCGTGGCTGAGAGATCTGCCAAGGGGCTTTACGTTTGTATTTAGGTCCTTTGTTTAAAATTACTGCGTATCTGTTCCTGACAGGCTACAGATGCCAGGACCCTGTGCCTCGCCTGCAGCAGGCGGAACAGACAGGCCTTTCAAGAAAAAATCAGGATCATCAGATCTCACATGGCACACGGAGCTGTCCCATCCCTTCTTCTCTCAAAGACCAACTCACCTTCCATTTGGCAAATATCCCACTACTGTAGTACCAGTCACCAACAAACTGATGCCAGTAAACGCCAGGGCTATCCTGCAGAAAGAGGGAAGTTACATGCTAGCAAATCTAGGTCACAGGCCCTGCGCATCACATAGCCTGTCTCTCCTGATCGTGCTGAGCAGGGTCCATGGAGCTTGGGGACCGGCTGCACCTGCTGCAGCAGCAACAGGCCACGGCACCACCTCATGGGGCACGTTTCACAGCAGCACTCACCTGAGGGGCAGCAGGAAGCAGTAGCGGATGAGGACACCCAGTCCCCAGAGAACAGTGAGGCGCAGACTGATGTAATGGAAGTTGTAGTTGGTCCTGCTGAGCAGATTCCAGGACTCCAGCTCTTCAGCTGAAAACCTCTTGGTCACTTCATCATCCATGATGGTCTCAATGCCTTTGCGGCAGAAATAGAAGACATCTGAGAGCTCAAACTCAGGGGTGTCCAGGGCTTTGCCACTGCCACTCCGGCGGATCTCCTTGATCTCCTCTTCCAGTGATGTTGGCTCTTTTGCGATGATACCTGTAACAGGCCACGGGCAGCTCTGAGCGAAGCGTGACTTGCCTGCTCAAACGCGGTTGAGAGCCAGGGTTTCCCTTCCCTCCTCCAGCCCAGACAGGAACAAACCAGTCCTCCCAGCTACCTAGACATGAAGCAAGCTCTAGGTGCCTCATGCACTTGATCTCTCCGTAGCCACCCAGCTAATCCACCTGCAGGGAGAGGGTTTCCCATCATACCGCAGCTGCTCACAGACACTACATTTACCCCAGAAATTCCTACACAGAAATTTGAACTTCATGCATACCCATGCGGGGCACGATCTTACCGTTGACGTAGGGCTTGTATAACGGATGGTTCTTCTCCTTGGCACCACGCTCTATTCTCAGTGTTGCCCACTGCAAGAGACACACATGGCAATCAAGATTGCCAAAGCCTGCAGCTCCGCTTCAGAACTCCCATTTTACAGCTGGCTTTCAGGGAAGACCACAGTTAATGGGAGAAGATGAGATGAAGGCAGGAGGCTTCTGTACAGAACTGAGCGTGAGTCACGAACACGCAACTGAACTTAGGTGGAAGCACTTAGGTGGAAGCAGAGACTGGGCTGGGAAGAAGGTTCCTACAGCAGAGATTTGTCTACAGTGGGGCAAGAGGACTGATGGGGAGGTGACCAGCACTTAGGAAAGCCTTAACACGCGCACACGGGTGTGCCACTCTGCACAGCAGAGCCCCAGCAGAAGAATGAGCACCAGAAGATGGAAGAACGCTCAGTGGTGAAATGGCACAGCCAGATTTTCTGCAGCCTGTGTCCTGGGGGCTCTGCTGTAGCTTGCACCTGGCTGCCACTGCACAACCTCCAGGGGCCTTGCATCCCGCAGGCCCTCCTGCTGGAGCAGAACACGACACGGCTCAGGAAGCAGGTCACGGGACTGGCACTATTCTCCAGTCCTGATTTCCTCCAAACTCAAAGCAGACAACGTGTTTTCAGGTTGCTGCTATACACATCGGGCCATTCACATGAGGGCATGAGATCCTTCCCCCCCCGATTCGGCTAACAGCTGCTACTTCTTCTCAGACCAAAAGGGCAGCGGCGAGCACCCTCAGGCGGTGCTCCCACAGCCAAATCCCATGCTCAGACTACTTGTCATTCACTGAAATCTCTCTTTCCTCAGCTGCTTCTCAAGGGAACCAGGAAAAACTGGAGGCTGGATTTGTGACCAGTCTTCCTGCCCGTCCTCCAAGTAACCATCCCAGAGTCACTCTTCTGCACTATACAAGCCTAGGAGAGCAAGTTCACAAAGGCAGACTTGTGCAACGTGCTCACTGCTCCAAGCCAGCTGCTCCATCGGGAGGACCTGTGAAGAAACAGAAACTGCTGGGAACTCCAGGGTTCCCAGTCTCAGCCCGACACCACCAGACAAGGAGGCAGTGACGTGGGAATACTAATCGCGGGTGGAGAGTCTAGCTCATTTAGCAGCTTCCTCTGCCAGCAGAAGGAACTGCAGGACTGCAGAAGATTGTCCGGAAGCTGCCATCACAGGAGAAGTCAGAAGAGGAGCTCTGACCCGGCAGGAGCTGGGAAGCCTGAGAAGAAGGCACTCCTGGCCAGCCCAGCACACCTCCCTCTGGGGAGAGACCATGCTGGCCAGAAAACCCAGACTGACGCCCGCCAAGCACCAGGCAGATTCCCCTCACCACCAGCTCAGGCGTGCAGCTGCCACCCCAGGCCCCAGCACCCTGGATGGGCCCCGCAGGTTGCCAGACTCAGGTACTGCCCCTCAGGCCAGGTTTGCAATGCTGGCCTTGAGAGCTTGGAAAATATTTCTTGAGAATAACACTCGCCAGGCATACGTATCCCTGGGCTGGTAGCATGCGGTGGTTTGGGTTTTACCTATTGGGAGTTTGGCAAAAATTCTGGTCTCACCACGGACTTGATTCAAGGAGAGGTGCTGGTTCAGACAGCTCAGAAAATAAGTCTGCAAAGGCAGGCAGGGAAACAGCATAACCCCAAGCTGGAAAATTCCACTTGGCTTCTCCGTGTCAGGAGGGGCAGCGAGGGTTGCTGGTTGTCCTCAGGCTGCAGGTCCAAATGTGGCTGCTGGGCTCAGCAGATAAGCAGGCGGCACTCCGGGACAGAAAGGTCTCTAAAGTTCTGGGTTCTGGCCACGGACTGCTCAGGGTTCACAGCACAGACAGTCCCACCTCGCTGCCTGCTTTTGCTTCATCCAAATGAACTGGAGATAAGCAGCCCACTGACTGCAGCCTCATCCCTCCCCACCATGCTCTACACCCCTTTTGGCTTCTTTCCACATCAAACTTCAACAGCACTCAGCCTTGCCTGGGACGTTAACCCACCCAAGCACACACCTCCTCCCAGCACATCTGCAGCTGTACAGGGCAGCCGTACTATTTGCATACTTACTGCCTATGCTATCCTGTCCCACTACTTTGTCTGAAGACTTAATGGCTTAATTACAGGAAAAAAAAAACCAGCCCGTGAACATTAGTCCAATAAATTGCATTTGGCTGAGATGACTCCAGCAGGTCAGCTGGCACCAGCGCGTCACCAGCAAACCAGCCTCCTGTCCCAGCCATCTACGATGTTCTGCTGAGGGGCAGAAGCCCCTCTTCCTGGCACGACTATGCTTGACAAGACCCCCGTAAACACTCTCCAACACTCAAAATTTCGAGAACATGACTTACCTGAAAAATCTTTAATAATGTTTTCATGTAAACCTTGCGGATGCCAAAGGAGACTCCAAAAATTGCTGGCACAATGATGAAAACCAGAAGCAGAGTGAAGAGGACAGTTATGGAAATCCCCAAGAGATTCACAACCAGGCTGTCAAAGGGGAGCAGGAGGAACATGGTGAAGGGTCTAAGCAAGGCTGGTGCCCTGCAACCCTGCAGCCAGGCAGAAAGGCTGCCCACAGCAGTTAACCAGTCCTGCTATTATTCAGCAAAAGTCTTACACATGTACCGAGTCCACAGCTGCTCACAGACCCCATTCCAAA
The DNA here is from genome assembly GCA_011076525.1 of Nettapus auritus. Classification (NCBI taxonomy): domain Eukaryota; kingdom Metazoa; phylum Chordata; class Aves; order Anseriformes; family Anatidae; genus Nettapus; species Nettapus auritus. The sequence continues at coordinate 5,119,426 of CM021786.1, read as the reverse complement.
GTTCACATCTTTTTTGGGCTCTGCAAGAGAGGGAATGCAACAGGATCAGGGAGAGCGGTTGGGAAAACAAGCAAACAGACTGCCAGGAGCCCTGGTGAGTTCAAACAGCGCAGGCTGAGGAGCTCAGAGGAGATGCAGCATGCGAGCAAGTTCCTCCATGGGTCTGCAGCAAGTACTGTCGTGAAACAACTGTGTGAATGGATATTCTCCCAAGGTGCCGCTGAGCAAGTCCCGCCGCGGGGCAGCTTGTGAAGACGCCAGCAGTAGAATTCCCCTCTGGCTGCTGAGAGCATGCAGCGTCTCTTCACAGGGACAAGGTGGAGTCCATCCCTGAGTCTGCATTGGAGGAGATCGAGGGAGTTGGCACTTGCAGGAGCCTACTGTATGTGGAGCTATTATTGTTCTTTCTGTGAGGACGCAGGCACTGGCGCAGATCCTTGCATGACGCCTGTAACGAGTTTAATTCCGGAGGCCCCAGGCATCCACTCACGTTGAAGGGTCGTAACAGCCTCAAACGAAGCTTGTGTCCCTGGAAAACTCTTCAAACAGCGAGCTGGCTTCTTGGCAGACTAGGCACTCACATGTCACCAGCGCTAGCAGAGGAAAGAGAAACCGAAGTCAGGCAAGTCGCACAACTCTGAGAGACGTCAACTTGGAGAGGGTGGCAGGAGGCCAGGGACAGCAGGCTCTGAACTGTCAGAGGCAGTGCTCAGGCTGAGGGCACATCACCTCGAGCAGCTCCTCAGGCACAGCGGACTCAGGCCGCCACTCCAGCTACTGCCTTGCACTGCCACAGATGCACATTCTGCACTTTCCTCCCATCCAAACCTCAGACCGAGCAGCTGTGTCTAGAACCACCCTCAGAGCGCAGGCTGTCAACAGTCTCTCTAAGTGGGTCCCAAATACAGGAAAGGAGCCGATGGAGTGACAGAAGACTCCTCTGAGTGACAAAGACCTCACCGCCCCTCTCATGTCGGAGGAATCCGGGAGCAGGGAGCCAGCCAGGTCCCAGATTCCTAGGCAGGAATCACTTCCTCTGCTCCTGTACACAGGTTCCTGGGGCGCGGCTCACCCTCTGCTGCTTTACAAACAGTTCATGACAGGAAGTTAGCCCAAGGGAAGAATTACTGCTGATGATTAGCCAAAGTGGAACTCGCTGGGGCACGGGGACCAGGCAAAGGTCAACAACCGACGCCACGGCTCTTAAAAGGCGATGCCCCCGGCAGAACAGGCACGCGGGAGGCCAACGCAGGCTGCTACAAAGAGCTGAGGGGAGAACGCCCTCCGGACGCTGCCTTCACCTGCCACCGGAGGGCACGAGCCTCGGCTGAGGACGGGCTGGAGCAGGCGCTTGAGAAGCGCACGCGGGCAGGGGCCGGGCGGGCCCCTTCGCTCCCCCGCAGGGCTCGCTGCAGCCGCCGGCTCTGCAGCGTTACCCGCCGGCAGCTCCGCTCCTGCCCCAGAGGCGCGCAGGGCCCGTGCGAGCGGCTCCCCGGGGGAGGCAGCTCCGCACGGAGCCGCCCGCTGCGCCGGGCCCGCCGCTCACCGGCGCATGACGCGTGTTGCCGGCCGCCCGCCCGCTGCCCCGAGAGGAGTTCGGGGATCGCGCCGCGCCCGGGCCGAGGGGAGCAGCCCCGCTCAGGCCGCGGCCGCCGGGACGAACCCGACCCGCGGCCCGAACCGTCCGGCGCAGAGCCCGGGCCCGGCCGCCGGAGCCGGGGTGGGAGGCGCCGCCATCGCGGCTCCCCGGGGCCCGGCGCGGAGCCTCACCGGGGCTGCGCCCGGGGACCGCCTGGCGGCGCGG
>CM021786.1:5088412-5116885 GCA_011076525.1 Nettapus auritus | reverse complement strand
CGCACCCCCCCGCCTCGCACCCCTCCTGCCATCCCCGCACCCCCCCCGCCTCGCACCCCCCTCGCCATCCTCGCACCCCGGCGGGGCCGTCCCGGGCCGGGAGCGCGGAGCCCGGCGCCCCGCTGAGCGCCGCCACGAAGCGGGCCGAGAAGTTTGGGAGCACAGGAAAGCGCCGCACGCCAGAGAGACCGGCGTGCTCTCAGGAAACGTTCCCTGAACGATCACTGCCCAGGGGAAGCCACGAGCCGAGCAGCGAGCAGCGCTCCCCTTGCTTTTCACTGCTTTTGTACCCATCTCTTTGCAGGTGCTGGCTTCAAGACAGCCATTGCCAGGACGTCCCCGTTCACAGAAAACCCCAGCCTCACCGTGTATCAAAACAAACCTGTCTCAGAAGCTTAACAGCCCTGGTTCCTTGCCCTGAAAAAGAAGACACTGTGGTGTGCCTGACATTCATATTCAGAATCACCTTCACTGCTCAGCTCACATGTGACTCCCTGACAGAAAAGGCTGTCACCTAAATCAGATCACCCCTGCCCTGCACTACCTGCTAATCTCTCCAGAGCTGTCTAGCCATTTAGGTTAAGCAGACCTGATTTTTCCTGCTGACAGCACAGATCTTCATCAGCTCATGACACAACCTATCTATCAATATTTATACACGGCTTCCCACTGCCACTGTGTCTGAATGTCTTCAGCACGAGGGAAGATGTCTCTGGATAACCAGAAGTGAGCTTGAACTCTGTGGCTGGCAGAAATATGCAGGTCAGCCCTGGCCCCAGTCAGCAAAAAACATCAGAAAAAAAGCCAGAGCCAAAGCTATGTGCTCCCCTGGAAGGACGTGTGGCATTCGGGTCACTGTGGGTCAGACACTCCTGCAAGGGGAGGTGCACAGCACAGCCCTTTGCGGATAACCAGGAGCCAGATGCACTTGTCTGGCTGGGCCTGCAGGAGCTGTGTGGCGTTAATTCCTGCCCAGTGCTCATTGGTACCGGCTCCCCAACGCAGTCAGCATCAGGATGGATGCGTCTGATGGGCCTGTTAAGCCCAGGCCTAGGCCAGAGCGCTCTGCTGCCAGCACACACCTGCCATGCTGAGCCAGAAGCCTTGAGCTGAAGCCCTGACTGGCAACTGTGCTCAGGCCAGCACTGGACGCGGTGCTCCTTGTTTCTGAGGCTGGCCTCGGACACAAGCAGGGTCACATCCTCCCAGAGAGGTCAGGTGCATACAAGCCACGTTGTACTCACCTCTGCAGTGGGTAACTGTGGCTGCAACCGCCCAAGTTACAAACCCAGGCAACATCTTCCCAGGGTCATGACAGCAAATTAACCCCTTTTCCCTGGAACTAAAGGCTCTTCCTCATGGTCTCGTAATTTGTCTGCTTCTGAACCTTTGAATACTCAAAACCTTCCCTGCAGAATTTCCAGCTGTTTCCCACTGTGACTTTGTGCAGGCATTTATTCCTACTTACTAAAGAATGATCATCCTCACTGAATTACATGCTAGTGAGATCATTTTCCTGTAGGTACCCTAGACAAATGAACAACCGCCTTTCGACTGTTTTTTCCTAGATGTTTTTCAGAGGAACAGCCCCCTTGATATCAGCTCTAATACAGGTAATTATCAGTTCTAGGAAAGACTCTGTCAAACAGCACAGCAACCTACAGCCACAGTGAGCCAGGGCAGTGGAAGAGAAAGCCCACTGAAGTGCCAGGGACAGGTTCTTCATGCGGCTGGGGCCCCGGGGAAGACAGCCACCCTGTGCACTGCTGTGATCGGTGGCGTACTAGAGGACTGCACATGATCGCATACATAAGTGCACACAGTGCAGGCAGTGAGTCAGTTCCCAGCAGTTTCTCCCTGAGAACCATCCTTTCATCACACCCTCTCAGGCTGACAGCGCGTATTCTACTTCAGTGACTTGGGGTAGTTGACACAGACGTGGAAGAGGCTTCCTACTAATGAAAGCACTCGCTCCACCTTTCTCTTGCACTCAGGAGAGTAGATCCGGCTCAAGCTGGGAAATCACAGCTCACCACCAGTGCCCTCTCTGTGACCTCTTCCACCACCCACCTGCTTTGCATTTAAAGCTAATCGCTCAGTAAACCAATCTATCTACACCTTGGAAGGAACAGAGAACAGGGGATATATTTCAGCCCAACAACAGACCTTGGAGAAGCTGTTCCCACTCAGTGCATTCTCATTACAGGCACAGACTAAGGAGGATTGACCACCGAGTCTTTTTCTCCATTTAAAAGTACAAGCCAAAAGCACCTCTTCCTTGACAAGGCCGCAGATGTTTCCTCTTCCCCCGACACAGATGAGGAAACAGAAGCACTGTGTTAGCAGTGAGACAGTATCCAGTCACAGAAGGGTCTAGGTACTTATTTATGGAAGGACACAAAGAGCAAGACAGTAGCATTTTCAGGTAGGCCTAAACTTAATCTGTTAGCCCGACTGATGCCAACCTATTAGCCATTTTCAAAAATCCTGCACAGCCTCCGACGATGCTGCCACATACCAGCTTTCACACTCCAGAAAGGAGCTGTGCCGCAGGCACTCTAGGAAAAATCAACTCTGGTGGAGATTTGGCTACTAGCAGAGGGCAGGGGCCCCTTTCACTCACGCTGCTGCAGCCACGTGCTGCCCAGACAACTGTTCAGTCAAACTTAATAGGGCCAAGGAGAAAGTCTGCCAGACACGCCACCTAGACATTCTCCAAGCAGCTCTTCCAGAGCATGTTTTGCAGCAGCAGATTAACAATGACTTTCAACTGGAGCTTCAGTCACCTCTGTGAAGCTGCCTGGGCTATAGCAATGGGCAGGGTACGATCCAAAGCCCTTTCCTGGGGGCTGCGCAGAGGTAGGCGCTACTGATTCCTAAGGATTAAACCCAGCTTCCTCTTAATGTCTATACTTAAAAGAATCTTCTTTACCTAAATGGATTCATTAGGAACACTGAAAAGCACACATGCAAAGCCACTCACGCTACAAGACGCGCTGTGTCACACCCTGCCTGGCAGAGGGAGTGTCAGGGAAGCACCAGCCTGCTCCCCACAGAGCATGATGCAGGGAAGACCCTGAGCTGAAGGAAAATGAGCCCCATTGAGCTCATTCACGCACACTGAGCTGTTCATGCACTTGGCAGGCACTGGCCTGCACAGCAGGGGACCAGGAGAGGCACGCGAGGGTGAGCAGGGCAGGAGGAGTTTTTGCTCTGTGTGACCAGCATCAAGAAATTGCTCATCTCCCCTTCCCCAGCAGCTCTTTCAGCAGACGGCAGCTTGACAGTTTCTACCCTCAGAAATGCAAACAGCAGCTGCAGCAGAGCTCCACACTTTCTGGAGGGAGACTCTTCAGAGCACGCACAGCAGAAAGCTGCTTTCACCCGACCCCATCGTTAGTCACTCCATTCTAGTAAAACTGGTCACCGCTGCTCTAAAATAAGGCATCCTGGCAGAATATGCCCTCTGCCATGTAACTTTGCGGCACCTGGTTCTAGAGATCCATGTCTCCCTGCACAGGGAGCTGAATGCTCTGCTGCAGAAATCAAATACAGAGTGCTAGCCTTAGAGGAAGCAATGTGAATAACACACAAAGCATACATGGTGAGGCAAAACCACGACTACTTCTATTCTCATCCTGCAACAAGTCTGTTCTGGGAAAGCTCTGCCAGACTTGTGCTGCGTTCTGAACACAAAAGCACCACAGCTTACAGAATTCCTCAGTTCTTCTAGTGCTCAGATGCTGATCGTGCAGACCATCCTGTACAAAGGGCCTTACTTGTCCCGAAGTTCACTGAGAAAAGCAGCCCTGAGCTTGAGGATTAACCCTAACAGTGGTGTAATCGCCCTGAAGTCTGTCAGCCCAGAGGAGGAGGTCAGAAAAGGCCAGAAAAGCAGGAAGGCCTCTCATCCCCCTTGCTGGACTTGATCAACAAGGATTTCTAGAGGTGAAATAGCAGCACTTCAGTCTTCAGTGCAGGAGCTACTTTGGTGTTGGCTTTGAGCAAAGCCTGTGCACGCAGCAAAACAGTGAATGGAGTGAAATGCAAATTTTACATGGACAGCATAAAGACCCCATGAGCATGAACCAGTTGCTCTGGTTTAAAGAGGTTTGTGACAAGCATTCAAACACTGATATTTCCAGAGCTTCCATCATGCCTGCACCATTTGCAATCTCAGAGAAGACCCAGATGCCCAAGGTTCCTGTAGACACTCCTTCCCAATCCAGGCCTACTCTGCAGGCAAATCTCAGATACCTGTAATGGCAAGGGTGGATATTTTATGAGAATAGTGCTATTATTACCAAAATGCCTGGATAGATCAGTGTAATCAGCCATGTTAGAAGGGAGCTTGTGGATGACTGTGTCCACACTGGGAGACAAGCCGCACAGGACTTCCAAGGAAGGACAGACTTGTTGTTTGGCCTTCATAACTATCCTTCAGAGGAGACACGCTGAATTCCCAAGTTCATCGGTGTCTCCCAGACAATATTTTCAAAAAGACAACAAGAAAATGCTTGGTCAACTCTGTAACCTCCCTTCCCACTGCAGATAACAAGCTAACGCTAAGCACTCCTCACATGATCCTGTGGCTGTCCCCTGCTTGCCCGTGACATTCTCTTTGCTCTGAGCTGCAGTTTCATCCTTAACTCGTTCCCAATCCTTCCTGTTCCCTGTGCGATAATCAAGATTTGCTCTGCCAGCAAATACCTTCACGTGTTGTTCTTTTGCTCAAGGAATCATGTGGCAAAGGTGGTGCAGAAGTATTCCCCCCAGTTCACCTCAGAGCAATCGGGCACTTGCACAACAACCAGGGTTGCACAGACCCTGTGAAAAGATCAAAGCCGACGGGGGAAGGTGGAGTTTACACAACTGGTTACCACACCATTTGGTCAGCCAGTTCCCACCCGATAGCCTAAATTCAAAGAACAGTGCTAAACTGGGGCACTGATGAACACGCAGACGTTTTAAGATGTAAGTTTAAAAAAAGAGGGCATCCTGGGATTTACAAAGGCATTATTTACCTTTGAGGATTTATGTCCTCTGTCAACATCTGCTGTCAGACCAGCCCGAGATCTGTTGAGAGAGCACCTACACTCGTCCCTCCCTTGGGACTCGAGAGGGACTGTGGCAAGGCTCCACCAAAGCCTTGTTGGAAGCAGTGCTGTGACACAGACCGCCCTCGCTCAGCAGCTCTGGGCAAAAGGAGCCCGGAGGTACCATGAGCAATTGAGAGTCTGATTAACTACGGGGGCAACGACCCCCCCCTGCATCTGTAGAGGGGCTGACGTCTTGCTTGTCTACTCAGATGCTCCCAGGGGTGCCCCCCAGCCGCAGCAGGGCACACGGCCTCACCACGCCGTCCCGGTGCCACCTGCAGGCCCGACCTGCCGGCAGCCTGCTGCCACCGCGGCCCTGGCCCAGCACCTACCGCTGCTCAGATGAGCTGCACGGCTCCCGAGGCCACCAGAGGGGCAATGGTCTTGTAGCGGATCAGATGTTGCGAGCCCTCCTCCAGATCGATGGTGTACTCCCTGCAAGAGGCAGGTGTGGAATGAAGCTGCTTCTCCTTGTTCGCTGCTTTTGGAATCCTGCCTGCTGACGTGCACCGTCTGCGGGAGGACCACCTACCTCTGCTCATCAGTCTCCGGCTCGACCAGGATGTTCTCCTGCCTCTCCAGCACCCTCAAGAAGACGAAGGAATCCAGGTTGGGCTTTGGGACTGTGGAAACAATGGGTTCAGAGAACAGACTCAGCACTCGCTCACGTTCCTCTGCAGGACGCTCAGCTAAGAGGTATTAGGGACAACAAATGGAAGGCCGGTAAAGGGAATGCTCGACAACTCTGACCAGAGGTAGGGTGCACTGCCTCCATTTAAGACAACACTGGATTGCAGTGGTCAGCACATGCTCTGACAGAAGCACAAAGGGACAGCAGCATTAAGCCGTGTACTACACAGCAGAGCAATGTGAGGATACTGTCACCAGACAATGTTTGCTTCTACTGAGCACCAGCTAGAGAACTAGTTCTTAATACTTCATGATCCCCAGAGCTTTCCCCACACCTCCTTTGCTATAATTTTCTGGATTATCCTAGAGTTCGGCTATACTCACCTGATTTTAAGAGGGACACTTTCTGCAGGTTGGGTGGCATGTGTTTTAGGGCCATGTTTTTTAGGTAAGTCTCTGTGTTTGCCATGTACCTGAAAAAAAAGAAAAAAAAATAATAAAAAAAAGCATCAGAACACCTATTGATTAAGTCAAATGCACATTTGCCTAGAGAGCACTGATTCAAAAATGCCAAAAGGTGACATCTCTGGGTCCTGTGATTGCTAGCAACTGGCTGACAGTAACTGGCTCAGATGCCAAACACAGTGCAGACTCAGAAGAATTATTTCATTTCAGCTCTTTCCTTGTCCATAAGAAAAAGTCCCGCTAAAACCGAACTTTACTGCAACCCTGGCTAAGGCTAGCACTCTGAAGAACCGTTCAGCAAATCACAAGGATGAGTTTTGTAACCCATGCAAAGGGAGGGAGATGCATCCAAAATCTACTCACTCTTTAGCAAAGGCAAACTCCTCAGGGGATAGAATGGAAGGCTCCCCTTCAGCTCGAGACTTCTCCTTCTCCAGGACATGGGGAAAGAACTTCTCTATCTGGTATTGGAAGAAAAATCCCAAAGAATAAAACGCAGCTCTCCTAGAAGTTCAGTGACTACAATCCCCACCCTTCAGATGCTTCCCCTACAGGAAGTCACCCACTCCTGAACAGCAGACAAACCTGAGCAAATGCCTGCTTCTGAATTTATAACATGGTCAGCTGGGGTCTCCAAGCTGCACAGGCATATGTGTGCACGGCAGGACCCAGGCAGAACACACAAACATTTAATTGTGCCGTCCTGGGCTTTGATGAAGTAACAGAACACCATAGCAATGCTGTGATTCTCCTTCATCACAACAGAGAAGTGCGCCCAAGGAATGAAATGTTTTGGGTTGCACCCAAGATGAGAAAGAAAGAAAGTGAGCTTTAAAAAAAGTGTCTCACTGTAGCAGGCGGTATTTTATGGGTAATATTCACTCCTGAAGTCACCCTTTTCTATCCCCTCTGCAGCACAAGAAAGCATTACCTTCACAAGCCTACATCGCAAGTAGCTGCTGAGCACGTAACGGATCCTTTCAATCTCCATGCGGTGCACGCTGACCTTTAAGTCTCCTGCCTTTGCCCGTTTCAGGTTTGACTCCTCAAAGAAAAAAAACAAAAAACACAAATTAAAAGGTTCAAATACCAAGCAAGAAACGGAGAGCAAGGAGGTCTTTCTGCACACAGGGGCAACAAAACCACCTGCAGCTCGTTCTGATGCCACAGAGCACTGCCTCCCTGCATCCCCCGACCCTTTCCTCACAACAAACCCTGCGAAGCAACTCAGAGCTGCCCCACCTCAGGGACGGAGGCGCAGACAGTCCGGGCGCTCCCAGCGGGACCCGGCCACACGCTCACCGGGCCAGCGAACCTCGGCCTCCCCGTCCACCCCCTCACCCCAGCAGAACCTACCATGTGGTCCAGCTGCTCCACAACGCACTCAACGACCTCAGGTTTGCTCTCCAGCAGCTCCGGGGCAAACTTCTCATTCAGCCAGGCCTAGAAGAACGCACGCTGCGAGCGGCGGCCAGGAGCACGCCCGCCACAGCCCCGGTCCCCGGAGCGGCCGGGAACGCGCCCCACGAGCGGGATAACGGGAGCCCGGCCCCCGCCCGGCGAGCCCAGGGCTCGTTCCTCGGCCTCTCCCCCAGCTCGCGCTACCTGCTCCAGGCTGCGGATGAGCTGCGCCGGGGTGAGCACCAGCTCCTCGCCGCCCCCGTCCGCCTCCGGGCCCCGCTCCCGGTCGCCCTCCGCCGCCATCCCGCCGCGGCCCCGAGCGCACGCGCGGCCCGGCCCCGGGGCGCCACCGCCCCCCGCCAGAAGATGGCGGCCGGGGAGCGGCTCCGCGGGTCGGGAGCAGGCGTCGGAGCTGCCCGAGCCGCGTCCGTTCGCACCCAGGACGCTGCTGCTGCCCCCCAGGAAACCCGCAGCGCCACTTGATGCAAAACGGCGCTGCCAGATACGACACGGACACAGCTTAAGAAAAAATTTACTAATCCCTTAGTACTTCGGCCAATATTGCAACAGATGTGAAAGGCAAACAGTTACAGTTTTAGAAAAACACATCTTATACAATTAAAATATGAAACAAACCTCAAAAAAAAAAAAAAAAAATCAACGGCTGAGTAATAAGCCTGGAATTTCAGATCCAGTATTAGCACCTACGGTACCACCAAAAGCCAAAACACTTGATCTACTCCATGGAATTTTTCTGTTTCTAAATTCAAGCATTCCTCCCACAATTGGACAGCGGTGCTCAGCACCTGGACATCCTTGCTTTGATAATGGAAAAGGATACAAGAGAAAAGTATCAAGCCAACCCAGTTTGTAAGAACTTAACTTTAGCAGGTATTGCTGAGGAATGGCAATGCATGGGAGATGCTAAATTACGCACAGCTCTACTCGTCAATAGTGTGTCAGCAGACAGAGTTAAGACACCATTCTTATACAACATCTAAGTTTGTCAAATCAGTGTTTTCCTATAAATTATATATAATAAATCCATAAAGAAACAGTTTTACGCTTCACATATTAACCGGAGTAGGGTAGGAATTGTTTATTGGTTCAGCATCCATTTTATTGTACTTACTGTTTTATGCATGAATAGACCCCCTCTTCTGATGAGCACTGACAGATGCAACAGCAACATATACACAGTAGTAGAAAAAACATCAGTATTGAAGTCCAGCTATTCCTCCCCCTTCTAGGAACAACCAAAACATTAAAACAAGAAACACTTTGCCTTCTAGCTTTCCACGAGAATCAGCACAGGAAGCTTAAAATGCTTGTTGCCTTGAGTCACTTCTCTCCAGGCAGAGGCACTGCGTATCCCCTCGCTGCAATACCGAACAGGAGGGAAGGCCTTGTTTCCGGAAAATTCCCAACTCTGACTTGTAGCTTTCCAAAGCACGACTGATGTACAGAAAGGTTTAATAACTAGGGAGGAACAGCACTGCACTTATATGACTAAAACTAGACTTCTCTTGGGCCAAGCGCCTGGTTTCTTTCAGAAGAGAATGCAGCTTTATCACTTCTTTTTCTTGAAAAAAATAAGAAATAATCTCATTGCTTAAAAATTTGCCACAAAATGGATGCTGACCAGCTGGGTCACCCCATGTGGAACAGAGTTTTAGGAAGTTAGTCCTTGTAGTAGATGGCACTGTGGATCTGGCAGCAGAGAGAAGAATGATGCTCTAAAGTAGGAGGTAGGGGAACTTCGATACAGCAAGTCCACTGTTGAGCTATCTGCTAGAAAATAAGTTTCATATTATTAGAAACTTTTTTCCTAAATGCGTACAAACCTTTACATAGATAGATTGTGTTTTCTTAGAAGGTACACAGCAAGAAAACTAGGCTATGCAACAGAAGATAGAAGCTCATCTTCTATCTGCTTGGAACCAAGAAGGTAAAATGCAATTACTCATTGATTTGTTCAGGATTCTAGGGCTAACAACAACAACTCCTAGGCAAAACCCCTTGATTTCACAAGTGCTGGAAACAGCAGCTTTTAAAGTAGAGCTGCTACAAGGCATCTCTAAAAACAGAAGTTCTATCTTCCACAGCATTAAAGGAAGAGCAATTGCTATTACAGTACCATCAATGATTTCTCTTTAATATTTCTTAGTCTCTTATTCCATTAATCTGGAAATTATTCAGCAATCCAAATAAGAGCTTCAGTATCGTTCTATTTTAATGTCTAGATTTAAGGGTTAGCCTTAAGTTTGTCTACAATATAGCACAAGTTAGGTTTATACGTATGTGCACAATCAAGACCTGACTTTGTTAATTCTGTTAAGTTTTGTACCATCTGAACTGTATTAACATTCAGTGACGCAATGCCAAGGATGGACATTTCTACATATTCAGAAAACTGAAGCCACACAAGACTTATGTGAAGAGCCTTTGATTACATGCCGTGGTTGGGTAAGTATTTTGTCCCAGTAGGAGAGTCTACATCTTTGAGCACACGAAAAAAAGAAGTTGAGATTGGCATCTAATATGTTCATATGTACCTGAGACTCCACAGTTTTATCTTCCACTGCTCATACCTCTGTCTTCATAAATGGTAATTTCAATCTGCACAGAAAGGTTGTTAGGGAAACATACCGTGGAAAGATTATGAAAATAAAAAAAGTGGAAAAACATTATGATAGTAGAACTTTAGTCTTTGTGCTTCACACCTGCTGTTTCAAGGCTACTTTCAGAGCTACAAAACAAATGGAACTGTCCGCTTAAGTGGCGTCTCATAAAATCAGTCTGTTGATACAGCCCAGGCCTGTTCTGAGAACAAGAACAAATTATGCTGTGTATGGAGAACTTGTGAGCCTTGCCACCTCTTAAAGCTCAGGAAAGGCTAAAAGGCAAAAGTTAACGCTTCTGTGGTTCAGGTACTAATTCAATAGCCAAACTAAGAATGCTTTTACTCAAATTGAGCGTTTTTGCAACTGCAAGGGATTAGGCTTAGCATGCATTTAACTGCCATTCTCTGTTTCAGTTTGCTTCAGTGTCAATACGGGCAAAACATGATGCAGGTAACTCATTCTATCCCTAGATTTGATATAACTTTGCAACTAGTAAGGTAACATCTAGACAAAACGCCTGCACTGTGGTTCAAGCACTGACAAAAAGATTCCAATAAGCCACACTACATCTAAGAGCAAGCACTAGTTTGGTACGATCAACTTACAGTGATGTTCTATGGCGAAGTTTTCACTGAGCACTGCAAATGAAGCCACAGCAATCTCTTGCTTTCATTACATCAATTTCAATCCTACCAAGTTGGTCACTTTTTTCCCCAAACAGCTCAACTTCATTTTCAGAGGTCACTGAAGTAGAGAAAGCATCTCACGTGTTTGATGTTCTCTGTTCATACATACTGTGTTTTCAAGAAAGTCTCAAAGGAGAGATTCTAATACTGCATTTTCGATGTATTGTTAAAAAGTCTCCTGACGTGACAAACCTTAACACGTTAAAGTCTGACCAGAGAACAGCACACGACTGGAGTAAAGAGATTAATCATGTATTCTGTAGTATTACAAATCAGGGATGACTAGAGGGTGCCATAGTAACCGAGAGAAACAGGTAGCGTACCACAGATGGACGAGTCAGGAGACTCTTAGAAACCACAGAAGGATACAACTCTTAGTCCTCTTTCAATGGGATCTGTCAGAAGTAGGCCCTGAGGAGCATAGATCTTCTCATTCTGTTCCTGAATGAACTTGGCAATTTTCTTTAGAACCTGGTAATAGAACAGCCCAAAGGTCAGTTTCTTAAATCACGATTCCCTAGAGTAACAGCCCAGCAGAATCACAAACAACATCAGGACAGCCCAGCATCACAGTGCCAACACCCACCAAAGACAGAACTTGAAAGATTCCCTGACGTATAGACGATCATTACACTGCCCAGTCTGACTAGAGTCTGTCTGACGTACACATGAAACAACCCTGCAGTAAGATCCAGACTCTAAATGGAATTTGCACAGCAATGGTGCAAGTCACAGAAAACCGACCAGGAAGTAAATATTTAACTGATGTCTATGGACATACTGCCTTCTAAGCAACACAATAAACAAAAGAAATGCACCTTTTCATAATGTGTTTCCATGCACAGGAAGATAGTATAGGCAGTCAGACAGGCCAGACACCCTTCAAGATAAGATTGGCCCCCGAGTTTTTCAGCTTCTGCATAAAGGTTATTCAGTGTTCGGACAGTCTCTTCAAACTGCTGCCTATCAATCTGCAAGAGAAAGTAGAAAGTCAAATTTAGCCATCGCATTGCACCCTCCACATTTCAGAACTCACTGATGCCTTCAGATATCTGCCTTCATTTATTGCTGTTTGTGCTTCCATGCTTTTTTAGAAGTGTCACCGTTTAAACATGTAACATTTTAAACACCATGTTTAGAGACAAAGTCAGGAGGACGCAGAGCTACAGGCCAGTAACTCTTTGTTACATATCCACCAAGTGATTAGACCCAGTCCGAATTCCAACACAAAGTGAATGTAAAGCCCCTTTAAAATAGCTAAATCAAAATGCAATTCAAGTGAGGGGAAAAAAAAAGGGTTATTTAACATACATACAAAAATTTGGTGGATTAAGATCATTTAAGAAGTGAGTTGATTGAGCTAACTCTATATATCAATTAATTCCTTGCTGGTCCTGAAGTGCTGGTCAAACAAGCCCTATATAAGAGAATATATAACACACAAAAATCAACAAACAAAAACAAATAAAAACACACACGCAAAAAGGGGGAAAGAAGAAGAAAAGCACAATGACAGGAAGAAAAGACATCAGCAAGGAGTGGCTGTTTTGTTGCTCTTGAAGATACCACGTCTGACCACATTACGCCAAATGAAGGCACTTGAGATGGTCCTTGTGTATCTGCTGAACAGGATCAGCAGAGCTGGCTGGTCTCCACAAGAGAGGGCAGTGTTACTGCACCACGGTGCAACAATGTATGCTTTATTCCCAAAGAAATAACAAACTCATTATACTTTACTGCCACAAGAGACATCTGTCTTCTGCAGCACTGAAGAACACACAAAACACCGTCATTTGAGAAACGTCGAAAAGAAGCATTAGCTACCTCTCACGCGCATTTTTACCGTGAATCACAAGCATTTCCCTACCCCCACCGGCCAGGAGCGGACTCAGCAGAACGTTTTTACGCCGGACACCGAGACCCGGAGCAGGACGCGCTTCGCAGCTTCGCAGCCGCGCCCCCCTCCCCCTGCGCGCGGGGCAGGAGCGAAAAGCGAGGCTCGGAAAGCGCCGGCACCTCGAGACCCAGCGACCGCCCCGGGGGCCTCGACACCGCCCGGCGCGGGCCGGGGCCCGCCACCACCCCGCGGCCCGGCCCAGCCGCCGCCGGTTCCCTCACCCGGTTCTCCAGCTCGGCCGGGAACTTGCTCTGAAACTGGCAGCGCGTCCCGCCGCTGTAGTCACGCTGGATGAACACCTTGCCCGACACCGGCGCCTGCTGCGGCCTCATCGCGCCGCCCGCAGCGAGCCCCCCCCTCTCCGCTCCGCCGGGCGCCGCCGCCTGACGGCTGTCGCAAAGGCGCAGGCCCCGCTGCGGGCAGGACGAGGGCGGAAGTGCCGTGCCGCGCACGCGCTGCCCCTTCCCCGGCCCCAGGGAGCGGCAGTGCGCAAGCGCCAGCTGCGTCGCGAGGTCTGTGCGCATGCGCACGCACAGCCCGTGTCCCATTGGTTGCGTGGCGATCACTGCCCCCCCCCCGTCACTTCACCCGGGCACTCGCCCGCCCCCTGGAGTCGCCCCGCCCCCCGGAGTCACCCCGCCCCACCCCGAGGCCGCCCCGCCCCCCGAGGCCGCCCCGCCCCCCGAGGCCGCCCGCGCAGGGTCCTGCCGCCCGCCGGCTGCGCTGAGCCTGCCGCCCCCAGCGCTGCGGAGGAGGCGCCCCGTGACCGCTGCCGTGGGCATCGCCCCGTTCAAAGCGCTTTGTTTCTGCCTGTGAATCTTCTTCGTCCTTCAGGAAGAGCCGATGGCTGCGGGGGCTTCTCCGCGGAGGAAGGGGAACTCCCTAAAAGCAGTGCCCGCGCCCTGGGGACCCCTCCTTAAAGCCCCCGTGGGGCAGAGGCTCTTGGGGGAGGCTGCAGCTCTGCAAAGGCATTGCCGTCCTGAGTTCACACATTGCATCTTTTAAGTGGTAATGACAATTTTTTCACAATGAGGTGGAGCAGAAATAATTGAGCAGGGCCACAGCAATTGTTTCCTGGTACCTGAAGGCCAGAGTTCAGTCTGGCAGGAATTCAGTGTGCTCTTCTGCTAGTTTATCAGCTTTTTAGCAGGAGAAAATGGAAATGTGTGCTCCTCCTACCACACGGGGTACAGAAATCTGTTTTCAGAGGAGCAGCTCTCCCACCCCGAACAGATCTGTGAGTCTGCAGGCAAATAAATGGCAGGAACGGCTGCTGGGCTGACCGGAGAATACACAGAGGGGTGGCAGACAGGGCCCATGGGCGTCTGAATGCATGGGGACAGGAAGCAGCACAACACAATTTTAAAGATACCCTTTTTTGTTTGCTTGTTTGCATTTTGCCTTTGTGTTTTTGCTCCACAAAGTGGAATTTGTCTGGGAAGCTGGGAAGGCTATGGGAAGGGGATGTGCCCAGCAAGGGTGGATACAGCCAGGCCTCCCCCATCGTGTGCTAGGGAAGGCTTGAGAGAGCTGGGCCAGCCACATGGGCCAGGCTGGGCTGCTTCATTCACGTCCTCGGCTAGAGGACACCTGGCCTGGTGGCGAGCTCTCCGCTGGTGCTGCTGCCTCAGGGCGCAGGTGGCCCCAGGGAGAAGCAAGGCACAGCTGGCAAGGGATGGCTCCCGCTTCGTAAGCAAGGAGGATCATGGGTTTGCTTTCCTAGCAAAGCAGATCTGGATTTGGATTTCTCTTGGCTGTCACAAGGTGATTTTGGCCTTCCACAGGGAGGTGGGATGGATCCTGTTATGCCTGGCCTAAAGCTTGGCATGAGGTCTTGCAAGTGTCAGGACAGCATGGGTAATTTGGATCTGTGAGGCTGCAAATTACCCCTCTCCCACGGTCAGTAGGTATTTACAGAGGGAGCAGGTTTCTGATAAAAGCAGACAAAAATATATATATACTGAGGTTAGCTGGAAGCTGAAGCCAGATGAACTCAGGCTTTAATGGAAGGGCAGTTAACTGTTGAAACACCTTGCTGGTAGTCGGGAAGTATTCTCCATCACCCATTGTCTCCTGATTTCCAGGCTGAGAGGCCCTAAGTGGTGGGTTGGTGCAGGAGTCCCGTGTGGTCTGTCTGATCTGCAAGGGTTCAACATCCTTACATCCCATCCGCTGCTGAGATTTGTGAATCATTTGTTGTCCCCTGCCAACTGCACCACAATTCAACATGGAAGAAATAAACACAAGAATGATTTATTTACTTATTTTTTTCACAGAACATAATAAGCAGCCTTTATGCCGTGCTCCAGACAAGACCAGCAATTTTGCAACGACAAAATACAGTGAACAGTACCATAGCTGTCTGCAGACACACAGTTCAGGGGACACATCTGGAAGGTCTCCCCAGCTGGGGCTGGCAGAGATGGAGCTTCACGGCCAGCTGGGGATGGGGACTGGCACAGGTTGCTGAGCTGCCCCCAGCCACTGCATCCTTGCTGCAGGCTTACTGGGAGGAGCTGGGCACTCCAGCCTTTTCTGGGGCCCAGGCACGCTTTCTTGTGCTAAACACTTTGTAAATGTGATAATGATGCTTCCGATTTGCTTAGGGGAGAGATAAAAAGGGGGAAAAAAAAGAAAGGGAAAGAAATTTGGCAAAGTGGTGAGCTGCCCCAGGAACCTGGGTATCAGCTGCTGCTGATCTCACCTCACCCTCCAGCCCCCCCTCTCCCATAGGAACAGCCTGAACTAATTAACCCTCTAGCACTCCATAATGAAGGCTAATAAACACCTAATGGGGTTGCTTGAACAAACAATCTTCTCATGGGCTCTAGGAAACTCCAAGTCACTTGGAGGAGCCTGGGGAAGAGCAGGGAACGTGGTGCTGGGTCTCCCCACGCACCCGAGCCCCCCACCTCCTGCACCATGGTCTTGCTGCCTTTTGGCTGCCTGCAGCCTGGCTTCCTCCACTGTCTGGGATCTTCCTGCTCTAAGAGAGAAGAGTTCATGATGTGCAAGCTGAGAGTGCCGCCAGCCCTGTGGACCCGTGTTTGCCCCTCTCCAGTCTCACCTGGTCAGTTCGCCTTGCTCACGTTTGGTGCGGTGCTGAGCATCCCCCAGGATCCCCGCTCCCTGGCTGGGTGCAGCTCCTCCCTGCGCAGACCTTCCCCACGCCGTCCTTACCGGGAGATGAGCTCCACTGGGCTGTGGGGTGCCACTTCCACCGTGAGGCTTGCCTTGGAGCAGCTGCAGCACACCGTGGGTGAGCTGCCCTGGGCAGGGGCTGGTGGAAAACCCCCGATGCAGGCAGGTGCTGTGCCCTCCTTGGGGACCCAGGTCACAGCCTGGTGATGGCAAGTTGGGGAGATTCTTGCTGTGAGTGAGGTGATCAGCATCTTGGCCTATGCATCGCGGTGTGTTGGTGGCCTTCTGTGGATGGGTTTGTTGAGGATTATGAGCCCAAGTTCTGAAGGAAGCACACTCAGAAATAATCTGCTGTAAATACTGTACCAGATGGACTGCATCTTCCTAACCTTTAGCTGGTTCCAATGTGCAAACAGTTAAGATCATGATGTTAACATTTTCTCAGATGTTTTATGTGTGTATAAAATATTCTAAAAGAATGTGCTTTTGAATGCAGAGTTTGATCCAATTACAATTTTACTAGAGCTTATAGAAACATAAAAAATACGTTTTCAGGGTGTCTGAGATCCTGCTGGCCTTTGTAGTAAACTCTGAAGCCCTTGCAGAGGAATATAATTACTACTACATAGGAGATGGTCGGTGGAATATTTATGGTTAGGTAAACGTGCTAATTCTTCACTCCTGTACTTGGTCTCCTCTGAAGATGGATAATATAGGGTCACTTAAAACAAATATGTTTCATCTCTGCACCAAATTCTTTTGCTTTCTGTTGGGGCTAAAGGCTAGGCTCCTGCAGATGTCAATGGATTTGAAAGACACTAAAAATACAACTTAAAAGCTCAGGACAACTATTCAATGGGATGAGTTGCTTAGCTTATCTCCCAACAAGTGCAAGAATAGATCTCCCTTATCCTACACGGCGACTGCAGCCTCTTATGGGCAGGTTTCCCAGAGATTTAAGTAAGAATATATTTTTTCTCTGGCTTAGCTGCAAGCCTGAATTAAGGAAGGAGACAAATGGAGTTTAATGGATGTTCCTTTAAAGATATTCGCTGTCGTGCTTTTGGGATAGAAAAGATGGCAAACACTGTGATTAGCGGGAAGCTAAGTTTGCTGTGTTATCGTGAAGGCTAAGCCTGGAAACGGTAATCGTGGTTTGACAGTTTCTGAAAGATGCATTTATTGTTTCAACGTTTTGTGACACCTTGCATAAGCAGTTCATAATTTTAACAGGCATCTTCTAATTCACCATTTTTGAATAGGAATAAGCCTCTTAAAATTATATAGCAAGTGTGCGTGAAATCATAAATAAAGGCAGTAAATTTCCCTGCTAAAGAGGCAGGAGCAGTCTCTGTCTCCTAGCTGCACACCATGGGCCCCCAGAGTTGCTCGGCCCTGTCAGACAAGAGCGTGGTACTTTGGAGGGCTGCACCCTGGGGACTGCGTCTGTGCCCGCACCGCTGTGCGGAGGCAGGGAAACCCCAGCCTCGTTCTGCACAGGGAGCCCTGTGGAGGTCACGCAGTGGGGCAGATGCAAGTTGGGGAACTCGAACAGCCGTGTCAGCTTAACGCAATTACTCTGTTTTATGGAAACACACGCACCTCTGATGAAAACAGTGATACATAAAAGCCAGGGATTCTGGAAAGCCTCCCTGCCGATCCCCTGTCTTGTGGTAGTGCTTTTCAGCAGCTGTCAAACCTCAGCTTCCACATGGCTCCAGGGTTGCTTCAGGGGCACTGAAAGAGGGCAGCAGCTTGTCCCGTGCTGCAAGAGGTCAGGGACCTGGCAGAGGAAGACTGTCCCTGCCTGCAACAGGCAGCAACACTGGCCTTGCAGTGGGTCCTGAGCTGCTGGCAGATTCCTGTGGGACACGGGCCATGCGGCAGGAGGCTCCCGTGTCCTGGTGCTGCCTGGGAAGGTAATTTGAACCTGCATCAGTGGGTATCTCGCTCAGTGTTTACGCAGAAAAAGCAAGCGCAAAGAACAGGATTGTAGGTTTTTTTTTTTTTTTTTTTTTTTTTTTTTTTTGTAAGTCAAACCATCTGTGATCGAAAGGCTGTAGATCCTGCCTCTGAGAAATACCAACCACTGCTGCTGCTTGTGGCTGCTGCTCCCCTTGCCTCGTGGGGTCTGGCTCTTCCACACTGCAGCCCCTGGGTGTCGAGCTGCTGGGCACAGCCTGACTGTGGGATGCAGCAGGGGCACAGCCAAGGGGCTGCTGCTTGCGCTGGGGCTGGATGGGGCTGGTTCACAGATGGTTGCAAGCCTGGGGCTCTGGTGAGCCTGGCTGGCTTGGCGTGGCACCTGGCCCTGGGAAGGACCAGTGGTGTGGTCTGGCCTGTCTCTGGGCGCTCTCTACAGCAGCTCCAATGTGTGGGGTGCTGGTGACAGAGCTCCTGCACGCTGCAGGGCCCGGATCCTGGCTCCTTTCCTGCTGGGACCCACTGGTGAGGGAGAGGTGCTGGAGAGGCACTGAGCCGAAACTGTGACTCTGCAGGGCCTTCTCCAGCCTAACATGACCCAATGTGAAAACCTGGGGCTGGTGGAGGAGACAGAAGAACTCAGAAACAAAGAGTCTTTCAGGTCACCTAATGCAGTGTAGATCCAAGAGGACAAATCGAATTTACAGGCATAGCTTAGATTGGGAGATATGCTTGCAAAGCCAATTTGTTTCATTTTATAGGCCTGAAAGATTCTAAGTTGGGGCTCCCTGTATGGTTTGAATTAGGTTTGGATAGTGGTGTTCTGGAAAGCTAGGTTTGGAGAGGTTTTCGTGCAGTACATTTGTAGTTGAATAGGGGCCATCTAGCGCTTTTGCAATGCTTTTAAACAAAATAATCCATGTCTGCCCCAAAATGGAGCTTCCAACTGGTTAGGAAAATGATGAATACTTGAAAATAGAGGTATCTCATTAAATATTTTGGATTAAGCTTCAACGCATCTGTCAATGGAGAAAGTGAGAATTTCAAAGGGTGCTTTTTTTTAAAAAAAAAAAAAAAAAATCCTTCCAGCTTGTATCTGTGCTGTTAATACGTTTATCAGTTTTGTTGTCCATGAGTGTGCAAAACACAAAAGCTATAGGGAACTGCTGTGTGAGACCTCAGCAACAAGGAAGCTTTAACAGGCTGCTGCAGGGTCCACCGGTGGAGATGCTCCCACGGCTGACAGGCTCAGGTGCTCTACGAGGAAGCTTCCAGGGGGCTGTTTTGGCTGCTGCTGTCTCTCAGATTATGTCTGAGAACCAGTCCTTCTCCCAGCGCATACGGCAGAAATAAGAAGCGGCTGGGCAATGCGCTGTGGCTGTTGGTTTCCCTCCACTGGCCGGGTAAGCAGGACTGTTCCCTGGTGGCAGCGGTCCCGGTGCAGGCTGGGCCCACGCTGCTGCCCCCGAGCATCCGTCCCTGTGCCGCCGGTGCCCCAGCCCCCAGCACCTTCCTGTGGCACGGGTGGGAACCCGGCTGAGTACCGTCCTCCAGCACGAGGAGGCTCCCAGGCCTGCCAGCTCTGGAATACTTTTGCACCCTGTGAGCCCCAGGGAGCAAGGCAACTGTTTCGGCAGAGGGATAAGCCCCTGGCTCCCACTGCGATGCTCGGCTGCCAGAAAAGTTCCCCGGGAAGTAGCACAATCTTTGTTTAGTCATTAAAGCAGAAAAAGAGAGAGGGAATCTTAGGAAATGCTTGAAACGATTAGGTGATCTTAACTCTAAGGAGCTAAACAAATGCAAAGCAATCCCCCTCCCCCCCCCGCCCTGGCCCCCAGCCCCTCGTGCTGCTGTAGAATGTAATCTCATTTCTAAACACACAATTACAGAAAATAAAAAGAAAAGAAAAGAATAATTAATTTCTGCTTCCTCATGCAAATCCTCTGACCAATCATTTAGGGATCAGGGGCAATTCAGCTTCTTGTGCAAATTCCAAGCTGAAGGCCTGAAAAAAAGCAAGTGAATAGATTTACTTTTCTAAGAACCAGAATTAACAAAGGTTCCATTTTCCATGGTTATGTGCCTGGCCAGACAGCTCTTGCTGACAAGCTCTCAAAAAACATGTGTTGGCCTGTTGAAAAGGCCCCAGTGTTGACTGACAGACAATTGAAGTGACAAATTGTTTCATTGTACTTGGCAGGGAGAGCGCTGTATTAGATAATTATGGCGAGGAGGGAAGCGGCAGGTCACAGGTCAGAAGACACGTCTGACCCTGTTTTCTGAAAGCCCTGAAAGGAGCCCACTCTCAGGAGAGCAGCACAGCGCTGCCGGCGGTTTCTCTTCCCGTTGCAGTGATTAAGAGCTAACGAAGACAGAGAGGGTCCAGGCTTGCGCCCTGCTCACCCCATCCCAGCTCCGGTGGGTCAGCGCCGTGTGCCGGCACGCGGTGCCGCAAGGCCGAGCTCTCCTGTGATGCTTACTACACCTCGCCAGTATCCGCTGGGAACGTGGGGGCTGCCTGTGCTCCCGCTGTGCTGCCCGGGTTCGTGCCACCATCCCGGCAGCTCCATGTTTCAGACCTGCAGCCGATGTCCTGGTGCTTGAGCCCCGCAGGTTGCACTGTGCGGGGACGCCGAGTGTCAGCGGGGCCAGCCCTTGCTCCCGAGGCTGGGGTTTTGCTGGCTGCGGCACAGTGCAGCTAATAATTATTGAAGCCTCTCTCCCACCATAGAAATAAAATACGGCATGGAATCACGGCACAGCTACTCTATTGAGAGAGCTGCTCAACTGAGTAATAC
Organism: Nettapus auritus; assembly: GCA_011076525.1. Classification (NCBI taxonomy): domain Eukaryota; kingdom Metazoa; phylum Chordata; class Aves; order Anseriformes; family Anatidae; genus Nettapus; species Nettapus auritus. Next base: position 5,096,221 of record CM021786.1, on the reverse strand, counting down.
CAATAATTCAAAACAGATGAGCCAAAGGCTCGAACACTATAGACTTAGTATCCTGATCTGCCCTGACCCCTGGCACTTGCTGAAAGTTACCTTGAGACTCGCCAGAGCTCTTTGTGACTTCTGTGAGGGTTTTTTATTGCAAAGTCATAAATATTTGTTATGGATTTTCTCCATCAATCTACAAAATGAATTAGGCTAGAAAAAATTTATGTACTTGGATTTTGGGCATGTGTTTCTCAGGCAGGGGAGAAAAAGTAGGATCTCCATTGTGCAGAGGACGGGCTGCTGCAGAGCTCTGGGCTCTGCTGCCTGCGTTAATTAATTCCCTTCCGCAAACAGTTTAAAATGCACAGTATAGTTGAGAAGGGGGGAGGGGAGGGAAGAGGTTCTTCTTTACTTCTCTCTTAAAATCTTCCATAAAACTATTTATGGGGGAAGGAAAATCTATTTCCCTCTCCTCCCTCCTGGATGCACTGCCAACCCTTTCAAAAACTGAAACTTTCAGCTTTCTGTCCCCAGAAAATCCACCTCAAGCCAACATCTCCTGGTCTCCTTCTGAGACTGGCACCAGCTGGGTGCAGCCAGGATGGGGAGGAGCGCCGGACCCCTTCCTCTCTGTCCCAAAACACGGCTGCCTCAGGGCAAAGCCACCATGTTTTCCCACCCCTTGTTGGAGACGACCTGGGAGCAGGGGTGTTCCTGCCCTGCAGGGACTTTTCTGGTAAATTAAAAAGCTTTTATTCAGAAAAGCACTACAGCAAGACCTTAACTTCCAGGATGCTCTGGAGTTCCCTTGGTGTGGTAGGATTCAGGCCCTGGTGGATGTGTCACTGGGTTGCTGCCCTTATCTGGAGGGGGTGAGTGGGGGCTGAAAGGTTGCAGTGTCTGGGAGCGGGAATGGGGGTGCTGAAAGCAGCAGAGAGTATCTGCCCTCCTGGGGTTGGTGCTGTGTGCACAGGCCTGGCACAGCAGCATCCTCCCCACTACCTTCGAACAGCACAAAGCCTCCAGCCTGTTTTTGTGGTATCCGGTGCTTCTGTGCTGCCATCCTTGCAGCCTTTGAGGGTCTGGATTTGCAATAAAATTATAGCCTACCTTATATCAGAGCTGCTCTTTCATGTGCTGATGTGAAGCAAAATACACATTGGCTCTTCAGGATGTAGGTTTCTTTTTTTTTTTTTTTTTTTTTTTGCATTAGTTTTACAGGAACCCTCCAAAATTCCAGAATCTCTGGAACCCACAAATCATACCAACACTTTTAAGTTCTTGGCACTGTGGCTAATGAGCTGCTATGTTATTAGGCTATTGCTAACAATTACATTGGACTGCATTTTTTGTTGTTGTTTTAAGATTGTGGCAGCTGTGCTTGCCCCATGTGTGATGTCATCAAGCCCAGGACAGAATCTGCCTCAGTTTGGAGTGTTTTTGTGCTGGCTTTTCCTGTCTGTACATCACCCAGTTTCCATGGCCATGGACCAGGATGGAAGATGGACGCTTCTGCCTGGTGGAAGTGGCTGCATGGTGGAGGCAGTGCAGGTGCCACGTGAATTGCCTCTGCGATTCATCCACCTCCTGCTCTCCCATGTCTGTCTGTCCAGCTACCCAAAGGCTCTTGAAAAGGTTTGTGTGAATGAGCTGACATAGCTTTGTTTCTGCTCCCCTGCTTTGCCCTTTACCCTTTGGCCTTTGCCCAGCTCTGTGGCCAGGGGAGCCAGGGTTTGGCCACAGATGACTGCACAGCTGGCCAGATGCTCTCTCAGGAGCACAATGAGCTGTGGTGGCTCTGCCCCCAGCAGGGGCTTGCCGCTCCTTCTGCTCCCTGGCATGCTTGCAAAAATGCCAGATGCAGCATTTTTCTGTCACCGTGAGGAAGATTTCAGTGCGGGTCCTGCACCAGCAGCAGGGGAGCCGGCTGCTGCTCCCCTGTTCTCACAGCTTCTGCTTCATCTAGGACTTTATCTTGCCTGTGATGCGACTCCTGGGCTTGCTCTGCATGTTGCTGTAGGACTCACGTCCTGATTGCTTCCTCCTCTCTCAGGTCCTTCTGCAGGTGGAAACAGCCCTTCTCCATTCCTGCCCAGTGAGGCCAGCTGGGGTCCTGTCAGTGCCGGCAGTGCCACTGTCCCTGCTCCCTAGGTAAGGTGAGTACCAGCTGGGTACGCCACTGCCACAGGCCTGTGCAGGCGTACGTTTGGTAGGGTTGTGTCCACTGATGTGGAGAGCGCCGTGAGAGCCCTGCTCACGACTGGCATTCGGGCACGAGTGTTGCTGCTCGATATGGGGGGGGACACATCGGTGCTGACCCGGGGCTGGAGCAGATGGGTCTGTGCTGGGTAACGTGGCAGTGGAAAAAGTTGACAGAGGGAGCATGACACCAGGAGCTATTTGTTCAATCAATGATTTACCAGATGTGTACACTGTACTAAAGGCTTGTAAACATATTTTAATGGCCTGCTGTAAATCCAGGCAGTAGCAGTGCCAACTTCATCTCCATCGGACACATTTTAGGAACAGCAGTGCAAGGGCTCTGAATCACTTTGTTACAGGCTCTGTCAGCTCTGCAATTGTGCATGTAAATCAAAGAGCCAATGTCCTTAGGTCAAAATTATTTGAACGTCAGGAATGGTTTTATGACCAGCAGCTTTTCCTTTTCTAGGTTCCCTGCAGTTTCTTGTCTTCCACAAACTGCATCTCCAGAACATTGGGTTTCCGTCCGAGTGCCCTGCGTGCGTGGCTGTTTTCACTGACTAGGTTGGAAGTCTCTTTTGTTAATCACTGAAGCAGAGCATCATTAGTGAGAAGTGCAGAGTGTACACAAAGAGGAACTTGCCAAATTACTAATAAGCAGAAACTCCATCCATCTTAATGAGACAGGGTTAAGAAAATAGCAACCTAGAATATACACAATGGAGCCTTTCCACACTGTTTGTTTATCCATGTTAGAAAGTAGTTCAGGGCTCCATCTCTAGAGCTGGTCTGAGACTGGAGTATGGTTTCCAAACCACAGGCTGCTGATGCTCTTGCAAATCATCAAGCACGAGAAAGATAAATAAATAAATGGACAGACAGCTCAATAAATTATTAGAAGGAGATAAGTATCTGGTTTCCAAACAAATAAAACACCACCACAACAAAACACTGGTTCCGGGCTCTCATCGCTGCTGAGCAAGTCAAGTCTGCACCAAGCAGCAGATGAAGAAAGCACGCTGCTCATGGCAGGGTGAGGAGCCCTCGCCACAGGGAGGGAGGTGGTGCTGTACGGTGCCATTCAGGCAGTGCCTGGCTCCAAGCCTGTCCTCTGGGCACCTATAGCGGTTCCACCTCACCTGGTTACGAACCACAGAGGAGGGCTGGGAGGGAGCAGAGAGAAACTTTCATTTGAGGAAAGCTGGGGGAAAATTGCAAATGCATTTATTTTCTTTCTTTTTTCTTTCTTTTTTTTTTTTTTTGTTTTGTTTTGTTTTTTGGTTACAGAGTGTCCAATAAAGAATGTCCGAAACACTAGCTGACAGCCTGGCTTTCATTGGAGGCCAAGAGACCTGGTGAGCTCTTGGGCCCCCAGGAAAATCCACGTGCTTGCCTGGCGCACGATGCAGGTAACTCAGGTGCCTGTTCAGGAGCCTGTGGTCCCCTCAGCATTTGATTTACCACATCTGCAGGACCGAAGGAAGAGCCGTGATGTGCTGGTCCCTCTGTGGCTCCTGCCGATGTACCAGGGTTCAGCCCACCGTGTGTGATGCCCTGCAGGGAGCTGCTGCCCACCTGCTGTGGGCAGAGCAGATCTCAGCCATGTCTGGTGATGTCGGGGCACTGCAGGCTGGATCCTCAGAGAGAGAAGTGTGAGGCCAGACTTGTATTGGGCAGGTCTCCAGCGCTGTGCCTGGAACGTCTGGGCTGGAGCCTTCGCCTTTCTTGGGCTCCTCACCGGTGAGGCCAAGGGTCCCTGTGTGCTCCATCCCCATGGGGCTGCCCTGGGGCGCTGCAAGCTGGGCTGAACCCCATCCTGTCAGCCTGGCAGTGTGATTTCTGCTCTCCAGTGACTTCCTTGGGTCACTGGCAGTGCAGCAGAGGCTTGCACCCTCACTGAGGTGTCTGCACACCTGTGCTGCTGAGCCACATTTTTCTTTTGTTGGGTAAGAAATGACTTGCAGTGCATTTCACGCAAGCAGCTCAGCTGCTGGCTATTTTATTGAATGCCAGCACATGCTGTATGTTATTGAGACAAACTTTATATATGCTACAGACCCTCTCAGCAGCCTGCACCTGGTCCAGAGTGAAGCTGAGCCTCATAGAGAAGAATGTGCTGTAATGCAGCAAGTTATTACAGGATAAATATTTATAAGCCCCTGTAAATATTTGCCATTGTTTCCCTCCTGGGCTTTGGGGCAGACGGTCAGTTTTCAGCAGTGCTGTTGTAGTTCCTTTTGCATTATCTCAGCTAGTAAACCCTTAGTTGATTGTGTTTAGTTATAGAATTTAATGGTGCTAATTTCACACTAACAGGAGACATCAGCTGGAACTGCTGCATGCCTTGACCCTGTCCTAGCATGGCCTGGTACGTGGTGGGGGTGCTCCCTCCAGCCGAGTGACAGTGTGGGGTCATCCCAGCTGCAAAACCTTCATGCATAGCCTCCCATGTGTGGGGCCGAGGTAACAGCCCTGGCTGCATCGGTGTTATTGAGAGCTCAGAGATATCTGCTGTGCCAAACTAGGAAACAAACACAACAAAGCTAACATCCTTCTTGGCAGCTTGACCCCAGCAGGGGCTATCACTCCCAGCTGGTGTGTGTGGGTGTCAAATCTAAAACAAATACTCCCTGGGGGGTTCCAGGAGCTGCCCTGCTGCAGGGGGTGGAGCAGGAGCCATGTGCTGCTGCAGGGGCTGCACAGCGGGGTCGCAGTGCAGGGGCATGGTGGGGTGGCAGGGGCTGAGTGCCATGGGGCCGTGCAAAACCTGGCACGGTGGCTTACGGTGGCTTTTGTGTCACCCGTGCTTGGGGCAGGGGCAGTGGATGCCTGTGGTCGGCCACGGTCAGCTCTCCCATCACTGCTGCCTCTGTTGGGGCTGGGATGGGGCTAGTGCAGCGGTGGGAAACTGGGGAAGAAATGCCAGGGCAGACAAGGCCGTGACTCCTCCATGCCCTCAAACACAGCAGTGAAACAATGGGCCCTGGGCAATAGTGCTTGCCGGATTGTTGCATGGAACTCTATTTGGGGGCTCCACTTTGCTGCTCATGCACGAAAGCCAGTCATTTGGCAAAAATCAGCTCAGTTAGCAGCCATTGTTCGTAAAGAGCCCGGGGCTGAATGGGCTCAGGGCTAATATATTCTATTATCCCATGCCTGCCTGTTCCCTGAAGACGTGGAGGGAAAGGCGCATTCCAGTCCCAGCGGCCGGCTGGCCAGTGTGCCCTCCAGTCCCGGGCAGCGGCAGCAAGGCTGGGAGGGACCCAGGGTGCAGCTCCCATCAGCCACGGTGGGGCCAGGGGTGCAGGCCGTGTGGCCACGCCGTGCCCTCGAAGCTGGGTGCCCACGGTGGGGGACATGAACAGGAGCAGCCTCACCGGCAGAGGAAGTGGTGGGGGTGGCAGAGAGCAGGGTCCCGCGGGCTGCAGGACAAACAATGGAGCCAGAAATAAGCATGGCTAATTGGACTGGGCTTTTCAAAGGGCAGAGAGGACTCAGGATAACCAAAAGCATGCATGTTGCAAAGCATCTCATTTTTCAACAAGACTATGTTAGCTGCTGTGGGAGAGGCAGTGATAAATGGTTATAAAGCAAAGTTAAGTGATGACATCGCAAACTATGCAGAGTCTTAAGAAGCAGCGGGCTAAGTAATTATGAATGGAAATGACTGCACAGGCTTTGCTCAGGAAAGTTAATGCCCACTTGGAAGGGGGTTGTCAGAATAGCAGCCCTTCTTGAGCAACTGCTATTTAAGAGGTCTTATACTGTGTGTTATGCAATTTAATGGTCTAGACCAGAGCTGATAGCTTTTTTTTTTTTTTTTTTTTAATTATTATTATTATTATTATTAAACAAAAAGTGGTTTGCAGGGCAATTCTATTTCAGTCATCAATTCACTCTTGAATTCCCATACAGATGCAGCTGCTGTGAATGCGCATTATCAAATACAGAAGAGAAGGCAGCCAGCAAAGACTTCTGCTGGGCTGAGGACAAGAATTGTCCAGGCTTTCAGTGTGGATGGCTTTAGCAACAAAGGCACACCATCTTGGAGCTCTCCTGCTTGGACAAGGAGAGCTGAGCTGTGGCGGGCAGCCCTTTGAGCTCAGCAGCTGCTGTGCTGCGCATCGGGGATGCAGCCAGCCCAGGACCCAGTGTGGGATGCTCTAGGTATGTGGTGCAACACATCTCTGGAAAGACTATTATCTTTCTCTCTGTGGTATTTGTTGAGCTGGGGATAACCAGAATCCTGACTATAGTTTTATTGCAGTGTTATTGCTGTGGCCTTTGAAGAACTCCCCAGTTTTTGAAAAACAGCCTTCCAAAGTTCCCATCTTGCCTGTCTTGCTATGATGTATCTATCACACTACTCGATCTAAAATAGCAAGATTATAGCACTGCCAAGCAAAACATCCCTATTATATCGCTGGAAAGGGTGATTTTACAGTTAAAAATTGAGAGTTACTTGCACAATTTGGTTTTGAGTGAGTGCCCCAGAAGAGCTGGGGTCTGTGTTCTGGACCAGACATTTGTGCCTGAGAACGAAGCACTTGGCTACGAATAAAGATTCTTGAAAGAAATTCAGCCAAACAGCCCTCAAGCAGATCCGTGTCCTGTTCTGTGTACTGCAGTATTGCACGCTACTTGGACATTGCGTTGTCTTCTACATTCTCAAAAGATGTTTCAGTGTTTTTAAACTGGTATCGGTAAAAGCAGTTCTAGGGTGTCAGAATTTCCCTAGGGTGAGAAGCCCATTTTGCAGCTGTTTCTTGGTGCAGCGATTGGTGCTTTACGGCCATTTCCTGAGCCCAAGCAGCAGGAGAGGGCCTGCTCCATCCAATCACCCTTTCATTCATCTGCTGGCACCTTATGGCGAAGATTTCTCCTGTTTACAGCTGAATTCTCCACTTCATTAGCAGTGCTAACGGGCTGCTCTCTTCTGTTGGGCCTCTGGTGAAAGTGGCTCTTTCACGCTTCCCGGCTGCAGAGCCGTGTCCATTTACCTCTCAATGAGGTGTAGTTCCTGCAGTAAATAGCACAAGCTGTTGGAGCAAAAGGCGGCAGCAGCAACAGAGCTTTGTGCGGGTCCAGAGGAGGGAGCTTAGGGAGCTCGCTCAGACGCGGGCCTTGGCACAAGGGCTGCTTGACGGCCAAATCTCGTGCACGCAGGGGCTGAGACAGCTCCTCCTGCCCGGCTGCAGCCGAGGGGCCCTGCTCTGCCTGCCAGCAGCGGGACCGGGTGCCTGCGGCGTGCTGCTGCTGCGCAGCTTCAGCTCCCGGCAGGACGGAGCCGGGCCGCCCAGCCGCAGCCTTCCACAGCAGCCCTGCTCGCTCTCCTGCAAATTCCGTAGTTGGGGCTGGAATTTGTCCCTGGGGAAATGAGGTCTGCACGGCCCGGTCCAGGTTCCCAGCAACATCTGCGACCTGGAAAAGCTGCTCAGCAGCGCCGGGGCCTCCCAGAGCCGCTCCTGCTGCCGCGCCCCGCGGTGCCCCGGCTGCCGCGGGACCCGGCGCAGCAGCCCCCGGCTCTCACGGGCTCTGGATGCCCGCGGAGGAAGCCGGGGCTACCGGGCGTGCTCACGGGGCCGACCCCGCAGGACCCTCCCGGTGTCTCCGCCCTCCCCG
>CM021786.1:4862296-5088012 GCA_011076525.1 Nettapus auritus | reverse complement strand
GCCGGCGGGGCCAGAGCGGGGCCGGGAGCGGGAGCGCTGCTGGCGGGCGGGCGTCCGACGGGAGGGGCCGCGGGCACCGGGCGAGGCACCGGGCGCGGGGCGCGGCGGGCGGTGCTGTCGGGGCCGTCGGCGGGCAGGGTGAGCCCGGCGGCGCGGGACGCAGCCATGGGCAGGGTGCGGGGCGCCTGCGGGCCGGCCCTGCGGGCGCTGCTGTCCCTGGCTGCCGGGCTGCTGGCGTGCGGCGAGGGCAGCGAGTACGACTACGTGAGCTACCAGTCCGACCTGGGGCCCTACCCGGGCGGGCGCTTCTACACCAAGCCCCACCAGTGCGTGGCCATCCCGGCTGACCTGCGGCTCTGCCACAGCGTGGGCTACGACAAGATGGTGCTGCCCAACCTGCTGGACCACGAGACCATGGCCGAGGTGAAGCACCAGGCGAGCAGCTGGGTGCCGCTGCTTAACAAGAACTGCCACATGGGCACCCAGGTCTTCCTCTGCTCCCTCTTTGCCCCCGTCTGCCTGGACCGGCCGGTTTACCCATGCCGCTGGCTTTGCGAGGCCGTGCGCGACTCCTGTGAGCCCGTCATGCAGTTCTTCGGCTTCTTCTGGCCGGAGATGCTCAAGTGCGACCAGTTTCCCCAGGACGACGTCTGCATTGCCATGACAGCTCCCAATGCCACTGAGGTCTCCAGGCCCAAAGGTAAGGCACGACCAGAGCTGGAGCCCCGCTTCTGGTGTTTTTCCCGGCTGCTGGTGGGGCAGGCGTCAGCCTGGGAGTGGCTGTGTGGGACCAGGTAGGGTCCTGTGCAGGGTAAGGCTCACCTGGGGTCTGCTTCTTGGGAGCAGCTCTCCCCAGCTGCTTCCAAGTGCTCTGTGAGCTGGCTGCTCCCAGCTGCTGTCTGCACCGTCCCAAGGAAAGCAGGATGCGCTGCTGGCTTCTCACCTCCCTCTCGGAGCAGAAATCCAAGGGCAGGTGGAGCTCGGGGGGATGTGGCAGATGCATGACTGCTCTGATCTCTGTGCAGGCATTGGGACCAGGCTCTGAGCCTGCCCTCCGGGTGCTGCATTGCCACGGGAAGAGCTTCTCCTCCCTGCTGGGCTCCCGTTGGGGATACTCCTTAGCAGCAGAAGGCTGCCTGTAGGCACATGGCAGAAAATGCCTGTTGGGAGTGGATGGTGGCAGTGCTCCTGCAGGGACACCCTGCTTTCCAAGGAGACCTGGGGCTTGGCAGTCTCAGTGAAGGATGCACGTGCTGTGGAAAGCCAGCCCTGCCTTCTCAGGGAGCTGTATGGTGGAGAGCGGGCTGCAGGCAAGAGGTTTATCAAGAAGCAATTGGAGTAAGTGGGTGTGTTCCGCGTTTTGCTTTGATTATGCTCAGCAAGTCTGTTTTTGTCAGACTGGCTTGTTTACAGTCAGTTGCAATGAGTCTCACTTGTTGCAGAAAAGTTTTAAAATAAATAAATATCCTGGCATAGCTTAGGCAGTCTGCATTAGAGCACCTCATAAAACTGACGAGAAAGGTGATTGTAGAGAGAGAAGACAGAGGTGGATGGGGAGAGATGGCTTGGAGCTGGGACTGGGGCCAGGGCCAGTGCTCGCTGCAGGCGGGGCAGCGTGCAGGGGGCACCTGAGCCCCCCTGTCGCACCCTGGCAGTGGCACCCAGGGCAGGGGGGGCAGGGGTGAGGTTTGGCTCCCAATCCCTGGGTCTCATCGTGCTCTAGCATGGAGCAAGCAGCCATGTAGCTGTGCTGGCTTTCTTACCATGGCTCACGCTTACTGATGCGATTGCTGGACAAAGCTCTTTGTTTTCAGGGAAGGCTTCGAGGTTGCTGTCCTGTATGAACCCAGACCCTTGGTCCAGACCTCTGTCGCGTCCTGTGAGCAGGTCCGAAGGTTGCTTTTATTCCCCAGGGACTTGCAGCCAAGCGTGCTGCTGGGCAGCTGGACCGGAGCTGCTGCCGGGGGCTCCCCTGTCCCAGTCCACGATGGGCTAGTTTGCATCTAGAGGACGTAATAGCCTGAGATGTTTTCTAGGTGAGCAGCATCTGCTAGGCTTTTCCCTCATGTAGTTCAACAACTTACTGGTTGCTGAACTCTCAGACCTGGCTTGGCAGCAGCACCAGAGTGGGACAGTGTTGCTTTCTTTTGGCGCTGTGAATGCGTCCAGCAGCATGGTATTTAGGCACCACAGGCAGCACTGAAGTGACTTCATTGCAAGCTGTATCGGCTCACGTTTGAGGCCTTTTCTTCTGCTCCTGTCAGGGGTGCAGAGAGGACTCATTCTGCACAGGCTTTAGGGGATATTAACAACATGTGCTTTGAGTGAACTGGAAACCGGAGCTGGGGTGGGTGTTGCAAGAAAGTGTCGCAGCCCCTCCGATAAACTCCCTGTCCGCTGTGCGGGTTCACAAACTTACGTCCCATGCACTTCAAAATGAGCAATTTGTTTGCAAGGATGTTTACAGAAAGCAAGTCTTTAAAATTCTTGTGCAAGTTTGGACTCTCTAGAACATTAAGTGGAAGAATTTATGCAGCCATTTTTATATCCTCTTGGCTGCTTGCAAGCATTTCAAGAGAAACTGCTGCATTGGTGTAGCTGGGCACCAAGGGAGAGTGCCAGTCCTGTTGGCTGGGGCACCGCTCTGGGAAGGGACCAGCACTTCGGCTAGAAGCACATCTCGAGGTGAGATGCTCTCTGGTAATCAGCTGCGCTGGACCTTCTGTCTTCAGGTCTGTGAGGTTTTGGGCAGTCAGTACAGACGCCTCAGCTGTCAGTTAGCAATGCCGTGCTGGTGTGAAGGCCACGAATGACCCTCACTTGGTGGAACAGGCTCTGCTCACCGCGTGCTGTGACCCTTCAGCCCCATGCAGCTGAGAGCAAGCAGAGCAAACCTGCAAGCTGCCTGCACCCCTGCTGTTGTCTGGTACAGCCCGGCGAGTCCTCCTGCTCTGGCACCCAGCAGATCCGCGATGGCACGACGTGGGGCTGCGGCACAGCCCTCCCTGGCCTGCAGCTTTGTCGGCACAAACTCAGAGCCCTCATAGGTTTTGGGTGCTGTTGATTTAAAGAAGGTCAGAGCCCAACTGTGTCCCCCCTTTTCTCTGAGCATTAATAAGAACGAGCCCTTTCAGTATTTTTCTCCATTAACACCTTAAAATTGGAATTTGTTTCTGCCTCTCAAATAGCTGACCTGCTGAATTCCTTTCTCCTTAAGCATAAGGCGGTAAAGCCTGCAGGCGCACAGGATGCATCAGGGGAGTTGCAGATTAATATAGCATTACACATTCCTTCTCCTGCCCCTGGAGTAAGCTGGCTCTAAAGTCAGGCATTAGAAAATGGTCAGCAGGGAGAAAACAGGCTGGAAATAAGCTAACGTTGTGCCTTGAGTAAAGCTGTCAAATGCAGAAGATGGGCCCTGACCGAGCTGTTGTAGGTCGGGAGGTGGGGTCTGAACTCTAGCCCCGGGGTGCTTGCGGGGTACCACGAGCACGCTGGGAGGCCAGTGCTGCACCAAACACCAGCCGTGCTGGGTGCAGAGCTGTGCGGGAGCTGACCTGTGCCTCTGGCACTTGCATTTCTGACCATGACAGGGTGTCCTGTGGGTGTTTCCCTCCCCTCCGGGCTCGCAGCCCTGTGGGACGCGGGCGCTGGCCTGGCAGCAGGGCGAGGCTGCTCTGTGCTGCGCTGGCGGCGCTTGCGGTGCTGGTGAAGCCAAGGGAAGCATTTTTCATGGCGAGAGGAGTGTTGGCAGGCTGTGAGTGCCAAGTGGCTAAGATGTGCTGAGGGGGACAGATGTGGAGCCCTCTGGGCCCCATGGAAGGGGCTGCCCAAGGCGCACTGCCCCTGCCTGCGTGGAGCTGGGGATCCCTGCCATTGTGGTGCACTACAGCATCCTGAAGGGCTGTGTAGCTAAAACAAAGACTGTCTTTTCATCAGGGAACAATGAGTCTTATTCCCTTTTTTTTTTTTTTGGATGTGTGGAAAGCTCCTAGGGTGCACATCAAGGTGGCTTTTTTCTGGGCATGGGTGGCCTCAGTCATTCTCCTAGTGTGCAGTTTGGCTACTTAGGCATGTTGAAGTGGTTTACATGATGGGATCTGCAGCGATCAGTCAGTGCGTAGCAGGTACCCCTGCTGTTCTCAAGGGACATGGGCTTGGGGTGGCCCCCACACAACAGCTCACCCCTGGTGTGGCAGCAGGGATGGACCAGTGGGGCCTCCTGCTGACATCCCTGCTCCCTCATGAGCTCAGTAAATGTGCAGGCCGGATGGCAATATTCCTTTAAAAATAAAGTGTTGAGGGTGTCGTCATGTCCAAGAAGCTGTCTCCTGCCTGTGACACTGTAGGCTAAGCTAATAAAAGTGGCTATTGCATATTAGGGTCTTGAAAGAGGATGCTACCCAGCTCAGATATACCGGGAATGGGATTGTTGGGTGTGCTTTTGGGTGCGGTGAAGATTACCTCGTTACCAGCGTATTGGGATGACTGGAAGGCCAGTTGCTCAGCATATGTGATTAATAAAAACACGGTGCATGACCCAAGGAGTTAGCATTTGGCACAGAGCAGATTGGGTGGCGGGAGGGGAAGAACAAGGCATGGAAAACAAACGTCTCGCCTGAGGTCCCATGGGGCATCTGTGACTGAGAGGCTCAGAGCTGCGGTCTCTGCGGGTCATGGCAGCGCCTCCCTCGCCACCCGCGCGGGGTGTCTGGCTTCACACCCCTCCTGCTGGCAGGCTGCTCCCTTGTCTCTGCCCAGCCACGCTGCAGGGCTGGAGGGGGCGAGCGCTCTGTCTGCACGCAGGGACCGGCAGATGTTGTGCTGCAGCGCGGCTCCTGAGAACAACTCTCGTGTGTGGGAAAGAGCCCTTCGTTCTGCTGGACCAAGAACAGAAGCAGCATCTCCCAGCTCAATAAATTCATCCGTCAGTAGCACAAATCTGTGCCTGTGCTGCTGGGTGGTCTCTGCTCGGGCGGGAGGCAGGGACCTGGAAACAGTTTTTTATTCTCTGGGTGAGCTGAGCTTTCCTCCCAGGATGGGTCCCGGCAAAGAGAGGATGGCTATGCTTGGGGTCATGCTGGAGGGAAACGGTCCACCTGAGAACTGTGTGTGTCCCTCTCCAAGCCATCCCTGCTATGAGGAGGAGCAGGAGGGAGGTGAGGCCCTTGCTGTGCCCGGGTATCTGGCAAGGCCCTTGGGTTGTCCCTGTCCTGAGCTCCAGCCTGGCTCTGGAGCAGCTGCCAGCCTGGGATGCCCCTTGCTGTGTGAGCCATCCTCGTTCCTGGTCCTTGTGCTGTGCCCTGGACTCTGGGCACTGCGTGCCAGCTTGGCACACTGCAGGGAGGCAGCATCAGCAGGCAGCTTGCCATGCCCCAGGACGAGTAGTTGCCCCCAGCTGGGAGCCTGGCCCTGGAAGCCCCTCTCCGTGCCAGCCCTGTGCTCCTGAGCTCGGCAGCTGCCTGCTCCTGCCCGGGCCTGCGGCGCTGGGACCTGGCACTCCGGGGCACGTGTTGTCTGAAAGCATGCACAGCCCAGCCCTCCAGTGCTTCTTGAGCTTGCTCCTCATCACCTCTTCTCTCCTCTCACCAGGAACGACTGTGTGTCCCCCTTGTGACAACGAGATGAAGTCGGAAGCCATCGTTGAGCACCTGTGTGCCAGCGAGTTTGGTAAGGAAAGCGTTCTTGCTGCTTCTCACTGGCAGGGCTCTGGAGTGCGGAAGGGAGGAGGCATTTGGTACCCCGGCACGAGAGCCTCCTGCTCCCTTTCCAGACGTTTGGGCCGGCTGCGGCAGTGCCCAGGGCAGCAGTCTGGGTGCACAGGGTGCCTGGAGGGCATCTCCCCCCGCCCCCCCGAGCAGGAACCTGAGCGCCAGCAGGGTGCCGCAGCTGCTCCGGTTTCCCTGCCCACCCCGAGGGTGCCTGTGGGCAGTTGCAGCCCTTGCCCGGAGGCGAGCGAGCCTCTAGATGTCAGTGTCGGCGCGCGGTGAGAGGGACGTGTCCAGGGACGTGTCCAGGGACGTGTCCTGCTGGCGCAGCCCGGTGGGGCTGGCAGGGGCTGGGGTCCCGGTCGCAGCGTGGTGCCTGCACTCGGCATCACCCCCGGCCTTGGTGCTGCAGCACGGCCGGCAGCTCTGTGGGGAGGCGTACCTGGATGTCTCTCCTGCCCAGCTTCCTTGTAGCCCTGGGTTTCTTTTAGCAAAGTTCCGCTCTGTTTGTCAAGTCCAGGTGTAAAAACTAAGAGCAAGCCCTTGTCTTGTTAAGGCTGAGCAGTGAGGGAGAGAATACAGGGCTACTTCAAAGCTGTGTCCTAAATCCATTATGGCTTGTAAGTGAGGCTGACAATCATAGGTAAACAGAACTCCATTAAAAAAAATAAAGAAAGGGAGAAAAAAAAGGAAAAAACACAACAACAAAAAGTATTGCAGGGAAAAATAGCTTTTTCAGATCAAGCACAGAATTAACTGGTTTTGACATCCTTGCTGGTGTATGTAGCTTTCCTGGAAAGTTATTAAAGGCATATTGAGCAAGGTGTGCATTCCTCGGGGATTAGCACTTGAATGTGCCCTGTGCCAGAGCATGCTATGCAAACCCAAACCTGCTCTGCATGCTGGTGTATTACCCTTTCTGCTGGAAATGAATTCTCAACTCTCCTGCAGATTTGGTATGCCAAAAGTCCTAAGTTCAGTGCAGACTTCTTGTAACAGGGAAAAGCATCAAGAGGAACAGCCATGTAATAGTTTCTCAGGAATGTGCGTACTTCCAGCAGGATCGGTTAATGGGTGCATGAATCCAGTGCTGAAGCCTGGCTGATACTGGAAGCACCCGGCCCGCCCTGAACGCTGCCCCCAGCAGCTCTGCTCCTTTTCCGCTCCCCGTCTCCTCGCCTCCAGGGACAAGTGCCGAACAGGACAGGTATCAAGTACCTGGGAGGGTCGGGGAGGTCTTCAACTCCCAAGCCTTCATCTTTCACCGTGTTTGCTGTTTGGTCTGTAATTTGCCCCCTCTGCAGACAGAGGGTTGCCGGGTGGGAGTGGCGTGGGTCGTGCTGAGCCACAGTGGTGTCCCGCTGCTGGGCGGGCGCTGGGAAGGGGAGCACAGGCGTAGCTGCGTGCTTGTCATCAGCCTCTGCTGTTACATACCCCCCGCGCACTGCGGGGCAGTTGCATGACCGGCAGGAGAGGCCAATCCAGAACTATCTGTGGCCTCGGTAGAGGGCCTTCAGACACTGACTTGCCCACAGAGCAGGCTGGTTATGGAGAAATGTTGTGGTGACAATCCAGAGGGTGGAAATATTTCTTGGCAGGCGCTCCCTGGGTAGGGCTGCGGCGAGTGGCCAGATAGAGTTGCTGAGCAGCAGCAGAGCAGCAAGCAGCAGGGACATCGACTGTCGTGCATACCCCCAGTTAATCCAAAACTTCTGCAAAAGCTTTCACAGAAACCTTCCTCCTGCTGCAGGCTCGGCCCTGCTGTGGTTTGGGGTGGCAGGGATGGATCCCCCCACCGGAGGGAAGGAGCAGGGGCCAGCTCTGTGCTGCCGGGGGCTCTGCAGTGTCAGGAGCTCGCTGGCAGGGGGCTGCAGCCCCGCGCTGTCCCCAGCTGTCCTGTGCCTGTGCTTAGGTGGCAGCAGTTGGTGCAGACGAAGGCAGCCAGGTTTAAACCAGCTTGTTTGAGCCTTGGGCCTGGCAGGATCACTTTAGTTGCAATGCCAGGCACTGCTACTGCATCAGCACACCTGCTTGCCACCCAGATCAGCATGTTTTCCAAGCTTTGTTTAAAACTGTTTGTTTCCTCTGCTGAAGCAGTCTGGTGTTTTTTCGAGCCATTGCAGGTAATTTGGGATTGTTCTTTGTTCTGTGTACCAGCACGACTCCAGCATATAGCTTTAGTTTTTAAACACATCAGAGCTCTTGCTGCTGCTGAGGTTGCTTCTATTCCTTCTTCCCATTGCTGCTTTCTCTTATCTCAAATTTTTCTCGTGAAGACACGATGACCTTCCTACAGTAGAAAAATCCAAATGCAACTGAGCAGGACACAACTGGTGTCTGCTGTGTGTGACGCATCATTCTTTCTTCACAATGGAAAGCTGGTTGCGTCTTGGATATCCTTTTGTTTCCCTGTTCCTCCCTTGTCACCAGAACAAATAGCAGTGGAAAAGTTCATTTGCATGGATTTTCAGTGATGTAGGTTTCATGCAGCTGCACTGTTATTTTCTTCCTACTCTCACTGTTCTTCCTCCCCATCCAGAAGAATTCCTGGGTGCAAATAACGCTGTTTCCGGCCTGTAGCAACCTAGGGAGCTGGTGTGCAGGCAGAGATGCAGTGCGAGTCTTTCCTCTCCTCCAAGGGAAGATGAGGCAGGGTGCTCCTGGGGATGTCCCAGACTATGGAGAGCAGCTGGCAAAGGATGAATTGACTTCAGGAAGTTTTCTCAAAGTCCAGTGCGTGGTTCTTAGATCTCTGTTTAGTCTTCGGGGGTTACTGTCACAGGGGCAATTTCTCAAGGAGAGCTGTTTATCTGGCACTAAAATAAACTCCCAGCCATTCAGACTGAGATTTCTCATGCACATCCACCAAGGTAAACACTGGCAACTGACAGGTTACAGATCCTCATCAAAGCCAGACACGTACAATAAATGTTTAAACTAACGTGTGCTGCAAGGGGCAGCTGTTTGGTGGGTCCCGCTCACCAGCTCTTCCTTGCTGATCCCCATGATGACGTTACCGCAGGCTTCACGTACATCCCAGTGGCTTGTGAGGTGAGGGATGCTTTGCCCACTGCTGATGTGTGGCCTGCTGGGGTGGGAGGCAGCTGTGCAACAGCCCTGGGCACGATGTCACTCTTGAGGACCACGGAGGAGGAGTGCTGGCTCCAGCTGTGAATGCAGAAAGGGAGCTCTGGGCAGGAGGGGGCGTGGGCAAGGTGCTGGTGCCCTCAGGGCTGCTGACCTTGTGGGTGAGCAGGACTCTGGGTTTGCATCTGTCTGAGCGGTGCTGAATGTGGCTTCTCGGCGCTGGTTTGAGGGCAGACCCACTTGTGTGACAGCTTGGTAGTTCCTCTGGGAGTGGGCACGGCCAGGCTGTGGGGCTGGCTGTGTCCCGCCTGCCAATGGAGGGGACTGGGGAAGGTTAGCTTCTCCTTTCTTTCTTCCAGCAGCTGTCTCCTCTCTTCTCCTTGGCAGCACCAGCAGAGCTCTTCCAGGAAAGGGTGACATGCTCTGACCCCGCAGCTCCTAGCACCGCACCTCGTTTGCTGCTCATGGCAGTAGCATTCCCTGGTCCCGGAGAGGTCCTGGCACACCTCTGGCTACGTGCAGCTGCTGCCCCGCGGCTGGGGCTGGGAGCAGGCAGCGTCCGACAGGCGTGGAGCGGGGCTGTGGGACCTGCCTGGGGCACAGAGCAGCGCCGGGGGGGCGGCAGGCACGCTCGGGTTAATTGCAGTTCAGGTTTTGGTGCAGCTCTGGTGTGCCAGGGACGTGGCGATGGAGGTGTGATGAAGTGCAAGTGCCCTCCTGTGCCCCCTCTGCACCTCCCTGGGCTGCAGCCAGGTTTTGTTTCTTACTCTTTGTGCAGGCTGGGCCCGCCACACGCTCTCCTGGAGTTCATTCCACTCTCCGTTTCTCTTGCTGATTTTATTTATTGTTTCTGCCCTTTCTCTGGGGTCTGAGGGGATCCTGCTGAACGGGCTCTTGCTGCACTGGAGACTGCAGTACAATCAATACTTGCTGTTTACTTTTTCCCTTGACTGACAGTTCCTTGCCTGCAGCCTTCTCCTGTTACAGCCCTAATGTGTCTTCTGGCAGGTTTCCTTCTTCTGAGTGATTTCTATAGGAAGGAGTAATGAGGCTGAAGGAACAGCAGAGCTTTCCGTTCTCTCACGTTCCCTTCCCTGCCCCTGAGGGTGCTGCAGTGGGGCCCCTGCCCGCTCGCGGGAGAGCAGTGGGGATGGAGTCCCAGGCTCCTGCGTGCCTGAAGGGGGGCTGGAGGGGCCAGGGCAGGGGGGTGTGGGCATTGCCATGCAGCTGTAAAAGTGGGAGCTTACTCAGCAGGGCTGTGCCGGGCAGGGGGAGGTTGTCTTTCCAGCTTCTGGGAGGGTGCTTGGGTGCACTTGACTGCAGCGGTGCTTGCCCGTTGTGTGTGTTGCAGGGTGCCCCGCGCTGCACCATCGCAGCCTGTGGCCACGGTCCTGTGGTGACCAGGACTTTGACCTGGTGAGTGAGCAAGAGTGATGCGGGAGAGGTTTTGCTTTTGTGCCATGCATGGTGCTGAGCCCTCGTGGTGGGTGGGAGGTGCTTTGCTCCCAGGGGCACTGGCAGAGCTCCCAGTTTGTCTGGGAGGTTGGTTTTCCTCTTTTCCCTCTGTGTGAGCGGGACTGGAAAGCTGGAGCTGCAGAGGTATCGATGGGAGTGTTTCAAGTTGATGCAGTGCAAGTTGTGCTTTGAGGCTGGACCCCACCCAGCTCCATGGAGCCTTTGCTGTCCTTGGAGCTCTTGCTGCCACAAGTAATTTTGCTCTGAGTGAACAAACGCTTTCATATATCCTGCTTCATTTTAGTAGATATAAAGACATTTTTATATCCTCAGTGCTCCCCTCTCTCCGCGTTAGAGATAGCAGAGCTATGCTACAGTCTGATAGGAGCTGTTTGTAGCTGGGGCCAAATTCCTGGTGTGGTTCAATGGGGTGAGCGGAACACAGGCGAGGGTCTCGCCCCATGCTTGGGGAGCTGTGGCCAGCAATGGGGCACTGCCCTGCACCCTCTCCCTGTTGCATCCCCTCCCATGGCATCAGGGTAACCCTGGGGGGATGTGCAGGGCACTGGGGGAGAGGGTTCTGGCCTCCTCTGTGGCACAGGGTCTCAGGCTTTCCAGATGGCAGGACAGCCCCAGTGATGTGCTTCTATGCTTCAGCGTGGCTCAGCTTCAGGCTCGAGGGAGCAGCGTCAGCCCCAGAGCTGTCGTGGGAGCCAGTCATTTGGCACTGCCTGTCCTGGCTGGCAGCGGGTGCCCAGGCAGGGACCACAGCCTCTTGGCACCAGGGCTGAGTGAGGGCAAGCCTGGGTTTAGCACCCCAGGAGGACTTGTGCTGTTGTCAACACAGCGTGGCTGACGGCTGATGAGTCCCAAATTAGATCCTGAAATCTGCCTTTGTTGTGTTTTGTGTTCCCTCCCAGCCCAAATAAAGCTTTCACTTCTGTTTCCTGGGAAGAGCCCTTGGGGTGGGTGGCTGGACGCTGGCTTTCTCTGGTGTTCTGCCTCCACGCCTCGCCTGCGAGCGGATGTGCCAGCAGCTCACGAGGAGGATGTTTCAGAACCAGATGTGGTGCCAAAATAAGACCTCTGAGTGCACCCTGCAGGAGAGGGTCAGACACACAGCCCTGCGGCATGCTCGCTGCTGGAGTGGAGGGGAAGGGAGAGTCCCACAGGGTGGGTGCTGCAACTGGCCGCTGCTGGGATGGCAGAGAAAGGCGCTCGTCTGCCATCACATCTCTGGTGGCTGCTGGGTTTGATGACAAAGATTTGCTGGTTGGTTGGAGAGTGAAGGGGGAGGTGGGCTTGTGGCTGAGGCACTGATGAGCCTGCACACCCTGTGGCTTTGCATCCTACCTGGGGAGCAGCACCCACCCTGGGCACTGCCTTTCTGATGTGCGTGGACAGTGCTGGAGCTGCGTGCCTGTCTGGCTGCTTGTGAAACCTGCCCCTCATGCCCGGGAGTCTCTATTCTTGGCTTTGAGTGCTGCTTTGCAGGAGAGAGACGTGGGTACACTTTTTAGTTCCCATCTGGATTTATGGTTCACCTGGGCAGCTCCCATGCTCCCTGAACCTGCATTGCTGGCTTGCAGAGACAACTGCTGCTGTGTGAGGCAGGGAGCTGTGAGCTCCCAAGGCACAGGATTTCCAGACCCTCTGTCTTTTGTAGACTACGATACTTGGAGCAGAACACCTCTGCTAGTTGCCAACTTGTTTTCTTCCTCTAGCAACAAGGTTCTAAACTTGCAGCAATCACAGCAAAGCAATTTACAAACAAGCCACTTTGGAAAAAGTCTCTAATTATGGGTATTACACTGCTGGAAACTGCTGTGCTCAGAGCAAGAGTTCAGTCAGAACTGATAAAGAAACTGAGGCTCATTTTGAGGAATGCTGTTGTTGCTGCCCAAGTAATGCCATGGAGCTTAGAGTTGCCTATAAACTACTTGCTCTATTTTCCAGATTCATTACAAATTAACCTGGTTCAGTGTCTTTAGCTCCTTTAAAGCTTGCATCTCTTTAGCTCCTCGGACATCCTGAATTTGAAAAACAGATGGAATTAAAGTTTCACTTAGGTTTCCAGTCCTGGATTACTTTCTTGTACAGTAACAGTATAACACAACGGGGCTTTTGGCAAACAGTAGACCTTTCTAGCACACGGGCAGATAAATACTGTTATTCCTTTTGCCAATGCAGTGGCTGGGAGTGTGAGGGTAATACGCAGACTCTGCTGTGTTCTCGGGATTGTCATCGCGCTGTGCCGTTGCCATTTGTGTCTGGAATGGTGAACAGAGCTGCCGTCCAGAGGCAACATGTATTTATTACTACAAGATCCAGCAGAGAAAGACTTCAAGGAACAGTGCTGCGGGGGATTCCTCTCCCTGCCAGAACCCAGGGCTTTTGCAGTGCTGTCTGCTACACGCACATCTGAGAATCAAATGGAAAGGGACAGCAGACAATTAATCACCTATCCAAGCGCTATTTATCTGCAACTCTGAAGTAAACTCCCAAATGATGGAAATATGTTAGTAATTTTTGGCCACATGTGCTTTTCCCCCAAAATGAGGCAGAGCCAAATGGCACAGAAGTGATACTTTAATGTACAACACATTTTCATCATTTTTCCCATGCATACTAAATTCCTCTTCATGGTCAGGGCAAGGGAACATTATTATTATTATTTTAATTTGGGTTGTGATTAACTCAGGAAAATGCTGAACCCAAAGAGGGAGATATTTTCTATGGGAGTCGTATGGGATTACCCCCCTTGGCTGGGGAAGGTGCCTGTGCTGCTGGCTGCTCCCTGCTTCCCCATCGGGCACGGGTGCTTTCAAGGGGCTTTGCTGCTCTCACGTAGACACATTCGGTGCTTGGGAACTTGTTTCATGGGCGCCCGAGGCCAGGAGTGACTGTACATAAATGTTTGAACAGTTGAGGAGCTAGGCTGACCTTTTAAATGGCCCTTGTAAGAGTCTCTCCGTGTGCTAAAGCAGGGAAATCATGTTCTTACTCAGCTAATGTTTTGCTAGCAAAGTTTGTGTTGCTCCACTGAATGAGTTTCCCTTCCAAATACAAAGTGCCTGGCATGTTTTGTGTTGGGGGACGGGAATCAGAGTGGCTGATGTCTTACGCTGGTGCTCTGCCAGGATGGCAGGGCTCTGCCTCAGGCACTGAGGGGTTTTGCACTGCAGCCTTGTGGGCAAGCTGGGGTCTGGGTGTCACGGGGAAGGTTTTGCTTGTGCTGTCCTGGCACCAGCTGTCCCTGGGGCACCTGGCCAGCAGCGCCTGGTGCGGGGGCAGCACGGTGACACAGGAGGGTGGGTAGCAAGTGCTCTGCGAGTGAAGGCTGCTCAGGACTTTTCTGTTTTTTTTTCCCCTTCTCCCGGGCTTGTTTTTCAGCTCTTAAGATGACCATAAAGGAAGTGAAGAAGGAGAATGGGGACAAGATGATCATCCCACGGAAGAGAAAGGCGCTGAAGCTGGGGCCCATCAGGAAGAAGAACCTGAAGAAGCTGGTGCTGTTCCTGAAGAACGGTGCCGACTGTCCCTGCCATCAGCTGGACAACTTCGGCCACTACTTCCTGATCATGGGCCGCCAGGTGAAGACCCAGTACCTCCTGACGGCCATCTACAAGTGGGACAAGAAGAACAAAGAGTTCAAGAAGTTCATGAAGAAGATGAAGTCACCAGATTGCCCGACATTTCCATCCGTCTTCAAGTGATGAAGCGGGCGGCGGGAGAGCTGCTGGCCTGTGCCCCGGGCATGGCGGTTCCAGCCTTGCTCTCTCTATCGCGGGCACGCAGGGGTCGAGCCCCTCCTGTTCCTCCTCATCCTTCTCAGAGCTTCCTCCCCAGGTCCCAGCCCTCCCGCATTCCCCCGCCGGCATTCTCCTGACTGCCAGAGCATGCGAGTGTGATGAGCGAGCACTGAGCAGTCTCTGAGGTCACAGACTATTTGCATCTGCAATAGCCAAAGACCTAGTGCTGCAAGGATAAGTAAATTCCTTTAAATAGCAGCTGTCAGGTAAAGAGGGCAGGCAGAGGGGTGTGAAGTTGTCAATTGCATGACTGCAGAAATGACACTTGTGACCACTTTCCTCCTGTGTTCATGGCTGCAGGAGCACCCTGAGATAATTCCTGTTTGAACCAGAGCCAGCTTGTTAGAAAAACATCCCCTCCTGACAATAAAGGTTAATAAATGAGTGATGGAGAATCTGCCACAACCTCGGATAAAACCTCCTAATAGCTAATTGCCCTAGCTGTCAAACAAACAAACAACATTCTAGTCTAAATTTGTTTGGCCTGGGCCTGAGCCCTGGCATCCTCATGGTGCCTTGGTTGGCTGGATGGGAGAGGTCCCGGCCCTTTCACCTCCCCGTGCCATCCCGCCAAGGCAGAGCCCCGTGCCCGGCTGGCCTCGTCCCTGTGGAAATGCATGCTGCTTGGTGGCCGGCCCTGCTGCTGGCAGAGCTTGCAGCCAGCCCCTCCGGTTTGTGTCACTTGCTCACTTTGCCAGTGATATTTTTATGGTGTCTTCAGGCTGCTGGCCAAATATCGGATTGCAAAAGGACAAGGACTGGTCCCCCTGGAGCACTGCAGGAAATGCATCATCTCCGCGTTTCCCTCCCTGCAGTCACCGTGGGACCTATCAGTGTCTGGACTTCAGTCCATTTGATGTGTGACAACTTGGCTTTGTATCATTCTGTTTTTTGTGTGTGTTTTTTTTTTTTTTTTTTCCTTAATCAAAATGTCATGTTAGCATGAGGTCAAGTCATTTATGAAAGACAAAGACTATTGCATCCAAATGATTACATTTATCGACCAAGCTGAAATTCATTATTCCGTTAATTGGACAAGTTCTCTTTCCCATAGACACATATTGCTCCACATTAATTATACTATCCTGCTTCCATTAATTATTCTCATCAATCACAATTGCTCTAAGAGAATTAATATCTTGCAATTTGAGATAATCCTGTTGCATTGCAGTTAAGTGAAATAACAAAAACTCATTTTTGAGGTTTAAACCAACCCTGCTCAAAGCTGGTGAATTAATTATTTTCTAGCTCAGGAGTGCTGTTTATTCCCTTTATGGGTTTTGAGATGTGGATTTTACTGTAGACAAATTCCATGAATAAGCCAAGCACCCAGATGAATGATGTTTCAAAAATACCAGAGAGCTGGACTTAGGATGTGAACTCTATAGGAAATCCCACAAAGTTGTCTTAGACCACCATGTGTAGAAGTGTTGTTTCTTTGATGCAAAGTTAATCATTGTAGATAATGTACCTTATCAGTGAATTAAAACAAAAAGCACACAAAAACACTCTAAGCTTTAGCACCACAGATTGATGAGGCGAACTGATGAGGAAAGCAGACGAACGAAGCCTTGTCAAAAGGAGGCCAGGGCCTGCAGTTGGGACCCTTGGAGCTGCCAGCACAGTTCTCTTGGTGCACCCGCGGCACCAGCCGGTTTCTTTCTGCAGCCGAGTGGCAGTGCAGGAGGGGAATTGGTTCTGCCTCAGAGAGATGCTTAAAGGTTTAGTTGGAGTGGGTTCTTCCAGGTTCTCACCAGGCTGCTTGTATGGATCCTGCTGGCCACTTCTAGAAAAGTGGGCTTTGATTTAGTGTTTTAAAAATATGTATTTCAGCAGGAAATGTCAAATAAAAGGGAAAATCAGTTCACATGTGTTTAGAGCCACTGCTCAGGGCTGCTTGGTTTCCACCAGTGGCCCTTGAGCCTGAACGCCTGGCTTCAGAGGTGGTTCAAACAAACGGGACAACGTGTTTCCTCGTGCCAGTACCCAGCATGCAGCAACGCACATGAGTTTGTTAGTGCTGCTGGTGCTTCTTTTTTCCGCAAGCAGTTGGGAAGAACTGGTAATAAGAGTACCCACGAAAGGTGCCTTTTTCTCTTTGCAGCTGTTTTTTTCGTCATCTCATGGACTTGGTCAGAGCTGCCTGGGAGCTCCTTTCCCACTGGTGGCCGTGCCAGTGTGCGGTGTCGGGGGGCGAGGGGCAGCAGCGATCCTCCTGGCTGCATCCAGGGCTGGAGAAGTCCTGTTTCTCCGAGTCACTTGGGGGAAGATGAAATTATCACTGTAATTACAGGCTAAAAGCATACTATAATTATATGTTACTGGTTGCTCTATCAGTTACTTTAGACAGCCCTCTGATCCTGTATGTTTGTCCTTGAGAAGCAGATCAGAGCAGCTGAGCACATTCACACGTCGTATTTCAGACATGGTATTTTGGATGTTTCCATGTACCTGGACAGGAATTGTACCATTCTCTTGCCTAACTGCTCTGTGATCTGTCAGCAGTTCCTGCATGGATCTAGCTGGCAGATTGACTATGCATCGCTCTCTTCCCTTTGTACTCTGTATATGGAGGTTTTTGATAAAAATAACAGAACTAAAAGAATATGTTTGATGTAACATCATGTTTTAGTCAGTTAAGGTATCTTTATATTTTGTTTTAATGTAATTTTAGATAGTTAATTTAGAAAAATGTGGCAGATTGGAGGGGATGCCTTTTCTGTTTGGAAGTTTTGAGAATAAAAACATGTAAAAGACGAGTGAAAATCAGCACTGTAAAGAGCCACCTTCTCGCAGCACTGAACAAGTGGAAGGCTTTTCATTGCTGTAGCTGGTGGGATGCTAGTGTTCACAGTATGTTGTTTTAGCAGCTGTTTTTGATGTTATAACTTACATTTATTTTCAAGCCTAATATCGGTTCTGTATTTTTATGCTTTTTCTTCCACGTATCAATGTTCACTTAACTAAAATTGCTGAATTAATGAATTACAATGTGATCCCCCCTCCACCCCTTTTTATAAAGAGATGTTGTTTTCTATTCTGCATTGGCGCTGTCAGAGGTGGCTGCAGAGTGGCTGATGCGATAGGATGCTTGGGGTGGCCGTGCCAGACCCCAGGTGCTTACAGCAGTGATGTTCCGGTCTTAATGCACCCGCATTTGTCTTTGTAAAGCAGGTGGTAAGATCGAGACGGTTGGTCCCAGTAACAGAAGTCCCCATGTGAGATTTTTGGCATGTTCTTCTCTTGCATTCATTCCATTTGTGTTTATAGTATAATATGATTTACACATTCGGCTATTCAGCCTGTCTCATTATTGTCCAGTTCTCTTTCATATCAGTGAAAAGTAATGTGGCTTCACTGTGCCCCATGCTACAGCTTCAGATTATTGAAGGAAAACTGCCATAGCTTTTCCATAATAAAATGTTGGGGCAAGAGCTGGTGGCCAGCTAGCTGGGCTGGGGCTGGTGCTGTGGAGCCAGAGCAGCCAGGGGCATGTGGGTGAGGACAGCAGGTGCCTGCAGCTCCTGCGCTTCTGGGAGGCACTCTCAAGCTGCTGGCATTGCCAGAGTCTGCAGGACATGGCGCGGCAGCCCCAGTGCGGTACAAAGTCCTGCGGGCTCACGCAAGAGAAGGCCTCAGATCCCTGCTCAAGGACCTGCAGAGAGCCCCTCGTGGCATCGGTGCCCGCAGCATGAAGTGGTGAGAGCTGCAGCTGGGAGCACCAGGGGCTGCTACGTGCTTGGCAGAGTTCTGCACTGCTATAAGGACTTTCATGCCTCATTTACCTCCGAGGTGTGAGGGGAGCAGCCCAAGCTACAAGTCAAATTTTTTAAGGGCAAATACTGAAGACATATTGTGATGGAGAGCATAGAAGTGCACAGGCCCTGTTAAAGAGCACTGATATGCGAGTGTTTCAGAGCAGGCACGGGCACAGGAGCTGTGCAAGAAGACAGTGGTGCCTGTGGGAATCTTGCATGAGCACGATGCCTATTACAGCAGAGCATTGCTTGCTTTTCTCATAGTATATTTTGACAAATAAATCTGTACTTGATTGTTTTGCTTTATTTTAAACTTGTGGTTGATATAAACAAATTATAGCTTCTGTTTTCTTTCTTCTGTGATTGGAGCAAGAAGACCTCTCAATTTTTATTATTATTATTTTTTTTTCTTTCAAAGTTGTTTTTATTATTCCCTTTTCCATATCAGTTGTGTTACTCATTCCATGTGGTGCTGATGTCTGAGGGCCTCAGTGCATTGTCTTTGTGTGAGACAGCGTATCTCCAGTGCTGCCTGGCAAGGAGTAATGCAAAAACTTAAACCGTAGATTCACAGTGTCAGAGACAGAAAAGTCAATGGTCAGATCACCACTGCTGGACAATACTTCATCAGTACAGTTGTTCCCCATTAAATATCCCTGTTACGCACCAGCTATCTGAAGCTCACACCAATGGAAAGAAAGGGAGGCAGCAAGCCCCTTGTAGCAAACAGTATTGTCTGCAGGAATTGCTTTTCTGTTATTTCCTACAGAAACTTTGTATTTAATAGCTAGTTGCAGGGAAGGCAAGCACCTATCCTGGAAACTCCTGCCCCCTTTGGCCAGGCAGTCCTGGCTGCAGCACTCAGTTATTTTGATCAAAGTAATCACCCACCCACCATCTGAGAAACAACCAGCTGGTATGAAGGCATTAAAGCCTGGGCTGGGGTTCAGGTGCATGGGAGAGGTTTGATAGCTTGGGGAAACTGAGGAACTCTCACCTTATGGTGCTTCTGGCCAGAGACATCACCCCCCAGCAGCAGTACGATGTGACCATAAGAGCAGGTAAGGCCAGCAGCTCTGCTCTGCTGTCTTCCTCATGGTTAAGACTTGGTGTCTGGGGTAGTTGGGTGGGTGAACCTGGATTAAGGTTGAGCTGTTTCCTCCCTGACTTCCTGCTGCTGGATTTTCACTGTGGCTTTTTCTGTAATTACGGATTTAAAGCATAAGCATCAGGTTTGCAGAGATGCAGGAAGGTAGTCAATGTGTTTATCAAAAATTTACAAGCAGTTTTTTTACTAGTTTCTGGTAAAGTTTGATTAGAAAAGAAAGCTGCTAATTCCTGGAATATTTTTAGCTCTTGTAGAAAGCAAGACTTGTAGCTAGCTGACTGTTGCATGTGGGTATGTTTGCTCTCCTCATAGTTGTTTTGCTCTCCCTGAAGAGAAAGTTACTGAGGCTTGAAGTGTGGTAAGTGTAAACTGTGGGGAAAAGATGTGTGAAAGGAGAGTTATGCTTGTGCAGGTTTGTGTGGAGGAGCAAACAAACACTTATTGATATAGCAAAGCATGAAAGACTGCTTAAATCAGAAGTTGGGTATCTGCCGACTTAGTGGTCCCTGGGAGCAGAAAGACTGGTATTTGTGCAGTTTGAGGATGTATGTTACGCTAGAATTTCAAATTCAAATGCTGATTGTTATCATGAGTTCTATTTATGTTACAGCATTCAAGTAAATCTCAGTCTAACTAAGACGCGCCTCTTTTTGCTGGGAGGCAATGTC
The DNA here is from genome assembly GCA_011076525.1 of Nettapus auritus. NCBI lineage: Eukaryota > Metazoa > Chordata > Aves > Anseriformes > Anatidae > Nettapus > Nettapus auritus. The sequence goes on along the minus strand of CM021786.1, from coordinate 5,068,416 downwards.
CTTTTCTGCCTCCCTGGGGACCGTGGGTTGCTTGAGGAAGGGAATGTGTTGTCTGCAGGGTGTTGTGCTGTGACTGTATTATCTCGAGTCAGATATATCATCCTTTTGCTTTACAAGACTCTGCTCTGTAAAAAATGGGCTCTGAATTTCAGGTCTATTTTGTATACCCCCTGTCTGTGTGAACGCTTTCAGTGACATTAGGACTGCACAGAACATGCTGTGTGCTGAATGCTGGTGGTGGAAAGAAATGCCTCAAGTTAGGGCAAAACTTCAGATCTATGCTGATCCCTGAATGTGCTTCATTTTAGGCTCCCATTGTCAACTTTGAGATGAATCTCTCTGTTCAGGAGGCTGAGAAGGAGACTTGGTGATGCTTGGGTCTTGCACAGCAGTGTATCTATCATGCCTGTGTGTTGTCCCCCCCAGAAAACTACTTCTAATTTGTTTGAGGGTTGCAGCAGCTAAACTGGGAGGACAAGGGTGCTCAGGCTTGCTAACAGCCTGCTCTAGGCTTGTTTGAAGTATGAATCTTGTATGAAGTAAAATATAATCCTCTTGTGACTCAATTTATCCTCCCAATAATGTTTATCTTGTTTGCTCCAGCATTCTTTCTGTTGAGTATTGCCTGTTAATTGAGTTTCTGGCCTTCAGTTTGTAGCTAAGTTTTAAACAAATACAGTTTTCTTTTATGCTATACAAAAGTCATAATCTATCCCACAATTAATTTTTGATGTCACTGGCAGTCTGTGTTCTGCTTTGACCCCTGCTGGGGAATGCGTGGCTGGAAAGAGCAGATGAGCAATTAGGGAGGATTTCTTCTCGAGAAGAGCAGATACCAGCCTGGTGTGTCTGATGTGGAGTGCTATTAATATTGCGCAGGACGGGGAGGTGATGTGCCCCAGCTGCTCTGGCAGCCTAGTGACAGTGTCTGGAAGGGAAAATGCTTCCTGTGTTTACCTGCTCCTGGTCCTAGTGCAGCACTGCTGCCTTCCAGGCAGGTTTAACAGCAGTTTCCATCAAGCCCTCTTGTTGTTGGTGGTGGTGCTCAACTTTTGCTAGGACATGTGCTGATGCAGCCTGAAGTTGCAAAATGCCAACTGTCTCTCTTCACACTTCTGACTGAGGATCGGCTGTCCTACAGGAGTGGTAGAGAGCTGTGTAGTTTTTTTCCCACAATTGGGAAGGATGTTTATGCTCCAACCTCGTAAAGCAAAGGGTGTCTTGCTTCATGTGGCCACACAAAGCATAGCCTGAGAGAGATGTACAGAGCACAAACAGGGAGCTTGTAATGTCCTGAGATGATGAACAGAACAGGAAGTGGGAGAGAAATGGTTCCTTTCCTTTCAGACACTTTTGTGGAAAAAAGATCCATCAAGGATAAATGAATACCAAGCTCCCAGCTCTGTCTGAGTGAGCCTTGAGCCATGGGAGGGCACGCGGACGTGGGAAGTGCTGCTCTGTTTACCCTGCTCCTGCCTCCCGCCTGAGCAACTGCACTTGCCTGGGCATCCCTTGTCCCCAAGCAGCTGGGAGGAGCATGCTGCCCTGCAGACACGTGCGCAGGCAGGGAAGGGTTTGTGGGTTGTGAGCGCATCCACGGGCAGCATCAGAAACACCCTTTCCTCCTGCCCCATGTTACAAGGAAAATGCTGCGTGGTGTTTCAGTGGCTGCTGCTTTCTCAGTGAGCCATGCTGGATGACCCTTAGGAAGGATGCGCGCACACGTAATTAAAGCCAATCTCCACCCCAAGGCCAGAGCTGTGTTTGGAAACCATTATTCCCTGACGCACAGTCTCTTTTTTCCATTCCAGGCAAGCAATGCCCAGCCAAGCCCTGTACATGCTGCAACTGCCCTGCTGCAGAGAAGGTCCTCCATTAGTTGAAGTAGGGGAAAAAGTCTTCCAGGCTCTTTTGCAAGTGCTTTAGAAGTCTGTTTTGCAAGGGCTCAGACTGTTTATTTCCTAGCTACTCCACCTGAGCCCCTGATCATGCTACCCCTTTGATAGTCCAGAGGTGATCAAGCCACGTTTGAATGCCCCTCTCAGGAGGGGAGGAGGGGCTCTGGCTGGCTCCTCCACTCGTTTGAGACCTCTTGCCCCATGCGTGGGGCCCAGGGGCTCTGCAGCTTCCCCGAGCAGAGCTGTACAGGGCGAGCTGCAGGTCGACCTGTCAGGGTGGCCGGCTGTGCTGCGGAAGCCTCCCAGCCTTTGGAAAATGAGAGCTTTGTTCCAAGACCTTCCCGGCGGAGGCTGGAATCTCCGCTGGACCGGCTGCCTGCCACAAGAATGCTGTCTCCGTCGCTGGCGTGGGGTCTGCTGCGCCCCTGGCTCTGGGGCACAGGAGGTGCCAGCGACCGCCAGAGCCCGCAGGAGGCCTGGCCCTGTCTCCTCGCGGCGCATCGGGATGATGGATCTGTCTGCTCCTGCCAGCGCGAGGGCATCAGCGCTCTGCTGCACAGTGGGTGCTGCTTGCAGCCTGCCAAGATCCGGAGAGCCGCGAGCAATCAGCAAACAGTCCCGCTTTTCTGCAGAAATGTGCACAGCCTGGAAATTTGCTGGTGTCGGTAACATTTTTCCTTTAGAGACAAACAGGAGACAGTTGCCAAGTCATTGCTCTGGCAAGGAGACGGAGGAAAGCCAGGATGTGGCTGGAAGGAGCCATACCTGGTGGCAGCCAGCATGGGCTGGGGCTTCTGGCCATCTGTGGGACCCGGCTCTCCACTCCTGCCTATACGCGCAGGGAGCCGCTTGGTTTGAGACCCTCTGTGGTTGCACTGCATGCATCGGACCAGTTTACAGAAGAAATATCTGCTGGGAGCAATAGAAAGCAGCATGCGATGGCTGTGAGTCACGTCACACAAAGTGACCTTGGTGGTGTGCTCTGCCCTGATCCGGCGTGTGCCTAGGGAGGATGCTCTGACTTGCCTGTCCCAGCTGCACCCATGAATCTCAGATCACCCTAAGGTGTGCAACTCCCTGCTTTTGTGTGAGGAAGCCAAGTGGCCCTATCATGAAGTGCTTCCTAAATGGTAGCATGTGCCCTGACAAAGTGCTCTGGCTATCCCTGCTGCTGGCAGGGTCCCTACCAAGGTGGTGTCCCTCCTGGGGCTGCTGTCAGCCACAGCCCTGTCCTGCATTGTGCAGCACTGAAATGCTGACCTTTCCTCTAGGCTCTTGTCCATACAAATCCAAGTTTATGGGTCCTGATGGCCGGAATGGGAGGTTCTGAGACCTCAGTCCATGTGTCAGACAAGTGCCACAGAACAGGTACTGATGGGCCATTTGTGCCTCAGCGAGGAGTGTTTCACAGGTAATAAGAAAGGAAGAAAACAAAAACAGTTACGTTGACAGAGGTTTTCTGGGTGCTTGTGCCCTTGTTTGGGTTCCCCTTGCTGGTCCTACACCACTGCCAGGAATCCTAAATGTGAAGGTACCTCGGTACAGTCACTAAAAGTATTCCGCTTAGTTCAGCTTGGGGAACGTTTTACTGTTTGCAAACTATGCCTTTGAGCTTCACTATCTCTGTCTGAACTTCACCAAACTCTTGAGTTGTTACTGTGGTTGAGAGATTAATTTGCTAAAGGGGGTGGTGCTGTGTATTAATAATTTATAGCCTCAGCAAGATTGTGGAGAGCAAGTCTCCACTGTTTCTTGAAAAGAAATTGAGAGACTGGGGCATTTGTCTTTGGCAGGCAGGCAAGCACGTGCACAGGCTCTCATGTACAGTGCTCATAACTACGTTAAACTACACAAAGAATGAACTACAATTCCTTTAACCAAAGCAAATGATGCCTTTAAACCAGCTGTCCTCCAGGGTGGGTGATCACTCCCAGCCCAGATGGTCTCTTTAGTTGTTGCACAGCAGGGGTAAATCATGGATTTGGAGAAGACTGAACTTGTTTGTGGAAGGTCCAAGGTAATTTAGTATGTAGCCATGTGTGATTTGAAGTGGGCTTAAATCGAGGAGTAACAGTTACCCTCAAGAACAAGGCTTGAGATCAAAACTGACTGAGATGAATGCTAGGATTTTTTGGTTTTGAGGGCCATTAATTTTGGCAATGGTGTCTAGTACGATGCACATCAGGAGGGATGGATCTGCAGACCCAGGTTTAATTTGCTTTTTAAGTCAAAGACATGGGTTTATTTGATGGGCAAGATGCTCTGTACCAAATACAATCCCATTATGTAGGGTTTCAGGGTTACCCAAACTGCTGCCAGGAAACTCTGCAGGTAGCTCTAAGGGGGTGCTCACACTCCTGGGAGATGTTAGGAAGTGGAAGCTGAACCCTCGCAGAAGCTGTAAAGGGGTGTAGTGCAGCAGGGTGAGGGGCAGCACTGCCGGAGTAGCACAGAGTGTGCGTGGTGCTGAGGGTTGTGCTGTCCCCACCACCCTGGGGCACGGGCTCAGCTGAGCACCTGTGGGGATGGGACCTTCTCAGCATCCTGTGGTGCGGAGCTGGGGCCGTGGGGCTGCTGCCAGCCTGGGTCTGAGAGAGACTGTGGGCAGCCAAGATGGCATGTGTAAGGTTTCATGTTAAATGGTCTCAATAAAATGTTAATACTAGGCTAAATGTTTATAAAAGTGTCTCCCCCTGAGTTAATACCTGCCAGAGAGCTGAGGAATAATTATGGGTGATACTACTTTAATTATTAAACATTGTACTGCCCAGCTGAATTACTGTAGCCCCTAACCGCCTTCTCCAGAGTGTTTACAATTTCTTCACCATTTCATATTCTTCCCTCTCACTCACCCTAAATGTTTATTTAATAATCCTGAAAGACCTTTTAAGCTTCCTGGGTTTAATGTTTGCTAAACACCCTGTCACTTCCACTTCTATTGATAATTCCCGGGCTGCTGTGGAGCAGCCGGGACTCCGCTCAATCTGAGAGCCTCTGCTGCAGGCCGGGAGCAGCCTCTGGCCCTGCAGCCTCCACCCCCGGGGGCCGGAGAGCCCCACTCCTTCCCTGGGAGCAGGGCTAATGGGGGGCAAAGGGGGCTGGAGGCAGCCACACCAGCCCTGGATCAGCAGCTCCGAGCTGCACTGACGGGTTCAGTGGGGAGGGAGAAGAGGTGAAGGTCCCAGGAAGGACGCCGGGCAGCACAGGCATCTGTGGGCAGCCTCACGTACGGGCTGTGTGTGGAGCGCCAGTGTACGGAGCTGCTGGCTGGATAATCTCGCTTTAGCAGCGCATTACCTCAGTCTCTGAACTCTCTTTGGGCTCCAGCAGTATTGGTTTCAGCAAATTCATTTTCCTTCACAAAAGCTTTTGGTTACTTTGGGATTAGGGACTGTTAGAGTTCATTGTTTTCCCGAGCTGCCTTGTTTTGCTGTACTGTTTAGACGCCTGGTCTGTAGGAACTTAATCTCCCTTCTCCTCCAGCGGTTCTGTTCTGTGAAAATCTGTTCTTTGCTCTGGTGCAAATTGTTGATGGGAGATAGCAGTGGGTCTTTCTGCTTCTATTTAACGTGTCAGCAGAGAAAGACATCTGCTTGCAATTACGTGTAGAGCCTTGCTGAAGGATTGGCGTGGTAGATTTTAAAAGATAATAGGAAATCTTTATCAATTCATAATTCCTTGTGTCATACAAAGGAACATATTTCATTTAAAATATTCATTTTTTTTTTTTTTTTTTAAATTTTATTTGTACAAAATTAAAGGATAAACCATGAGATTGATATCAAGGGAAAATGCTGTGCGCTCTGTGAAGAGCCAGCCTTGTTTTTCCCCCACAAAAGCCCCGCAGAGCTGGAGAGAGCAGAGCTGGGGTGCAGGAGCTCTGTGATGGCCTGCTGAGGCGCGTTTAGAAATGTTTTGCTGCTTACAAGCACAGCTTTACAGCACGCTCAAACATGAAAACTGTCCCCATCACAGCGCTCAAAGCACTGCAATCTCCTAAAAGGGGCGAATGGCTGTAGGAGAACTGCTGGGGTTCAGTACCTCTCCCAAGCCAGCAAGCAGCCCCTGCTGCACAGCCCAAGTAGAGTGGGACCAAAACAGTGCCTCCTTGCCTTTCCTGGCCCCACAGCTGGTGCTGGTGGCAGGGACGGATGGATGGAAGGATGGACACCTGGGGCAGCTGTGGGGAACATGCCTGGGGAGCAGAGATTGGGTCTGGGAATGCAGAGTGGGCATCCTACATCCAGCAGCACTGTGGGAGGCTCACCCCCGGCCTCTTCCACCCTCCTGTGGTGTGGTGGGAGCCCCTGCTGGGGTGCAGCGAGGGGCTGCTCCCCCGGGGCTGCTCCTGGCCGGCTGTGAGCCGCCTGGCAGAGCGCTGTCAGCGCAGCTATTCTTGGCCTTCCTTGGCTGATTCCTTAGCCCTCTGGGAGTCTGCTGTAATCTCCTCTGTGATTAAGGGTCTCCGAGCATGTTCAACACCATTAAAGAAACAAGAAAATAATAATAATGATCTGCGCTCAGGAATGCTCCTGAGTGGAATCAGAATTGCATTCACTGCCTTCTGGCTAAGAAAGCTACTCATGCTTCAGCTGTAGCAGATTAGCAAGAGCTGGATCCCCTGGCTTGGGGAGCTTTCTGTGCTTTCTCCTCCATGCAGCACCACCACCTATTCCCCCACAGCGTGCTCCTCTACTTGGACATGGATTCTCATCTCTGGGGAAAGGTGGAGGGATGTGTGGGAGGTGGAGGGTGTCTCACAGCTCCTCTCTGTGACAGTGGGAAAGAGAGAAATGCCATTGTCAGGAGATACCATGGGGTCCAGGACCTGGCAGCTGGTCTCCTTGCTGATGTGCAAATGTCCTCCCTGTTCCCAGTCCATTCAGACAACAAACATGGGGCTGCCCCTGGGCCTGATTTTGGAGAGTCTAGTTCTTTGGGCACAATGGGAAACTCTGAGGCAACAGGCAAAATGCAAATTTAGAGCAAAAGGGAGGAAGCTGTGGTATAGACAAGAAGTGCGCAATGTGTGGCAGCACATGTGCCCCATCACTAGCTCCTGGCTATCCCTAGCCCAGGAAAAAACAGCAAAGCAGCCTGCAGTGCAGACAGGCTTGAGAGCAGGGTAATGGGAAGGACTGAAAATCCTGGGCTAGCTTCTATAATGCCATGAGTTTCTGGATGCTCTGTAAAGTGCCAAATCTTGGTTAAGGCAGGGGAAAAAGCACATGACGGGGAATGCAGCCTAGGTAAGCTGCAGGCCAGTCCATGACATTGTCCCATTTTGGGGGACAGCAGCTGCCCAGGCTGAGGCTCCCGGCACAGGGGAAGGAGCCTCTGGCGTGTCCCCTTGGCCCTGCTGGTATGTGACACAGGCTGCCAGGCTCCCTGTGCCGAGGATGTTCACTTCTTGCAGTGGAAGAATAGTCTGGTTTCACTTTAAGCTCCCAGATGTTGGTCATGTTACCAACATTTCTTTCTACTGAAGCAAATTCAAAACATCTATTTTTCTTTAAGGTCTCAGGCGTGAGACGTGGGGAAGCTCATGTCTGTACAGCTCATGACCACAATGTAGAGCAGCCCTGTCCTGGCCGGGGCGTGCTGTGGCATCCTGCCCGATCCCACCGCCTCCCCTCTGGCTCGTGCATGGGGTCTGTGGGACAGGGTGTGCTGGGGCAGGGTGGGCAGCCCTGGGTGCACCCTGACCTCAGCTGGGACACGTGCCCTGGGTGCGGAGGCAAGATGGACATGTCCCCAGCAGTCCCCTCCAGCTGCAGCTGTCTAAATCCCCATCTGCCTGTAAACCAGGGCCTTGGAGCTTGGCTCCCGAGTATGCGCCAAGGCTGTGAAATCAAACTGCATGGGGAAGATGCTCCTGAGGGGAGACCCAGCCCTAAAGCAGGTTCATGTGGTCTTGCCAGCTGATGGCTGCAGGACTCTTAGAGAAATGTATTTCCTGTCTGTTTCCTTCAGTCTTTGATCATGGTGAGGCAGAGAAGAAGCTCATAAAATCTTTCTGCCTGGATGGGATTAGTGGGAACTGCCTTTCTGTGCTCTTCCAAGGCCTCTCACCAGGCAGCTTGACTGCTCACCCAGTTCCTGGATGTCCCATGTCATTCTGCCGAGCAATGAGGATGCTTGTGCCTCCAACCCAAGACAAAAACCAGATTTCACTTTGGTCTTGGTGGAGTCTTGGGCATTTGGGCTTACAAAGTAAAGCCTAGCTTGTTCCGCCTCTGTGCCTGGCTGTGATGTTGTAGGATGGTGATGCAAGATCCAGGAAATCTCCTCCTTGACATCCATGCAGACCCATCTGCAGCCAGTTCATCAGGTTTCACACGCACGGATGTGCTGTTAAACTGCTGGCCCAGATGTGTGGAGTAATGGAAATTCAAAGCATTTTTCATGGGCCCATTGGAAGATCATTACTGAGCAATTAGTTTTTGCTAAGTGCTTGGCCATGGAGCTACTTTATTTCCCCTTCCCCACAGAAAGGCAGCAGTGAGCGTGCACAGCCCCGTCTTGCTGTGCTCTCAGGAAAGCTCCAGGCTGTGCCGGAGAAGCAGCTTCTGCATTATAACAGGAGGTGTAAGTTTTGCTCTACTGTTTGATCTTGATACCACCAACGCAGCACTGGATCCCTTTAGTTTCTTGCTGCTCAGCTGAACAGTCACTGAAAAGCCGAGCAGGCTTTAATGTTCAAAGGGACCGTGAGCTCTTTCCTGCACCACTTACATCCAAGTGCGCAGCTGGCAGGGCTTCCTTCAGGACGTGGCGCAGCTACATTGGGCAGGTTTTCATTTTTTATTATCACTTAAAAGACAGGAAGACCGGGAGTGGAAGCCGATAATTCCTTGCAAAGCCCAGCCTTGCTGCTTAGCCCCTTGCCTGCTCCTGCAGAGTCTTGCCAAGGCCGTGTTCCTTCCGACAGCTCCCATGGGATGAGGCTGCTGGGCTCTGCTCACCCTGGGGCGCAGCAGCCATGGGTGAGGTGGGGCAGGGGGTACAGGCGGCCGCAAGGCCTGGGGCGATGTGCCTGGGGAAGGCATGGGCTGGCATGCTTGCTAGTGGTCTCCTGCTGACTTAGAGCATTAGATTATGCAGGATTGAGTTTGATTTCTTCCCCCCTCCTTGGATTTTTAGTAGCTGACAGTTGTTACCAGCGTGAGGTACTAACTTTTTATTTTGAATGCATGAGTTCAGGCTTGTTAATCACTTCCAAATGCCCTCCATCTAAAGGCTATATTGTTTCAGTATTCAGCCACTAATTTTTTGAAATCTCTGAAATAAGACACTGCTCTCAAACATGTGCCGGAGAGTTGTTCCTTTCCGCTGTATTTTAAAAATATACATGTGGTTTAATTCAACAAGAGGACTGGAGGGGACATTTTTCCACCAGTTCCCTCCTCCCCTTTTTCTTTAGAGTTGTATCTGCCAAACCACCAGGCTCTGTGCCAACAGCAGCCCCTTGGATGATCCCAAATGCATCTGGAGGTGAAAAAGTGTGCTTCCAGTGAAGCCCGGAGTTGCTGTCTTACAATATGTGACTTGATGTGCCCTGGGGGCTGTTCAGTCACCTGCTGGCTGAGGACAAATGCCACCAGTGCTGGGATGCAGATGCCAAAGAGGAAGAAGGTCTTTGGATGGGGTAGGGCTTCTAGCAGCTCAGGAGTCCTGCAGGCTGCCTGGCTGAGGCAGAATCAGCTGGACTGTGCTCAGGGCAGGGCAGGTTCTCAAGCCTCTGGGACCTGAGATGAGCAGTGACAGCACAACTGGGCAGGCGGCTGCCTTTCCTTGCAGGAAAGGGCTGATGTTCTCTTTGCTCTGTTGCTGCTGTTGCACAGGGATAAAGCCAATGAAAGTCCCTACCCAAGGTTTGGAAAGAGAGCAAATGCTGTGAAACTAGGTGACAAATGACAGTGCCTTTCTGAGAGATCTCACAGCTCAGGCAGACACTGGAAATCACTGATCTGTCAAAACAATGGGTACCATGATTCAGAAAGCAAAGTGCAGGGAGGGTTTCTGCCAGTCCTAAAGCTCTTAAAGAGCTTGGTTGTGTCTGGGCTCAAGGTTCCCAATTTATTTCTGTGATTGAAGTTGCTTTTATGCTCCCTAGTTTCGGTAGGTCTCTCGGACAGAACTGGGTGCTCGGTCTGATCTGGCTGAGCTGCTTTAAACTCAGCTGGTTCAAGAGCTGCTAGCTGGACTGCCTGCCTGCTCCATGCTGATGGGCCCTCCCGAAGTCGGCCCTTTGGGAGGATGCTCCTTTGCTACTGGCTCTGCTTCGGGCACATGTGCCAGGTAGCTGGACCTGTGCTGGGGTGGGCAGCCGGTGGTGCTCCCAGAAATGCAGCTTAACGGCTCGAGTGGCTGCTGCCAGCGGGGCATGTCCAGGACGGAAAGGGTGTGCTAGTTTCTCCGTGAGTCGCTGTTGTGGTTTAAACCAGGACAGTCACTGATAACTCCCACAACCCCCCTCCAAGGCAACGAGAGGAGAGAGCCGCTTTCGAGCAGCGTTTTGTGCGGTTGCTCAGGATCAGCTTCAGGATCCAGAAGGCGACCCCCCCTTCACCAGAAGAACACTGAGCGAGGGGACCACGCGGCCCTGTGCGGGCACGGGGGGGTCCGGCACGCTGCACGCCGCTGCCCTGCCCGGAGCCGTCTGCGGCGCTGCCGGGGGCGGTGGGAGCGGGGCCGGGCCCCGCAGCGCGGGCGGCGGCTGCCCCCTGGCGGCGGCGGGGGCAGAGAGGAGAGGGCTCGGGCGGCCGGCGCGGTTCCGCAGCTGCTTGCTGGTGACGGTCTGCGTTGGAACGGTGCCATTCCAAGTCAAACAAAGGGTTAATACGAAAATCTCATCCGCATCCGCTCCTGCGAAGTGACCTCTGCGGGACCCTCCCAGAGATGCAGCTATCTTGTCTCCATGCTCTAGGAGACGCTACTTATCCCGAGCCTGACAGTTTGCTGCTGTCTGCAGACACTTCCCCAGCAGCTGGTTTTCGTTATCATCACTATATGGTACCTCACCTGATCTCGCAAACTTGGCACGATAAGCTACTGAGAGACTGAAGGGGTATCACATGGCGTACCCCCAGGTTGGAGAGGAGTTATTGAGCTGGGTGTCAACAGGGGAGGCTATTTTTAACGCAGCTCCTCTGTGCATTGCACTGGCTTATACCAGGTCCAAATTTGTTCCAGTGAATGGGAAACATCTGCAGGAAAAGCTTTTTTATCCCTCTTGCAGCACTAGGGGTGCACAGGGTTGTGCAGCTCATTTATGAGGATTTTTGGAGATGGCTTGGTGCAGCTCAGCTGGTGAACTCTGAGTGGTCCCCAGGAAGGAGACTGGATTTGCACAGCTCCCTCCCTCTGCCCTGCACTGCCACCCAGCTTCCAGGAGCCAGGTCCCAGAAAAAACTCCAGTTTGGCAGAGAGTTAGCAAAGACCAAACATTTCTAAACTGCTTGGGATCTGCCCTGCTGCAGGGATTCAGCCTGAGCATTCCAACTGCATCCTCTGAGCTCTGTCCATTGCTACTTCTCTGGTCTTTCTCCATAGCAAGTCCTGCTAGACCCATCTCTACCTGGAAAGGAAGGCTCATTGGCATGTGTTTGCAGTCAGATTTGCTTTTCAGCTGCAGAGAGCAGCAAAGGGAGAGGATTTCCCATCCCCATGCCCAGGGGCTGTAGCTGGAAAGGCCTCTGCTGTCCAAGTGAAAGCTGAATGCAAGCTGAGGGAAAACAGATGGTTTCAAGATCAAGCCCATCACATGAATGAGAAGGCAAACTGCTGATGGATAGGGCAGCATTTAGCTCAGGCATGAAGCCAAATATAATGTTGTCCTCCCTAAAGTGCAGGATTGCTGATGACCGAGAACACAAACCCTTGTTCAGGTCCAGAGCAGTCCAGCTATAAAGAGAGCAGAACCCAGCTGGGGGGTGTGCTGGCCCTTTGCATTCCAGCTTGACTGCAGCACCGTGTCACAGTACACTCCTGATGAACATTTTATCCTGCAGTCAAGTGCTAGCAGCTGGTGTTGACCCACATGAGGGTGATTTTTAGCTGCCTAGTTATGGCACCTTGACTCACCACAGGTCACCCTGCGGTGAGCCCTCAGCAGCAGCACACAGTGTGCAGCAGGCACAGGCCCTTGCAGGCATCAGGGTTCAAAACCGTGGGCTATGCTAACTGAAGGGAACTGAAGGGGCTGCGTGGTTACAACAGCCTGTAGGTGGACACTGCAGGCTTCTGCAGGCAAAGGAAAAGGCTGAGTGCATCATGCCTATGCTCAAGATGCAAATGTGAGTGGGCACTGTGACCAGCCGGGCCCTTCTGGCTCCAGGCTGCTGAGTAGTTGCTGTATTGCTGCAGCAAGGCCGGGGCTTATACAGCGGCCTTTAAGAAGAGGGAAAATGGCTCTATTTGGATGAACACTGGATGTTGCACTTGGGACATACCGTGCAGCAACGAATCCTTTGAGTGTTGCTGCAGAAAGGCTGCTGTGAAAGCACAGAGACAGGAGAGTGATTCCAAGAAGAGAAGAGTAATTGCTTAATTCAATGCAGAGCCTGGCTGTCTTCCCACTGCCCACATGCCAAAGTAATTAGTGGGCACAAGGCTGTCTTCAGCACATGCCCAGCTGTGGCAGAGTGTGGCAGGCAATGTTGATTGGGAGGGAAGTGCCTGAACAGCAGCACACCTCATTTACAAGAGCAAAGGGGACTGCGGCAGGTTGTAATGGGCCTGGCAGTCACAGCGGTGGAAACCTTGGGCTGGAATGGAGCTGCAGGGAAGTGGAGGTGCATCGAACCACCTCTTGCTTGGCGGTGGCACGTGGTGACAGATGCTTGAATTGGGCAGCGGGGCTGTGGCGTGGAGCTGGGACTTGTGCTTGCTCAGCAGTGCACTTCACCCCCAGCCGCAGAAAATCTGTAAGAGGAAATTGGATTTAAAATGGTTCTGCATGGCTCCAGGGAGAAGTCCAGGAACAGAGGAGGGCCGAGGGAGGGCTCACTCATCACCAGCTCATTAAACGCGGAAACCCAAGCCCCAGGAGCCCTGTGCTCTGAGGCAGCCCTCTGCAATGGGTCATCTGTGCAAGCGCCTCTGCAGTGGTGATTTGGCAGTTGTGAATGCACATTGTGCTGTGCCTCGAGTCCATGCCCATGGGGATGTTTTGATTATTTTTAGTCTTAAAAAGTATGCCCTATTTTCACCCTGGAGGACCAAATCCGAGGTATTATTTACTTTTGGAGAAAGAAATGCTTTGTTTCTGTAAGGTCTCTTGACAGAATTCTGTTTACATTTGCATTTTTCATCTATAACTCAGTGTGTGCGTCATACAGAGAAAGTGAGCTTTCCGCTTGAGAATGTGCGTGGCCTGGGGTAGGGATGTCCCTCAGCAAACTTACTGTGACCTGGAGGGGATCACAGTGGGCCAGGAGCTCAGTGGAGAACAGGCCTGGCAGAGAGGATCGACAGCGGTGCTGGCTGAAGTCCTTGTGTCCTGCCGGGGCAGAAGGGTGCGCATCAGGGCAAAGGCACAGCATGTACCCAGTGGTTTTCCTCGTGTGCTTTCTCCCAGCAGTGCCAGCATCCTGTCCTGGGGAGTTGTTCAGCTGGGGAGTTGCCTTCTGCAAAGGATGTCCCATGTCCACCCATGAGCATCCTCCCCTTGTGCTGTCCCCGTGGTGGAGCTGCTTGCGTTGGGAAGAGGGACAGAGCTGTGTCACCCTCTGGGCCTCTGCAGCCTCCCTGCTCCCCACTGCCCCGATCTGCATGTTAATGTGCTCTTTTGGGGTGAATTCAGAAAAGCCACATTTGCACTTGTGTATCCAAAATAACATATGGGCAGGCAGTTGATGTTTCGTTCCATTTCCAAGGCTCGCTACAATAAGCACTTAACTTTACCCGTGCCCAGATGTGTGTGTGTTTTATGTGCTGTGCATAAAAAGGCAGAAATTGCATGGGGTGGAATGTGTTGGAATTGGCACTTTGGAAAATGCACACTCTGCTGGAATGTGCTAACATCCAGCTCACACAGAAGGGCAATTAACTCTATTTATGTTCATGGGACTGAATCTAAAACTGGCTTCAGAAAGCAGCTCACTCACATTAAAGGGCTTTATAATCATTATGCTAAAGTATTTCTTTTGAAAACATTTTCAGTTTCTTAAACAGTTAGGATATTTATAAAATATGGCATCAATTACTACATATTTTTTTATTCACATTGATTATACAACCTATAATTATACTTAAGCCTCTTATTTGTATATCATGGCAGCGTTAAGAAAAGCTCTGTGATTTGTCTGCATGTTATTCTTTCCAGATAGCAGAGGGCTGCAGTCTCTCTCCTCCTTTAGAGAATTAACGTAGGTATGTTGCCCAAACAACAGTGCTCCAGGTGTCTGCTCCCCCAGCCAGCTCTGCACAGAACATACGGGCTGAGGCTTGCTATTTGTTGTGACAGGTAACATTCGGCTTTATGCTATTTGGACTCCAAACACTGTGTTTACAGCCAGCTTTTCACAATAATTTACTCTCAGGAAAACATTTTCCTGGATCCCTTTTGCTTGCTGTAGTACAGTCAGGAATAATAATTGGAATAATTAAACTCTTGTGGTCTGTCATTAATAAAGACAGCGTCCACCCTGCTGGTGCAGAGCCGGGACCCTGCGTGCTGCCCTGGGGCTTGGTGCTCCTGTAGTGCCCACATCGCTGGGGTCCCACAATTGCTTGAATTAGGAAAACCGAATGAGTGTAGGACTGGGCCAGACGGTGGTCTCCGCTCGGGAGGATGCCGCAGGGGATCTGTCCCCATCGCTGTGCTGTACAGCATTGCACTGTTCTGGGTAAGCTAGCACTTCCCCAGAACACCGTGGTGTATGAACACGTTAATGCCTTAGGGGATTTTATGTTTAAGCAAGAACTGTGGAAAGGAGGCAAAGGAGTGCCTATTTGCCTCACTCTGGTTCTCACCACGTTTTTCCTGTATACATGTGTGGCAGTGTAGGGGTTAAGAGAATGGAGCACTGAAATTTCAGTGCATAGAGCAACTCCCTTGCAGTGTGGATAAAGCGTGTACACAGCTTTCCTTGTTACGCTTGAGAGATGAGCAACAATAGACAATGAGTCAAAGTGGGGAGCCAGAAAAGAGCTCAGGAAAAAGCTGCTGAGAATTACTGGTGTGGCTGGGAGAGCGAAGCCCTCCTATAACAGAACATTGTTCCCCTGGCTATAAATCTCAGCTGAAATATGAACACCAGACTTCCAAGGACTTCCCAAAGCTGGAGCGCACATCATCAATTATCAAACCCAGTGCGCCTTGCACAAAATCCTATTTATCACCTTTATGCTGAGGCATGGGATCCCCATCCGGCTGGGCTGGGATGGGAGGTGGGCAATTCAGGGCCAAAAACAGGAAGGGCTGGTGCTGCCTGGACTCGAGCTTGCTGCTGGGATTTCCCTTCCAGCGGCAGAGGGAGATGAGTGAATAACAGACCAGATGAAACTGAACGTTATCTGTGCTTTTTTCCCCCACAATAAGAAGCTATGCAGTGTGTTTGGTCCCCCAGATTGCTGGTGAAAGTTTTCAGTGCATAATCCTCGCTCTGTAGCTGTTTACAGTCGGCAGCACAGTGACCATTCCCAGGTGGCAGTCTGGAATTCGTACTGTGCTGGCAAGTTACAAGCTATTGTTTCTCGCCTTGATAGAATGGCTACGCAAGTCCCAGCACAGCATGGGCTATGGATTTTCTTGTTCTGTTTATGACTGTAAAATTTCGCATTGTTTCTGCTGACCTCTCTGTGCTTGAAATGCTTTTCTGCTCTTGTGAAACTGCTGCTTGTCTTCTCAGAAAATTTGCAAGGTTGTACAGTGGGAGATCTGAAACCCGTTTTAACTTCTTTCCACCATGTTTTCCTGAGTGGTGGTTCTGTTCTCAGTGATGAAAAGCTAAATCTGATAACTGATAAACAGTGGGAGCAGACAGACTGGTCCAACTGAGAGCTTGACTCATTCCCCAAATCCCTGAAGTGTATTTCCCAACCCACAATGGATCCTTGAACCTCCTCAGTGTCTGTGATTACGCCTCTTCTGTTGTCTGTCTTACCTGGGGCTTCTAACTATGCTCCTACTGCTCTTTTTGCTCCTGCTGGGAATGTTTGTTACAGGCTCAGATCCTCCTGGAAAGAAAAAGGCATCCTCTGCTTATCCAGGCAGCTACAGCAGTGTCCTTCCCCAGCTGAACACAATAGCTGATTTCTAGCTGGGAACCCAGAGGTCCTGTTCTCTGATAAGCATCTCATAAAACCTGAACTGTTTCCTCAAAGTAAAACGGATCTAATTGCACGACACTTGTACCACTTTTGTGGAAATATAAGATTACCGCCTAGAAGCCAAATGGTCTGCAATTACAGAACTGAATTAAAGGGAAGACCAGACAGCAGCACATACAATATGAAAGAGGGTCACTGTTTGTTTGCAGATACCAAATGCCTTAAGTTCAGTCTCAGAAGCACTGTTGTCTTCCAGAGTGGTAAGAAACATTTGATCTGCTCCTCCCTTCAGTTTTGGGAGGGATTGAAACGGAATTCCCCACAGATCACATTACTTTACAAATAAGAGGAGCTCCTCCTGCAGTACCTGTGCTGAGAAAAAAACTGCCTGGGAAGGCTGTTGTTCCTGCACGCCAGGACTGTCAGGGTCCCGGAGCTCAGAGCCACTTCCCCCATCCCGGCAGGGTGCTGGTGGGTGCCAGCTGGGAGCAGGGGACGGGCTGCGGGTGAGCTGCTGGGGAATGGGCAGCACGCGGCTGGTAAAACAGCCGTAAGGCAGAACATAAGAAACCCTCTGCTTTATGCAAGTCCCCTCCAGAATGCAATTTTCCCTTTTTAAGGCATGCAGAAGGAGGAATCTTTTAACAGCGGGAAAACATGAGCCTCACCACGAGCAGCGGAATGTGCTTTGCCCTTACATACACCGCAGCTTTTGAGTCAACCCCCTCGTGCAGCTGGGGCTCGGAGGCTCGCACCTCCGGCCGGGACCCCCGAGTCCCAAACGCAGCCGGCCTCCCGCACCTCCCTCCGCACCTTCCCTTAGCCTCCGCTGCCTCCTGCCGACCGGGGACCTTCGGCCCCGCTCCTCCCCGACCCCCGCGCGTGGGGCGCTGCCGCCGGGGGCGCGCGGTGCCGCGGGGCGAGCCCCGGCCCCGTGCCCCGGGAGCCCGCGGGGTGGCGCGGTTCGCCCACGGACGCGCGGGCGCTTCCCGCGGGGAGCCGAGAGCAGCCTCGCGCCGGCCCGGCGGAACCGCGGGGCTTCTGCGGCTGTGCCTTCCGCAGCTCGGGGCCTCGATTTTAGTAAGCGTATTTTTAATTGCAGCTCTTGAGAGAATCTCGGCGAGATTCAGCTCCCTTTAGTACTGCGTATTTTAAGTCAGAATGCTGGAAGCGGCTCGTTGCGAGCCTTCTGCCCAGATGATAATGTGTAAAATGATTTATGCGGAGAGCATCGTGCTGCTGGTGAGAAATTGCTTCTGGATTTTGCACATCTCCTGTTTTGCAATATCAGGTGCAGCAGTCAAAAGCTTCCATTCTGGTCCAATTAGGATGGCACCTCTATGTGGTATAACCAATCTGGGCACACAAGCTGCTGGTTTATTCATTTCACTAAATTCTTGTGTTTGTTTGAGCGTTTTTTAAAAAAAAAAAAAAAAAAAAAAAAAAAAAAAAAAAAAAGGAGAGGGGGGTGGCAGAAAATTTAGAAATTGATAACAATATTTATGCTGGAAGGAATGGAGATGAGAATACTTTTAATTTGTAATTTGCAATCTAATAAAAAATTAGGAAGGAACAAAAAAATAATGGAAAGTCAGCTGGCTTTATTTAACACTTAAAAGAAAATCCAAGTTGGTTATTTTCTGCAGCATGGCTTTAAGTGCTAATCGCATGGTAATTGAAGACCTCCCCATTACGGACCAGGGGTGAGGATGATGCTGCCTGCAGTGGGGGTCCCTGGTGAAGCAGCGCTGGCCTGTGGGTGTGCAGCCTGTGGGGAGAAGAGCGTGCAAAGGAAGAGGAGCGGTGGCACCTGCCTGGTACTGGCATTCAGGTGCCTGCCCCAAATAGCAGGATGCTAAACAGGGACACCCAGCGCTTTGGGAAGAGAGGGCGCTGCAGCAAGGGACATGTCTCAGCTGCAGGTCCAGGAGCAGCTTTTGGTGGTGATTTAGGTGCCTAGGACTAATGTAAAGGGATTGTGAGCTGCTTTATGGTTTCAATTTCCCTTAGAAGTAAAAGAAATGACTGTGCTGTCTGAGTCTGTGGGTTTCTGCTTTCTGCTGTTATGAGAATGTGCTGCAGTAGGTGCCCTGAGCTGGAAGTGGGGCCTGGGACCAAGTGGGCTGCTTCTGTGAGCACCCAGCCCATCAGAGTCTGGCAGTGGGGGACGCCTGGGGATGGGCTGGGGGCAGTGGTCCTGCAGGTGTGCACTGAGAAATCCCTGCAGGAGCTCAGCTGCAGTGTGCGAGTCCAGTGCCCAGCTCCTGCAAAGGCTCTTGCCTTCACCCTGGGACATAGGGACAAATAGTTTGTGCTCAAAGCCACCATACTGCGGTGCTGGCCGGGCTCCTTGGAGTGGTCTCCAGCACCTCTCCAGAGCTGGGCAGAATCAGGCCCTTCATCAGCACGAAGCTGGATGTGCGGCCTGGGCAACGTTCCCAGGTATCCGTGCCCCTCTGGCATCCCTCGGGGCAGCCACGATTGCAGACAATAAAAAAATGCTTTGCTGTGTGGGCATAGTGTATCAAGCTAAGACCCTGCGAAAAAGGGAGGGCAGCCCCTGAGACGTGTTGTGATTTTGATCCTTATTTAGCTCTATGTGTTGTTTTTTCCTCACCCTGTCTCTGATATGAACGTGCTCTTAATCTCCTTTGTAGAGAACAGGCTATCATACCAAAATTCATTAAGTTATGGAGCCTGCAGCAAGGCTTAATGATAATTTAAATTAGGAACCTGAGTTGTGGCAGTGTAACACTAGAGTGAATGCTATAATTAGGAAGGCAGCAATTTCCCTGTGACCTTTTATTTTTAAAGTGTTTTAAATGGACCAGTCTCGTCTCCGAAGCACCCTCCCTCTGTTAGAAGTTTCTTTCTAATGTGGGTCATGCCTCTGCTGTTTGCAGGTGGCACAGTACAGAATCTGCATTTTGTTTTTCAAAGTTAAAGTGTCTTTGAAATGTGATTTTGCATCTAATGCAGAATGTAATAAAAAGACTTTAAAGAGCTGCTGACGCCTCATGGAAAGCTGAAAAACATTCTGTTTGAGAAACAATTCTGCCGGGCTGTCTTATCTGCTGTTCCCTTTGCTCATTATTGATAGCAAGGGGCACTATAAATATACATACTTATACATAAAAATGAGAAACCTTGGCAACCAAATGGAAGGTTAGTTGTTTTCTCGTGTTCATTCACTATGGGCAGGGGGGGTGAGGGGAGGTGTAGTTCATCAGTTGGTATTTCATTTTTACAGCACCGGACTGACGCTGCGGCTGTTTGTTGAGTGGTGGCTGGTGCATCTGAGAGGCAATCATGTACCACTGAAATATTTTTACCTAGACATATTTAGCCCTCTAAAAATAGTGGTAGTGGTTTCTGGGTGCTCTCAAAGGGTTGGTGGGGCAGCAGGAGGTGCTGGCAGCAGGATCTGCCATGTGGATGCGGTGACGGGGAGCACGGCCGAGCTTTGCAGCCTCCCCAGGGAGGTGCCATGAGTCCGGTGCTGCGAGGCTGTGGGTGGGCAGCCCTGGGCTCCCCTGCTGTCCCCGCATTGCAATGTCAGCATTACCTGCTGGGTGCTAGCTGGGGATGCCCTGTGGGAGCCCAGCGCACGGGCCCGTGGGTCACATCGCTGTGCCAGGTCCCAGACCTGCAATGATTCTTGTAGCCCTAACTACACAACACAAGGCACTGCATAGGGGAACTGATAGAATTGTTATCACCCGTGAGACCTTAAATTAAACCCGACAAAGAGCAGAATCTCTGCTGCAAAGATTGCCTTGTATTGTTTACAAATGACTGGACAAAATAACTTGCCTGATCCCTTTCCTTCTGATAGCTCTTGTGAAGAAATGCGATAGGCAGACCAAGGTTTTTGACCAAGATACTATTTCAGAAGCCCAGCAGATTTTGCTGATCTCAGTGCTAGAACAACAGATAGGAAATTTCAGGCAGCACGAGGAAGCCTGGCTTGTCTCTCTCTGTCACGTTGGTGTGACCTGAGAATTGAAACTTGCGCTGCTGCAAGTCATTGAAGCTCTCCTTTGTTGTGAAGTTTTCCAGTAAGTTTCCCAGGCAAATTATGCACCTGCCACGTTCTCAGAAGAAAACATGTTTTTACCTTTGCCATCAATCATTGAGAAAATTGAGAGTTATTTTGGCACCAAAATACTATGCCCCCGTCTGAAACTGCATCTTGTTCATGCTATCATAAATAGGAAAACTTAAAATTTGGAATATGGACAGATACTACCATCAAGTGTTGCAAGATGTACTTTCCTCCTATTGGTAGTTTTCAAAGCAAGAGCCCTGCTATGTGAATTCTTCCATGCACTAAGAGTAAGCTGTGGAAAAGGCAAGTATGGACAAAGGACAAATTGTTTCCAGCTCATGTCTGCAAGGACTGCAACAAGCTGGTGAAATGTGAGCAGCTGTGTAACAGTGCAGGGATCAGCCCTGCTGCAGGCTGGGTAGTGCAGGCTTGCGGAAAATGCTCCTTTCCAGGAGGTCAAAGCAAGCAGTTGCCTAGTAAACAAGGAGAGCCAATTTAAAATCGAGGGTTAATTGGGAAGCTGATATGAAACAGGTCTCCAGAATACTCAGGAGGATCAGTGTGAGATGGAAAGAATCACAGACATTGTTTATGTGCAAATGCAGCTCTGAGATGCCTCTCAAAACAGTTAGGATTCCTTTTAGTAAACTTGGGGTAGATATGGATTCCAGACATCTTGTTCAATATTAAGACATACGTTTTTTGTCTTGCTGCACTTGTGCCTTGATATTCCTTGAAACTGTGAAGTGATGTACAGGTACATAGTTCACATAGCAATCCATCCATGCGGAGGGTGAGTGGGCTCAGAGATCTGCACGCTGTCATTCCCCTGTCACCAACTGATGGTGGTATAATTAGAAAAGTCATTAATCCTTGCTCAGTAGTGCTAGAAACTATTTATAGCAAGGCAGACAAACAGTACCCTACAATACTGGGCTAGGGTGGGTATGGAAATGACTCCTGGTGCCGTACATATGGCAGTACACAAGTCAGAGGAAAGAATTTGTTTCTGGGAGAGCAATTCCCATTCCAGCCATACGCAGAGAGGTGCAGAATGTCTGCAGTGACCATGGTGTCGCTCTCTGTCCTTGCCGCAGGGAGTCACTTTGGACGTCCCGTGTGGTGCTAGCTTTGGGGTCCTGGTCCTGCCCGCTGGGGACCGTCCAGCAGCCAGCACAGCACATGAGGCTGGAGCAGGTCTCTGTCAAGGAGCAATCGTGAATTGACTCAGCCCTCCTTTTCCTCAGTGTCCCTGGGGAAAGACACTAAGCAAAAAAGCTCTTATGATAAATTAGCAGCCACAAACAGTACCTGACAGCTCCTTGTTGCTACTGAGGCTCTGGGACTGGGCTGGCTCTCTGCTGGTGAGTGTTCACCTCCTGTCCGCAGAGCTGGAGAGCCCTCGTCCAGAACTTTGAACTGCGTGGCTGCTGTCCTGGGGAGGGCTGGGGAACTGGAAGCACACAGCCACCTCTGCTTGTGCTCAGGGCTGGGGAGCCCTGCATCTCCCCATGTCTCCTTGTACTGGCCCAGCCGCCGCGAGCTCTTCTGGATGCTTTGGCAGGTCGAGGGCTGTAACTCGCTTCTCCTCCTGTGCTGGGCACTCCAGCAACAGCCGTGTCTGTTCCACTCTGTGTTACCACTGCCTAACTGTATGAATGCTAGTGGTGTGGGCAGACTGGTCTCTATGTCTCTAAGGCAGAGGAAAACTGGGGCGTTAGCAATATTTAGTGAGCTACAGGACAAACAAGGCTCTTATTGACAGGCTCCCGAGCTTCTGCTCCACCTGGGGTAAGGTCCATGTTTTTCCTGTGGAGGAGCTGACACTTCTGATGGGCTTTCTCCCAGTGGCTCCCAGCACAATGGCAGATTTTGTGCTACCCTTGTAAAAGGGGTGGGAGAAGCTCCAAACTTTCTGACGCAGCCAAAAGAGGGTGCAGTGAAGGACTACTGGGTGGTATGCAGTGTGTGAGGAGCTATGGAGCTCATGTAGAGGTGAAATTTGCGGTGAAGCTGAGAGTTGCAGGCAGCTGCAAGAGTGGGTGTTGGCAAGGCATGTGGGGAGCCTGCGCTGTTGTGCTGGGGTCAGCTGAGGTGGCAGTGTTCAGAGAAATGCTTCTGTTGTCAGCTTAAACACTTCAGTGGGTTTTGCCTAGTGAGGCACAAATTGCATGTCTGTGTGCTGGCAGTCAGGCACTGGGGAAACCACAGGGGAAATATGTTTCTGTCTGGGCTCACTGCATCTTCTGGGCTTTGCTGTGAGGATTTCTCACAAGAAAGCGTACAATTATTTTTGCTGGTGAGATTAGTGGACCAAGGCTGCACGTGCTCAGAGAGGATCCGAATTCCTCGCAGGGGCTTTGGGGCAGCTGGGTCACCCTGCCACAGCTCAGACCCAGCACTGGGGTGCCAGCAGCAGTGGGCAAGGACCTGTTGGAAAGAGGGTGGACGCTGCCTCGTGACTGCTGGAAGTC
This sequence comes from Nettapus auritus, assembly GCA_011076525.1. Taxonomy (NCBI): domain Eukaryota; kingdom Metazoa; phylum Chordata; class Aves; order Anseriformes; family Anatidae; genus Nettapus; species Nettapus auritus. The sequence continues at coordinate 5,045,719 of CM021786.1, read as the reverse complement.
ACCAGTGCTGGCTTTGGCTCGCAAAAGCAGTGCTCATGCTTTGCATCTCACATCTGGTTTGCCTGGATGATAAAAGGTGACCTCGGAAATTGCATTTCCAAATATCTTCTCCTGACTGTGCAGAATGGCATTGTTCCCAGTGTTTCAGGCTGGGACTGCCTGGGGCTCTTTGTTTAAACTCCCTGGGTGCTGCAATTCTTATGCACAGAGCTCAAGATGCTCTGCCAGAGTCTGAGCTCCTGGAAGGTGGCTGCAGTTCAGCCTTTTGTTATCCCCTTGGATTAAAGACGGTGGCTGAGGATGAGCTAACAAAATCAAAGTAATCTGTCTAGGGACATCCTGCAGGCATGTTTAACTGTGGGATGGAGCCAGGGTCAACTGCTAGTTCAGGTTGTTTCAAATAGCATGAGCTGGCAGAAGGGCCCACAAACCTCAATGAAAAAGCACGTAGTACTTTAAACGTGTTTACCAAACTTTGTTTTGCAAAAGGCCTTGCTGCTGCCTGTTCTGGTTTCCCTGCTGAATGTCAGGGAAGGAGAAGTCTGAAGGGCTTTGTGCCTCAGAAGAGAATTTGCATCACTGCTGTCTTGCAGCAGTGGGGACGGTGTGGCTGCCAGGAGGTTGCTGGCCCCTGCTCCGCGCCAGGGCTGGGGCTGCAGGATCTGGCCCCAAGCAGTGCTGCTTAGCGCTCTGCATGGGTGTGTGATCTCTGCTCTGACCAGAAGTGGGAACTGGATTCAGGAGAGGAGTGGTGGCAGTGATGGAGGCTGCTCAAGTGTGTGCTGCAGCTCTCACCTGCCCACAGCCCCTGGCACTGTGGGCAAACTGAGAGTGGGGGTTGTGGGCAGTGTTGCCGTGTCCAGTCTCTTTGCAGATGAGTTCCCAGTTCAAGCAGAGAGTTCTGCTGCAAGGATGTCTAATAAACAATGCTCAGGTGACCGTGCCTTTGCCTACAGTTTCCTTTCTCCTTCTCCTTTTCCCCCATGCCTTCTAGCTCAGAAAATGGAACACAGATAGCACAGCCCAAAGGAGGCAAGGGAAACAGCGAGCGCCGACAGGAGCAGCAGATGTTGCTGCATTGCACAGTAGAGCATCATCTCTCCTGTCTCCAGAACTCACTCTGAGTCTACAGAGCGATGTCTGTAATGTTAGTGGTGTTCCAGGGGAAAGCCTGGAACTGTCCTATGGACAGCAGAACATTTGTCATATGTCAATTGTTTTACTGGAATGAGAGAGGAAGTCAATTTTTTAAAGTGCAAAGCACAGCTACTTTCAGCAATTCCACCTCTGTCTGACAAGGTGACCTCCACCTTACCAGCCCTGGTTATGATGTGCTTGGGCAGATTTCGGAGTGTCCTTTGACATGCTCTGCTGTGTAGGCAGTGAGCTGTGAATGCACAGATGAGCTGGGCCAGGCTGGGCCTTCTGGAAAAAATCAGGGATTAATTTTACTTTGACTATTTCCCTTCCATCCAGAGCCTTTGCCATGCCCCTCGACCTGTGCAGCAACTGCTAATTAACAAAATGGCTTTGAAGAGAGCTGGCTTCCATCTTTTCTCCCTTGGGGGAAGAGAGGAGAGCTGAACATGTGCACTGGGGGCAATCGGCAGTCCCGTGGGACCTGGTTCTTGTTTGTCCTCTGGCCACACTGTGCCATGAGTCCTACTTCCTCACTCACCACCATGCTAATGTGTGGCCTTAGCACAAAGGAGAAGCAAAGCAATGGTTTGCTCTCCCGGGTGGAAAGCAACATGGGGCTGTGCTTACAGCTGTGACAAAAATCTTGTTTATTTCTGGAGATTTTTATAATTATTCACTGAACTATGTAGTGCCTCGGGAGCTGCATGTCACAGCAAGGCAGTACATCAGTAGCAGACAGCCAGACCCAGGGATTCTTTAGGAAAAATCTGGTTTCTATTTTTTGCCAGGTCACAAGTCTGGCAGCAGCACCAAGAGCAGGGGATGTTGGGTACCCAAAATGTGCTTGCAGCGGTGCTGAGTGCCCTGAGCCTGGTGGTGCTTGGCTTTTGGGTCAGCCACGCTCTGGCAACCCCTCCTCTATGTGTGTGAACAAGAGCTGCTTGCAAGAGTTCAGGTTCAGGCCGTGCATACTGGCAAGCGGTCTGCCCGTGCAGCATTGCCGGTGGCACGTGTACATCTAAATCGCCTCCTTCCCAGGCTGGCAGCCTGGTGAGCTTGCTCATCTGTCTTGGTCTCCTTTTTCCTGCAGGCACTGCAGGAGAGAGCGCAGCCTGCTCAGAGCCCATGCAGGCAGGAAGGGGCCCTGACCTGAGCTCTGCTTTGTTCTGTGGCTGCAGTTGCCTCTCCCTCCTTGGAGAATGAGATGTTAAGGAGATTTTGAGAACGATCAAACCCTTCAGCTTCACTACTGTTAATTAATCACAGCTGCTGCTTTACTGCCCCATATTTTGATGCATTTCAGGTTGTTCCATAATTAGCAGCCCAGTTCAGGGCCAGTAAACACATTCCGAAGCCCTGGCAGGGTGCTGGGATGGAGCAGAGCCTTGAATTTTCCAGTGCTGCACTTCAGACAAAGCCAGGGCTGTCTAAGTCTATCAGGGAGAGCTGTGGGGAGCTATGCCTTTTTGCTTGGCACAAAGGAGGGCAGTAAAACATTACTCAGACTTCCCATTATTTTCTGCAAGGGGAATTTTGCTGGGAAGCATTTCTGTTTGGGGAGCCTTGAAGCTCACCACCCCTGAGCTGCGCTGAGCCAGTGCCACGGGGATGCTGCCAGGCTCTGGGAGAGCATTTGGGACACTGCAGCCCCAGGGGAGGGAACGGCCCCACACAGTGCAGGAGCCAGGGCAGCTGCTCTCCGTGGTTTATTTCAGGGCTCTTACCCCTGGTCCTGTACTGTGGTTTCTGCTTTGTGCTGCGTGTTGGGAGGGTGCGTTTTGAACAATTTCAAAAGAGTTATTAATTTATAAGTCATTTCTAATGTTTCTTGTGCTGATGCTGCCATTAAAAGAGAGCATATGAGGCTCCTGGGAATTAAGTAATCCTTAAAAAGAAAAAAAAAAAAAAAATAGAAAAAAAAAAAAAAAAAAAAAGGAAGAGATTTAAGAAATATCTCTTCCCTGGATGGCAGGTGCAGGTGTTTCATTGCAAATATTGTCTGATCTGCCCTTCTTAGCACTGAAGTATCTGAGGCTCCAGGTGGCAGCTCTGAGGAGTTTGTGTCAGTTTTGGAGGCTTTAGATGCATGGCTTAAACCCCTAACTGTTAAGGAGCATTTGCAGCTAAAAATCCAAGCAGGATCATGAGGCATCACAGCTTGAACAGTTCGTAAAACTACTGTCAGGCATATTAAGCTGAAAATAGAAAAATTGCTGGTGAGGTCCTTTGGGTGATTCAAAGACCATTTTACCACCTAGGTGAGCGTTCCAGACACCCAGTAGCAAAAGCGCAGCAGTGTGGCTCAGCTCCTTTGTACAAGCAAAATCCCTGAGACCTTCTATAAAGTGTGGTTAATAGAAACAAATCAAACTAAATCAACTTGCTTCTTAAAGGCACCACCTTACTGAGACCATCAGTTACACAGAATCACAGAATGTTAGGGATTGGAAGGGACCTTGAAAGATCACCCAGTCCAGTCCCCCTGCCGGAGCAGGAACACCTAGATCCTTTCACACAGGAACGCGTCCAGGTGGGTTTTGAATGTCCCCAGAGAAGGAGACTCCACATCCCCCCAGGGCAGCCTGTACCACTGTTCTGTCACCCTCACTGTGAAAAAGTTTCTTCTCCCATTTAAGTGGAACCTCCTATGTTGCAGCTTGTGCCCATTGCCCCTTGTCCTATTGTTGGATGTCACTGAGAAGAGCCTGGCTCCGTCCTTACAGCTCCATTGTTACAGCTTCATTGCAGGAGCCCGGGCATGCTCATGCCCCATGTACCGCTCAGACCTGGCAGTTGCTCTCTTCTGTATGCAATATATACTTTCTGGCAAGAAATATTACTTAAGATACAGCATTTTTATCCGGCTCTGGCAAAGGTGCTAGACAGCAGAGCTCTGTTGTGCGGAATGGCGGAGGTCTGTAATCTCTTTGATTAGCCAAATGTTCACAAAGGGAACAAAGCATGCTCATTTTTACCTGGCTTCGGAAGTAGAGGCATAAAGAAGCCTGTGTCAGCACACAGGACAAATGGATGTGCCGCAGTTCCTCCAGGCCCTCTGCTGCCTTGAGCAGCTCAGGCCTTTGAGGAACTCAGCACGTTGGTCCCTGCTAAGGCGCGTTCTGGGAACAGGGCAGGCAGAGAAGAGCAGAGCCGCGTTAGCTGCCTTTCTCCTGGTTGTCTGCATGTGCGTCACGGGCTGTAAATATCACCTGCCAAGGCTGGGAGCAGAACCTCTCTGCCCCATCATGTCCTCATTTCCTACTTTGCAAGTGCTAAGGAATTGCCCTGACATGAGCAACGAGGCCATCAGATCAGGGTGATTCAGCTCGTCACCTATGCTGAACAAACCCCATTAATTATGGGGCTTTCAGAGCTCTCCATCTTTCTTCTGTCACTCCATAAAAATTCTGTTCTTCAGACCTTATTTCTGTTGCTGCTTTCCTCCTTGTCACATCCAGGTGCCCTTCTTACAGAGTACCAGGTGGGAGGCTACTTGGGGGTTAATTCAAAGAGAAATTGGACTGCAGTGGGAAGAGATGGACAAACAAATGTGGGCACTGTTCTGCCCTGTAGTGGCAGGCACTGCGGAGGGGGACGTGGGAGGGCAACATCTGCATTGGTGACACCAATGGTTGGGTTTGACATGATGTAGCAGTCTTTTATGGTGCTGAGCAATGAACTCGTACCGCTACTTCACTACGTACATCCTCTAAAACCAAATGGGCTAGCATGTCTCTGTCCCACCTTAGTGTGTTTTTCTGTCTCGATGAGCTGGCAAAAAATGTTTTCAAATTCTCAGGTGTTTCATGCAGAAATGAGCAATCACAGTGCTCTGAGTGTCACTATAACATTGTTGTGTATTTGAGGAGTTCTGATTTTAAATACAAATCAAAATAGCAAGAGATTTCTGATATTTTTAAAGTGTATTTTCTAAATCTCCAAATTAATTGGCCTGTAAAATACAAAAGGAATTATCAGGCATCAAAGAGAATATTTATGAGCTGCTGAAAAGGCAGAGGGATAAACAGCAGTTTGAGTACTACCCTTAACTTTTTGATCCTCTCCCAAATCTTGTGCAAGACAGTCTCTGGCCTCAGATGGGCAAAGCTATGGGGAGGGACTATGAGCATTCAGAGATGCCAGTGCTGCTGGTCACCTGTGAGGCACCTCTGTGGGCTTGGGCACTGTTGCTGGGTCCCATCACACAGGCTCCCTGCAGTGTGTGGGGTCGGCTCCTTGCTGATGCTGCAGCTGCTCCAGCTGGAGAAGCTCCTATGCTGGTAAATGAGGTGCCTGCCAAGTCAGCCAGGTGGGAAGAGAAACCCTCTGTGGTACCCAGCCAGTCCTCAGAATCCTTTCTCCTTAGGAGCAGCAAGGAGGAAGGTGAGACAATGTCATCTCTGAGGTTTTGCGTCGGCAGAAGGAAGATGCATGGGTTGTGTTTGTGTATGCCTTGGTGTCCAGGTGTTTCAGCCTGAACTGTAAAGTGCCTTTGCCTGGAGGATGTTGTTCACAAAAGAATGAAACTCCACTCTCCTTTTTAGATTACTTGGTTTCAGAGAGAGGTGATCTGATTTGTTTAATCCTGGCTGTGCATTACAGACCCCTGGGCTTGTGGACTTGTGTGCACGGTGCTGCATTAGGAATGGTCTCCTCCTTTCAGATGGTTTGCAGGGCTCTGCAACCCCTTGGTTTCTCCTTCTCCTCTTTGTTGCCTTGCCCTCCTGCCCCTGGCCTTCCATGGTTTCTGCATCCCATCCGTCCTGGCCAAGGGAAACCCTGGGCTGGAGATGAACCCAGGCCATTCCCCTTGTTACCTGCTCACCTCCAGTCACTGCTTGGAGAAAGCTGCTCCTGCCCTTCATCTCTGTGTGCGGTGCTTGCCTCCTGTGGTACCCCAACGCTATGCATGGCAGGAGCCTGTGGTGCAAGGTGTGTTTGCTGCATAAATTCATGGTACTAAAATAAGTGCGTCATCTGCAAAAGTGTGAATCTGGAATTAAATATGTTTCCCCTGGAGCGTGCGATATCCTTCACAGCCTCTGCCCTGCAAATCAGATTTGCACATCCTTATATTCTCGTAGTAAGGAAAATCCCTCCCAGGTGCTTTGATTTAGGCTGTACCATGTGAAGTTGGGCAGCTCTGCCTCTCCCTGACCTGCCAAGCCTGCCCCAAGACCAGGGCCTGCCTTGGGCCGTGGAAATTGGTTCTGGGGAAGCTCCTGGTGATAGTAGGAGCTGGATCTGGAGGGAGGCTGCTGAGGCCAGTGCAGCCTTGCAGAGCACCACAGAGCCAATCGCTGCTGCTAGGGGTGGAGCTGGAGCTCCAGCAGATGATCGCCGAGTGCCTTTCCAGCACAGTTGGTCTGGACGGCTGAGAGATCTGGTCGCGGGGAGAGGAGAGCTGTAATTGCAACTCCAGTGTGCTCCTTCCCCGGCAGCATCGCTGGAGCAGCTGCGATATCCTCTGTGCGCCAGCCCCACCAGCAACGCGAAGGTACTGCCCCCTCCCTCCCGGCTTGTGTGCTGCTTGTTGCTCGAATCTGTGTTGATTAGAGTTGGAGGAAAGTTTATTGGGAAATCAGAGCTGTGTGATAACAGTGCCTGTGGGAGAGCAGTGGGAGGTGATGCGCTGCGCTGCCAGGATGAGGTGCCAGGTGCAGGAGGCGGCTGGGGTGGTTTCGGTGCTGCAGACGCCCTTGCCACAGCAGAGCCTGTGCTCAGGGTCCAGCCTGGCACCGGCTGCGCTGCCCTCGTGCCACGGTGGGAGGTCAGAGGTGGCTGGCGCATGGTGTACTCGTGATTCGGATGCTTGCCGGGTGTCAGATGCTTTCCTGGTGGTGGTTTTAGTGAACGCGGCATCCACTTGTTAGCAGGCGGCCAAACCCGAGTGGGCCCCTTGGCGAGGGCTTCCCCAGCGAGGCAGCTCCCATGCCGGATGGTCAGCGGAAACTCGGGGTGCTTTTACTGAATGGTCTTTGTGCAGTATTTCCCACAGCCCTGCTTGGGAAAGCAAGCTCCTCGGGCTGCAGATGAAAGTGTGAATATCTGCAGATGCAGGAAAACAGCTTATTCTCTCTACTGCTTGTGAAGTTTGGAGAACTTCCCAAGCCAGCCCCACTTAGAGAGCAAAAATGTGTTTCCAGGGAGGTAGCTTGGGGCTGGGACTGCTAACCCTGGGGTAGCCCTGAACAGGCTCATTGCAGCAGCCCGCAGGGAAAGCAGCTGCAAACTTGTGCTGGTGGCTGCTGCTGGAGAAGGGGCTTGGTCTGCGTCCCTGGGGCTGGCTGACCGCACGTGTTGCACCAGGGCTGTCCATAGGTCCAAGAGCCTGAGCTCCGGCCGTCCCTCATGCAGCATGAGCCAGGTGCCTGCTGTTTGGGGCTGCCTGAAAGATCTTTTGCAATGACTCCTGAGACATCTGAATTGCTGGTGATCCCTATCCATTGACTAGTAATACCCAACCTGAGCTATGCCTGTCAGCTCCTGATGGGAACGTGCCCGATTGCTGCCCTTCAGGCAGCCACATGCTCCTTTTGCCCTCCTCTGGTGCTGGAGTGACCTTAGTGTGCGTCATTGGGCACAGAACACGGTTTGTGGAGCCTTGAGTAGACAGTAAAAAATCACCAGTTTGCATTTTCTGCATGAGGTTGTGCTGTTGGCTCTCGTATGAGCACGTGCTATCCATCTGCAAAATACAAACAATCGTCCCTGAAATGTGAGAAGGGAACGCGGGGGAGCCATGGGGCACAGCGGAGCTGGAGTGGGGTGGCGGGGGGTGATGGGCAGAGGGGGACCCACTTCAGGCTCTTGTCATGGCACGGGAAAGGGATGGTGATGGGGGTCTCCTGTGGCTTCCCGGGTACTGTGCTGTGGGGTGGGAGTGGCAGTGACTTGATATAAACAATTTTGTAAGAGATATTTTGATAAAGGTTGCTAGACAGTGACTCATCTACTGTAGGAAGGGGCAGAGCAGGAGCTTTTTAGGGTAAAAAACCAAAAGGGTCTTCCCTCCCCATTTTGTCAGAAACAGTGAGGGCAGGACCTATTTATTTATAATTGTTATTTATTTATTTATTTATTCCAGGAGAGTAGACCTGTCAATCAGAAACCTCCTAATCCCAGTGACCCTGCACCTGCTCTGGTGCCTTCTGCATCTCTTTCCCTGGGAAGGATACTGCCTTCCCATCACATCCCTGGGTGGGACTGTGTTCTAAAACCTGTCTTGATTTCCCCTCATCCCAACGGATTTTTTCTGACCAGTCTTAGTCACTTCTGAGTCACTCCAAATAATTAATCCATGTCCCTATGTAGTGGTTAGCCCTGCATTTCGTTGTGTACCTGGCCAACCTGGATATGCATGTTTCAGAAGTCACTTTACTTTGGTCTGTGTTGCCCTGTTTTAACTTTCCTCACAACTCCCTTGTGCGTTGCTGCCCTGCTCTGCTCGCTGTGCTGGAATCACAAAAAGTGCAGAACAGTTTGAGCGCCGCATCTCCACCTCCTCAGGTGTGCTACAGAGCACATACAGCCTGACAGGTTTCCCTAGCTATTCATGGCGTTGCTAACTAACCCTTCTTGAAAATGTGTCCTCCATGTGTATGGAGGCATTTTGCTGTTATTTGCCAGGATCCATTTTACTTGCTGCTTCCAGTTTGCAGCAGGATTGGTGCAGGGATGATCCTTGCTCTCTTAGGCAGGCAGCGCTGCCCTCTGGGCAGCTGTGCAGCCCTGTCCCGAGTGATGCCCCCTCTCCATGCCCAGAGATTTATGTGGGAGCATGAATGGCCAGGCTAGCCCAGTTATGGATTTGTCAACTCCTCATGTAGGGGAATTGCTGTGGGTCCTGAGGTGTCCAGGCAAGGCCAGCACTGCCGGGGGCTTGTCCTGGCTGTTCGAGGCCACCTGGGTAGCCTGGGGGCTGGGTGTTGTGCTTTATCTGGGTTGAGCTCCTATGGAGAAGGGTGGGACTTGAAACCCAGAACTGTCTTGAGAGATGAAAAGTGGGCCAATTTCTAGGCCAAAACCTGCCCACCAAGATTCCCAGGATGGATTTGGGTACAGAAATACATAAACTTCAAGGGTCCAATCTCCCTCCACTGCTCAGGTACCATCCTCTGATGGATGCAGAGGCAGTTGTCTTCCTGACAGCAACATGTGGAAGTTTTATTATTCCTTACAATGTGTGAAAAACGCCATTTGCTGAAAGGTGCAATAGTCGTTTAGTGCAGAAGAGTCTGTCCCAGGAATAGCGACAGTTTCAGGAAACAAGGGGAAGGTTTTCCCCCAGGCTGTGCCTCCTTCTCCTCCATACTGAATATTTGCTGTATTTGCATCCACTAAAGGAAGGTTTAATGGAGCTAGGCATTGCTGTGTTGGTTTTGCAGCTGTGACCTTCAGGCAGCTTGTGCATGAGACTGGAGAGATGTCGGCTTAATGGGATGCTGCATCTTTGCCCCTTCCTTTAAGTTCTTTTAAGTTCTCAGGTGATGTGGCACCTGAGGACTGCTGAAAGCCCCTTGTGCCCTGGCCAGGATGCAGCATACACCAATGCCCAAAGGCTATCCTGCTTCTTTCTGCAGCGTACTCGAGCAATTTGGATAAGCGGGTTCTTAACTGTAGGCAGATGTGGGTAAGTTTAAAAAGTCAAGAGGAATTAAATGCATATTATTCTGGGCTGTGGGGTTTGTAGAAGTTGTGCATAGGAAAAAAAAAAAAAAAAAGGATTTTCTAGAGGTCAGTAATGCTCTGCTCTCTGCACATACCTACTCAGCCTGGCTCTTGCAGGAGAGTGGTTGGGTCTTTGCGTTTCTGGTCACCTTGCAACAGATGCTCACAGTGATTTCTGTTCTCACTGCCTTTGCTCTGTGTTCTGCTGACAGCTGCATTTCTCCTAAGCTCAGAGGTGTGAATGCTTCTACCTGCCACCACCTTCTGCTTCTGCCAAGCAGGAAGATGGCATTATGCAGGGGCTGGGGGGAGCCATGCCATTGGCATCGTGTTTTATTAATTAGAAAGAAATAAAGTTGCAGAGAGATCAGATTTTGAGAAAGACCCTGAGTTCCCAAATGCTCCCAGAGGATAGATCCCTAATTGCTCTCTAATTGCATTAGGGTTTAATTTGTTGTTGTTTTTACTGTAATGTTCCCATTTTTCTCGACAGTTTGTTTTGTTCCATTAACTAGAAATGGCTGGAGATGAATATTCTCAATATTAAAACTTGCCTGTTGTGCAATGCTTGACAGCCTTTGTGCTGGCAGGAGATGCCAATGCTCAGCCTGGTCTGGCTGTCAGACTGTGTGTGGGGTGAATTCACGCATGCAGCACAGCATTCACCCTGTGGCAGCATTTTGCCCATGTGTGCAAGGTTCAGTCCTAGGAATTTTTGAAAGACTTGGCAGATCTGGTGAAACACAGGGTCGAGGACATGTCGTTCCCCAGGGAGACTGCGTCCCGGTGAGCCATCCATCTGACCTGCTGGGGCCACGCATCCCCCGTTCATCCCCACGTGGTGTAGCGATGGATGCAGGGCTTGGGGCTGGTTGCCAAAACGATGCTGGTGCCAGATCCCATGAGGGATGTGCAGGTGGGTGTGTGGTAGGCGATGAGGGCCCCCACAACAGTTCAGAGCCTCCCACTGGGAGGGATGCAGGGTCCGGCCCTGTCCCCCTGTGGCGTCTGCAGGGTGAGGGAACAGGTCGGCACTGCTGGTGGCACTGCTGGTGCTGCTGCTGGCGGTGGTCGTTATCTGCCTTCCAGGGCGAGGCAAAATGCCAAGCCCAGCTCGCCCTGTGGGGCTGGCAGGCAGCAGCACTTCAAAGGGCTCCTTTGATCCATGCCACTTGTGCAGGGAGGGAGAGCCTGGAAATGCCAGAGGAGAGCTGCAGACAGGGCCTTCAGGAACCTGATTTGGAAAGAGGTAGGGAAGAAGAGTATCACTCTCTTTATTCCAAAGCATAAATATGTTTATCTTGACTTGTTGAAGGGGAAATGGGGTAAAAAGATGCAGTTAAGCTTGGACCTGCTTTTTGCCATTATGCATTTATTGGTGAAACAATCCTTAAGGCAGGAGAGTGTTAATAAACCTTTCCAGTGTACCAGCTTCTGCACTTGAGGCCCAGGAGGTGCCGCTCGCCTCCCCTTTTGATCTGCTTGCTTATAGATCACATAGGCACTACTGGTGTGTGCCCCTGACCTGGGCCCTGGCTGCCTGCGAGCTGGGTGCGAGGGAGCTGCACGTGTGGCTCGTGAAAAGTGATATCAGTGCTGGGAGGCACAGGGAGCTGCAGTGTGAACTTGAAACTGCTCCTAAATTTGATCCAGCCGCTTAAAAACAGTGGGTGGACTCGGTGGCAAAGTGAAACATTGGTATTTAAAGCTGTCTTGAAGGGTACAGCTACAGACACGACACACAGCAGCTAGCTGCTAATATTCAGCAGGCACCGGTTTCAAAATTACATAAAGAAAATGGGAAAACTCTGAACGCTGGATCTTCAGCACCCGGAGCAGCTTGTCAGAAACCCCAGGAATGGGATGGAATTGAACACCCACTGCTTTTGAAGCCGTAAATTAATCAGTTAAACCCCCTGTTGTACAGGATGCTGTGCAAGCTCCTCTATTATTTGAAATATAATAAGTACATATGAGCTGACAGTGTAAGTAAGAGAGGCACAACCTCGCCTGGCCTCTCCTAGCTGGTGTACTGCATTCAGGCTGGTGTGGGTGCAGCACAACAGGGCTGCCCAGTGCCCAGTGCCTTGAAACGTTGGCTTTGCTCTGGGGTGTGTGCATGCATTCGTGCCCTCTTTGCAAGCCAGCAGAAGACTAGAGCAGTTGGTGTTTTTTTTTTTCCTTCTGACCATGTAAAAAATTTCAAAATGTTGGTGTAAAATTGTGCAACCCAGTTTGTGGGATGGCAGATCTGCTCCCTGGTCTGGTTTTACATCACAGTGTGCTGGCATTTTCCAAGTACATGGTCACAGTATTAGTTTTGCCACCAGAAGTGAATGACAATACTTCTAATTGTAGGAATAATTAATCCATCCAGTTTCCGAAGGCTCGGCTGTAGTGCATAGGGCATGGTAGGGGCAGGAGCCACGCAGAGTCTGGGGGTCTGTTACCTGTTGTATTCTCCTTATAACTGACAGCCACTCTCACTACCATTTCAACCCAACGTGCATTTTAGGCTTTCAGGTTCCCAAGCTGAGCGAGTTTTGTTGCTGCTCTGCTGAGGGGTCACGGGGCTGCTTCATGTCATCCGTGGCAGTTTATGCAGGTCATGCTGAACCCCGCTGCATACAGTCTTCCCAAGAGTAAGCCACGATTTAAGGAGTGTTTCATTCTGTAGCCCTGACTGTGCCAGATGTGGCTTTGCTTTGGGAAGCTGGTGTTACCTGATGGATGCTTTCCCATTTCTCAGAAATCTGCTGCTGCCAGGTCTTGACCTCTTAGCTTCTGGTTTGTTTCTTTTCTGCAGAATGTCTCTTTAGTCTGCTCTTTTGGAGAAGGCTGCAACTTTTTAGAGCTATCGGACCTGTGTGTGTAATACAAAGGCAGTTGTACCCCTCCATCCCCCAAACCTCATGGAATTTTTGTTTTTGCAGAACATATGAAAAGCCCTTTCAGCCTTATTTTATTTTGCCACGGAAGAAAGCTGGTGGCCATGACTGAAGGATAACTTACAAACCCCACCTTGAAAACTGAAGTTCTGTGAAGCACATCCACTTGGTTTCATGCCTTTCTGTTGTTTCTCAGTACCACAGGGGATGGCTGATAAATCCTTCAGTAATAGGATTCCTCAGACTATGCAGAGAGAGGGAGACCTTTACAACCCCTGGTGTCAGCTCCGTTTCTGCATGGAGCAGGCAATGCCCAGCCTGGAGCCTGCTTGACTCTGGTCATTCTGAAACAGAAGTTTAATTTCTCACTGACAAAAATAGAATAGTTTGCATTTCTGGAGACCCTTTCACATGAGGAACTGGAGTAATACAATGGGCATTGATTAACCATTTCTCATTGCTCATCTGGTGATGAGGGAGAGAATAGTGGTGTTTTTTTTTTTTTTTTTTTTTTTAAATAATAATTTTTTTCTTTCAGAGGGGAAAATGTAGCATGAATTATCTGAGTGGCTTGCTGAAATGCTACCAAATACAAGGCAGGTCTGAAGTCCAGCTTGCTTCTGTTCTCTGTGGATGAGCATGTGAGATGTTCCTGCTTCTTAAAAGAATGCACAAATGCAAAAAAAGATATATATTTTTTAAATTAAAGTTAGACAAAGAAAAAGAAAGTGCTGTAGGAGGGATGTAAAGGGATGTAAACGTTTTATGTTTTACTTGAGATAAAGCTTGTTGCTGTTTGCTGTTGCATGCAAAGTTAATTGACAGATTACATGATAATATGAAGAAGTTTAATGAAATCTGCTGATATCCTTTAGAGGATGTGGAATTTGGAAGTGCAATTAATTTAGGCCAGAATTTTAGCTGCTCTGTGCTAACTATGGGACCGAGATGCACAGCATTTGCATTCCTGGTTTCTAAATCACTTCATTGATTATGAAAAGCTCTGCTACAGCACGGGAGCTGTAGCTGAAGGGAATGGAGTCCATCAGTCATTATGAGAGCAGAGGGTTCCAGCCAGTGCTGCTTGGCTACCTTGGGGAGGCTTGGGCTCTTATAAATCCTCTTGCCCAAAAAGTGGCCTGACCTGTCCCCATGCCCTGCAGCAGCCAGCACAATAAAATACACTGACAGCCACATGCTGTCTGGAGCGGCGTTGCACCGCAGAGCCGTCGATTCCTAGAGCGGCAGAAGGATGCGCTCACGCACCCTGGGGTGTGCAAACAGAAGGGCAGCTGCTGACCCTTGCTGTGCCGGGTGGTGGGACGTGGGCTGTCACAGGAGGCTGGGACCACTCGGGGCCCCTCAGTGCTGCAGCTCTGGCTGGCAAATATCAGCTGTCACGGACGGGTGGGGGAACCAGCCCAGGGAGGGAGGAGGAGCTCAGCCCACCCATCGGATGACAGCCAGGGGAACCGGGAGCATCTCTGCTTCTGCCGTCGCTAACTTTGTTAACCTGTGCTGGACAGGGAGCTTTTAGTGCCGTTGAGGAACAAGCAGTGACATTAAACTGATTTGGGGTTGGTGTTGTTGAGACTGAAGCTGTTTTCTGTAAGAGGTGATTTAGCTTAGTCAGTGAGGCCAACATATGCAGACTTTTATCAGGGAATCCAGTATTAAAATAATCCTCATCAGTGATGGACAGATTTGTTCTCCAAAGGATTCTCCTAAACTCATTGCCACCTTACATGGCTTTGCCTCTTGGGTTTCTGAGCTGAAGCTGATGGGGACTGACAAGCCCTGATTATGCAAAGTACCAGAGGCTAGGAGCTGCAGGCACGGGATTCAGCTTCGCTCCCTTCCTACTGTTTTGTATGTTATTAGGGAGCAACGGCAAAAAGTAGGTCCTGCTTATCCAAAAATAAAGGTGGCATCCTGAAGGCAATCGCCGCAGAACACCGCACATGGGAGCTGCTCGGGGGCTTCTCTGCCAGTGTGGCTCCGTGCTGCGGCATAGCCCTGACACCCGGGGCTGGGCAGCCCAAACCCGCGCCCCGGGGCTGGGCAGCCTGGCAGCGCCAGCTGCCCTCTGGGGAAGCGCAGAGCCTATTTATGCATCTTTTCCTGAGAAACCACCGTCTCCATGGCAACCACGAGCATCACATGGTAGCCCTGGCTCCACAGCATGCCATCCCGCCAGGCGCCTCACTGCGCCCGCGCGCTGCCGGCCCCACGACGCCTGCGATGCCGGAGGGGCTGCGGTCCCCTGGGGGGCCAGGGCAGTGACTGCGCTGCTGCCTGCAGCACTGCTTGGAGCGGCCAAAAATGCAGCCCTGGGTGGCAGCAAAGGGGATCAGAAGGGAAAGGAGCCAGGGCTTTGCGCCAGGCTGTGTCGGGGCAGGGTTCATCCCCAAGGTGGGGCTTGGCCAGGGCTTCCTCAAGGGGAATCTGTGTCTGCAGAGAGGTGCCAGGTCCTGGAGGTGCCTGGTTTCTTGCATCCTCGTGCAAGCGAGTCCTCCCCCCTGCCATCTGGCTGCATCAGCCCCTTTACCCTCAGAGCGAAGCCCCTGCCAGAGCCTGCTTTAGCCCCTTCTTCTGAGAACGTTTCTGGGTTGCCAAGGGCTGAGCTGTGCCACTGGGCTACTCTGGGGCAAGTGCCAAAGTCTTGTCCTTGAAGTGTGCAGGACACAGAATGAATGGTCTGAGACACAAAATGTGATTGCTCTTAGTTCTGTCCCTACTAACTTTAGTAAATCAGCCACAATATATCAATCTCCTTTTTAAAGATATTTTATTCAAGTCAGCACGTTTGCAATTAAATCCTGCCACACCATGTAGTGTGAATAATCAAACTAATTCATGTGTATAACTGGATACACACATCTGTAGGGAAGGGATGGTGTCGCTCTCAAAACTGCAATGTAGCTCCCTTTAAACTTGGCAGCATCCTACCTCCGTCACCCCCTGCGGCAATTCGTGGCATGGAGGGCTTGCTCTCTGCTACATGCACAGGTCTTTCCTTTGCTCTCTAAGTCTGCGTGCCTGTAGTTTCTTTGTCTCACCCTTTGTTCCCACCTCAGGCAGGCAGTAGGTCAAAAAGGCACTGGCTGGATTTTACTGCTGCTCAGGAGCTTGCATCTCTGCTGTTCGCTCCCACAGGTGCTGAGCATTGCCTTTGCTGCTTTTCTGCCTGGAAGGCATCACCCACAAATTGTGGCTTCCGCCAGCCAGAGGGCACGGCCTCGTAGCTCCCAGGCTCCTTTCAAAGACGTCTTCACCATCTGCTGAGAGGACGCTGCTGCTGTCGTTCAGCTGCCCCATTCTTTGTCCTTGCAGACGTCGAGGTGGGTCCCAGCAAGGAGCTTCTGGGGGAAGTCGTGCAGAGCTGGGTGTGTGGGGTGCTCAGGCTGGGACTCCTGTCTGCACCGAGACTCCATCTCCTCCGTGTCGCTCTGCTCAGCCTTTCCTCTCTGTTTGGACACATGCAGCAGACACGTGCAGGATTTCTCCTGCTCCCCAGCTCATGCCACACACAATCTTGTTCTGATTTTCAAAGCTCCAATAAAGCGTGTCAAAATGCATCAAAGGCTGAATGCAGAAGTGAAGCAAATTGACTCTGGAGAGGATTTCAGGGGAGGGGAGTAGGGAGATGGTGGATGAACCCTGAGCCGAGAAAGAACTGCAGAGAAGGTGAAGTGTGGCAGAGATGTGGGCAGATGTGCAGCACAGCTTGAGGGACTCAGAGCGTCTTTGGTTTGGCAGGAGAACAGGGCAAGCTGAAAGTGGCATGCTCGTCCTCCAGGATGTGGCTCATACTGGGCTGCTGCTGGATAGGGACATGCTGCTCTCACTGTCAGGATGTGTGGTTTTCCAGGTGCCCACATCCCACTTCTGCTGAGGCTGCAGAGCAGCACAGGCTGGTTCAGGTGCTCGTACAGGCAGAGGCTGCAGATCCCCCTGCACTGAGCCTGTGGCCACAAAATCAAGCATCTTGCCCCAGGCTCAGGGTGGGCTGTGGGTCCCATGGTGGCAGTGGGATGGGAAATCCCATACTGCCTGCTGCTCTTCGCTGGGCAAGCCAGCAGCAGGGGCTGCTGTGAGCTGCCTGCTCCCCCTGCCTGCTCCCTTGGTGGCCATCGGTGCTCTCTGCGCTGGAGCTGCTGTGGTCTCCAATGCCCAGAGCACTCCTGTCTTGGGGTGATAAGAGCCTAAGGAGAATTGAACTCATGGAATGGACTCAACCATCCATTGTGTCGATAGTGCTAAGAAATAAGGCACTTCAAAAAGCAGTATTTTGCATTTCTTCAGATGCCTTGTAAGCACAGTGACACAGTTCCTGAAAGCACATTAATTATTAGCATAGACTTTTTTTTTTTTTTTTTTTTTTTTTTTTTAAATTTCAAGACAAATTAAACAACTGAAGATAACAGGAAGTGTTACACGAGATGTTAATCCATGGGAGAGTGACAGCAGCAAAAGCCACAAATCATAACATGAAAATCAGGGCATTTAATTTTTGGCTTCTTTGCATTTGGCATTCATGCACATGCTCAATTGTCACTTCTCTAGTTCTTTAATACAGAGGTTTTGGAAGCTGTTAATTCTGGGAAAGGTGATTAAAGCCCTTGAGAGTAAATTGGATAAAGGACCATGTTTTTTTTTCCCCTCTTGACTGCAAGAAACCAAGTTGCTGAATTCAGTGCTTTATTGTATAGTGTTCCTTGTCTTTGGTTGCACATATGAAAAATGAGCCTGTGCAGAAATTTGTTGTGCATCACACCAAGCAGGTGATCAAACAGCACCTTGGTGGCCGGGCTCAGAACAAGGCATTCCCTCACATCCCAGCACAGGATGGTTGTGCCCCACGTCACCAGTGGGCATAGTGCAAAATGCACCCGTTTGCTGAACATGACGGGTGGACCAAACCCATGGGACTGACGCACTCCCAAGTCACTGATATGTGCTGGCTAGATGATGATGCAAAACGGACCCTTTGGTCTGTGGGGCCACATCGCAGTGAAGGAGAGGCAGGATGCATGGGGCTGGCAGGTCTGCGGTCGCAGCAGCTGAGGGAGCAACCTCTTTGATGTTTGCCTGTAACTTCTATATGTATACCTGAGGCGTGTGTTGTAAAGTTTAGGCAGCAGTTACCCAGGGATTTGGCTCTGATCTCAGATTTAGCTCCTTTATTTGCTGTCTCCATTTAACATGTCCCCCTCTGAGCCGTTGCTCTAAGTGCCGTGGGAGCTGCCAGTGCGGGCACTTGAAGGCAGAGCATTCGGAAAAGCTGCAAGCCGTCTGCTTTTGACAACAGACTGGTTAGGCTGAGGATGGTGCTGCATTTTCAAACTCCCTGCCCTGAAGTGGTGTGAAGTCGTCTGCAGCTTTTTGGGTTTATCACGTTTTTCTGCTTATTGTTGTCGAAATATGGAAATAATTGACAGTAAAATTTACCAAGGGTAGTCTGTGAAGGGATATAAAAGACAAAATTTGGTATCAGAAAAAAATCTTATTCATGTTTAAGAGCTGGAATATGGGCCAGTTACTCTGGAACATTTGCTACCATTTGTGAAATTGCTGTTGTTAAAAGAACTTTTTTTTTTTCCCTGCTCTAATGAGCTCATTGCTCAAAAAGGGGGTGAAACATTTGATAACAGGGGGTATGCAATAATAAAAATAGAAGCAGCTTGCTGGGGGAAGATTACCTGAGAGGAGATCACAAAAAATATTTATCAGAAACATGAGGGAAATATTTGCTCGTAGTGACTGCAGATTGTTCTTCGGCTCCTGTGCTGCAAGGGACGAGCTGAGAGCTGCCACAGCAGCAAGGGACGGCTGCAGCTCACGGCTTCCAGCTGGCTCTATGGGCATGGGCGGCAGCAATCTCACTGTCCCAGCTGGGTCTGGATTGCAGAAGCTTTTATTGCAGGTTCACTTCCATCGTTCTCCTTTGTGACAGGCACAGGTTCAGCACCTGTCTGTGTCTGGTGCAACCCACCTCCTTAAGGAAGGAATTCGCCTTTGAGTATGTCTCTGATGTTAATATGTGGATTGCTCTCCTTTAAAATTTAGTGCGACTTAGTTAGCATCTTTCTAGCTGTTGCCAGAAACTGGAGTCCGCCCCATCAAATTGATTTTCATTAAGCTGTTATAGTCACTGAAACTGCTGAGAAGAATCGTCACCATATGGCACAAGGTATTCAAAATGAAATCTCTTATGACACTTTGCCACTTCTGGAGGCGCTGAGCTGACATGTGCAGAGGTTACTGATCAGAAGCGGGGAGGAGGGACTCCAACACTCTAGTGCCAATGTGAGAGGAAATAATAAATCATAAATCCACTGCAAGAAGAGGAGGAGAGCTGGGCGAGGTGATCGGTGTTTGCGGTGGGGGCACCACTGTTCCTGTCTCTACCAGGGGAAGATGCAAAGAGTTTTGGATACTTAGACCTTGGTTATGTAGTCCAAGTGTTTCCACTTGGCTGAGTTGTTGAGTCCAGCTGGTGGGGGTGCAAATCACACATTAATTCCTCAGCTCTCAGCAAGAAAACCCTTTGAGAGCGAGCAGGGAACACATCCCTACTTGCTCAGCGTCTGCACTTCTCCTCAAGCGCCTTGGAGGCGTGCGGTGCTTTGCAGCCCCAGACGGGCTGGAGGCTGCTGGTGCAGAAAAGCCTTGTTTCCACTCTGCCTTCTGACAGACAGGTTATGTACTGAAGATCAGCCAGACTAGTCAATTCTGGGAACTGTTAGGCACTTGTCAGCAGCAAGAGTTAAAATGGAATTAAGTGATTAGAAATACTTAAATATTAATCACTTATGAGCTCCCTTTATGACACTTGCAGGTGGAAGAAGTTAATAAATCACTGCTGGCATTGACCCACAAAACAATAAAGCAGAGCATATCTGAGACAAGGCAAGAAGAGGGGAAGGAAAAGAGCTTTTCTCGAGCTTGAGAAAGCACTGTTTTTAGGTCAGGTAGTGACACAACAAAGCTGTTTTCTTTTTCCCAAGGCTTCATGTCTGGAATCTGCCTTTTGCTGCAGACGGGAGCCCTTGCAGTTATGCACAGATGCCATCAGCAGGCCACCTGTGGTTACCTTGCTGCAGTTATGGCATCTCTGTAGGAATCCCTTTGTAGGAAGCAGACAGGTCCCTCTTGGCTCTTGCACTGTTGCAGGCTCTACACAGGCTCTCAGGGAATACCAACCCAGGGCCCCACAACGGGTGGGGGACCCTGGTTTACATGGCATAGAGAGGTGTGTCTTCATCCATCTGCTTCACTGCATATTACCTTGATGCCCTTTTGATGTCCTGCTATAGCATGTTATCCTAGAAGGGAAAATAGAATAGTACAGAAAAAAAAATATTAAAAAAGAAAGAAAAAGAAAAAAAAAAAAGGCAAAGAATCCAACTAGCAGCCACCAAACATAAAAGCTTTATTCAGAGCTAGCAGCTTGCACCAGCCAAATTTAATGTCAGTCCTCAGAAAGGCACTCTGGGCAGTAAAGCTGTGTGAGAGCTCTCTAGCAGCAGAGAGGCAATTAAGAGGCATAGTGAGAAAGGAATGGGATTTTTGCATTTCTATTATATTTATTTGGGACAGGTCAAAATCTGTTTGGTACTTGAATTTAAACTTGTTCTCAGGCTGTCTGCATTTTCATGGTAGCTTTGCAAGGGTGATTTATACACATGGGTGCTGGCAGTGGAATGCTTGTGTGAATGCTTGGGTGTAGACCTAGGATCTGTTATCAGATTGTGCAGGGCTAAGCTAATACTGAACAGTTTTTGATTTAATCTGATTTTTGCAATGAGAGTTTATACTGTGAGCACTGCGAACTGTATGCAGATGAAAGTGATATTACATGCCTCTATCTTGGACGCTGGATTAAGATTTAATGAGATTCTTTGGTTTGTTTTGTGTCAATCTCTTGTATTTTAGAGTGTTTTTTTTTGTTTGTTTGTTTGTTTGTTTGTTTGTTTTTTCCCATTTTATTTTGCCTTTGATGCAATTTTGCAACACTTCTTGTACACCTAAAAGGATCTTTTGGTGTCTTTGAAAGTTTCTCAGTACAGCAGTTCTCTAGACAGAGTAAATGAAGATTAAACCCAGGCAGAGAACAAGGGAAAACAAGCAAGTAATTTGCAGAAACAGAGTGTGAGGGCACCAGCAGAAGAGCTCTGTGGTTTGTATCTTTTGTCTGGTAGATCACGAACATCAAAGTGAACCTTTTTCATGGGGCTGGGGGTGAGAGCCAGGCTGAGACCCTCTGGTGTCTGTTCAGATGCTTGTTTTTATAGAACACCCATAGCACATACCTTAATGCTCCTGAGACTGCAGTGCGTGCGGGTCATGGTGCAGCCCACCTGCAGTGGGGCTGGCGGCAGCCGAGCCCACGGAGCTTCCTTTCCCCTGTCCTGACCCTGCACGGCTGGCCCCAGAGCTCTGCTGCGTCCCCGAACCCTGCGGCTCTTCTGCTAGTGAGGTATCATAGCCTGATTATTTCCATGATGCTTTTCTTCCCAATCAGTGGAATAAACGCTATAAAAACTGAATTATCAGTCTTCATTGTGCCTGAGTTTGTTTTGATTGTGAATTAATAGAGGTTTTATCTTGGCATTATTTAGAAAGCGCTGCCCTCTGTTTCACTCTTAAATTCCACAGGTTTTTTTTTTTTGTTTGTCTTAAATATCCCGTATAGGAAGCTACATCTGGTGGTTTTTGCTCTGCCTGGGTTCAGTCTTTCATAAGCTTCAACCTTCCTGATAGGCACTGTGGCTATCAGTTCCGAGTTTGATACCTGCAATTGCTCGCATGACGAGGAGGCAGGTGTGAACAGAGAACTAAAATATTCCTATGAATTAGATCACTCACCGAGCTCTTTTTGTAAGTGCAAGTGTCCTCACTGGAAATTGTGGGGAATACACAAATATTTAAACAGCTGCTTGGGAACAGCACAGCCCGCTAAATCACCTAAGCGATTTCCTTCTGTGTCTAAATTGAGAAATACAGCAGAGTGTCTAAATTGAGAAATGCAGCAGAGCACCCTTCCAGCTTGAAAACATCTTCCTCCAGTTTGTAATATCTGCATTTATTTATTTATTATTTGTAAAGGCTGAGGAACTGCAGTACTTCTTGTTTCATTTATGACAACTGCTGACTAATCACTTCTGACCTCGGCCCGTTTCTGCACCACCTTTCAGACAGGGCAGAAGATGGCACCGCTCTGATGCACCTACATGGTTCAAAGCGGGAGCCTGTGGGCGTGCAGGGTGCTGGAAGGAGCAGGTAGTGGTGCTGGCAGGGCTAGGACTGTGTGTTCGGTGTAGGCTGCCTGTGTGAAAATCTTGGGGACTCCAAACTTGTGGTGCTTGTGACAAGAACCCCTCAACTCAGGCGTTGCTTGGCCCATGTCTCCTTAGGGGTCTTCATCAAATACAACTGTCCTGTTCTACCTGTGTTTTGGAACTAAATATCTGTATGTTGTCTCTTCTCTTTGTTGCTGTGAACAGATGAAATCATCTGACATTGACCAGGAATTATTCACTGAAAGTTACTGCAAAGTGTGCAGCGCACAGCTAATATCCGAGTCCCAGCGCGTGGCCCATTATGAGGTACGATGCTCTTTGTTAATCAGTCTGTTGGGTTGTAAATCCTCTATCTATGCCTCTTTCAGTTATGTGTTTTACAGGGTGGTTTTGACTACTGTCTTCCCTGTAAGCAAGTTACATGAGCATTTAAAAATCCTCTTTGAAAACTCAAAATTCAAAAGACTGCTTTTGTTGGTGGCACATTATTCTGTGAACGATGTTACTGCAATGTTGTCTGCTGCATGTATTTTTTTGTCCTGCCTAAATCCGCAGTCAGGCTACAATTTGACCTCTAATAAAAGATAGTTTTCAAATAAATGTAGCTAGCAAGGAGATCACTTAAGAGTTCAGCAAAACAAACTCAAGTTTTTATATTAAATGTGCTGCACTATGCGTGGCTGAATAGGAATCACTGATTGTGCAGAGAATAGATTAGCATTTCTGAATGTATTCAAGCGCTTAGGAGGTAGACAAGCAATAAACAATTAGAAAGGATATATCATTAGAGACATGTTAGAACAGCAATTAACAGCACTGCATATCTTCAAAACAAAATTAAATAAAATCATATTAAACAAGGGAGGAAACTCCTGAAGGATATGCTGCTGTGAAATCCTTCAAGAAAGGAAAGCCGCTGCCACCCATGCATCAGTCCTGGAGGCTGGGGAGCCAGTGCTGTGGAGGCTGGTGGCAGTGCGGGCCAAGTCCCCAGGTTAGGTGCCATCTTTGCAGTAACCTGAAAGGAGAACAGGTTTTCTCCTTCATATTCAGATGAAGAGGAGGGTGCAGGATCAATTTTTGTGGTACACAAAGGATTACTGAGCAGGTGATCACCCTCTGCATGGTACGAATCCCAGGGGAGCAGAGGGCTGGCCTTGGTGGTGCTGCAGGGCTGTGCTGTTGGTGGCATGTGCAAGGGATCACTGATACAGGTTCAGTGCTCCCTGGAGGACTCTAAGAGAAAGAAGTGATGGGCGTGGAGAACTTGGGGACGATAGATTTCAGCATTTGCAGGGCCTGAGTGGCTGAGCTGCATTTTGCCCTTGCTTTTGAATGTGCTAAACTAGTCATGTCTGCAGCATTTCAACAGAACCAGACTGCTACGAGGCCTTGAAGATGAATTTTTCCTAAAATTTTGCTCTGAGTAGGTATAATAGGGTAGACACTTGTCTCAGTGTGGCCAGAGGAGACATGCAGGAAGCTTAATCAATGTACGGTATCCAAGGATGCTGTGCTGCATTAATAAATAACAACAACAACAATGCACATTTATTTATAAGGCACTTAAATGTCTGTTTTGGCAAATTCCTTGAGACGTTTCCTGTAAATACTCCCTTGGCTGCCCTCTGTGCAGCACAGACCACAGCAGCCACTGTGAAGTCAAAGGCTGCAGTTGTAGGGACACCTTCCAGATCCTGGTAAATGGGTGGTGTGGCTGCCAAATTTTGGTCTACAGGAGGCAGAAAAATTGCTGCAGAAACAGTAGTAGCGACGTGAGAGCAGGGGGGTACTCAGCCAATCTCTTTTCTTCTGTGTCTGTAATTGTAGGTATGAGCTGAATCATTAATTCGTAGCAGATGTTTTCAAAATGTGGAAAACAACACGTTTTTCTGTTGTATATTTCTAGTGCGAGGTGTTGTGCTCATTTGTCATCCCCTGTGAAATCCCAGCAGACGCCGTAGACGTTTGGCACAACAATGCCGTTATCCAACCAGGCTGCGTGGCGCAGAGCAGAGCGTGGGCACCAGAAGGATGGAGGAAGCCAGGGGGGATGGGACTGGCCCCTGCCTGGCCTGGCCTCTCCCCCATGGGAGGCTGGTGTGCCTCTGCCCTGCAGCGGTGCCTCTGCGGCAGCCTTTTGCTGTGGGACATGGAACTATTGGGCATTGGCTCCTGGTGCTGCCCCAGAGGGAACGCGTGCAGCATTTGCTGTGCTCTGGCTTGGTGTGGCACTGAAACTCCCGGGGAGGCTCTGTGGGCACCCTGTGCTTTGGCTGCAAAAAACAAACTGGGAATCTTTCTGCAGCTCCAGTCTCTTTTCCAATGCAAGCTGGATGTGGTTCTGAGAGACCTGAGCAAATAATGCATAGTGAATCATTTATTAGGTGATCTTAGCCCCCCCCTTTTTTTTTTTTTTTATTCAGACACTGGACAAGCTGTCTGTGATTTCCCCACATACATTAATCATGGAAAATTATTGGAGAATAATTTCTGCAAATAATTCTTGCTCTTACACTGTTTCATAAGCAGTTTGTTCCATGGATCTGCTACATGAATGGAGAAGGCCATTCTTCCTGCTAGACACCTGAGTCATAAGGTGTTTCTTTTACCTGGACAGATGGACAAATTACTGTGAGAATATCCAGTTCTGTAATGTCAGGATTCACAACATGATCGTTCTGTTACAAAACCCATTGGAGAAAGGTACAAGAGGTCCATGCTGCCCACAACTGCCAGCCACAGGGAAACGTGCAGCACTTCAGAAGGCAAAACCCTGCGGTCAGCATGTGCCCAGCTTCATCCAGGTGCCTTAGCGCTGCTGGGGGGCTCCAGCCTTGCTTGGGGAACTGCATGGGGACCCTGGGCCCGGGGCTGCTCCCCTCTGCTGCTGCCTGGTGCTGGCCCAGGCTGGGAGCTGGGGGGTGGCACATGCTGGAGGCTGGGCTGCAAAGCTGGAGTCCGAGGCTTGCGGGCTGTGTGGGTAACGCATCCTCCTCTGTGCCGTGGTTTGTATGGGTCCACAGCACCGTGACTGAGCCAGAGCTGGGAGAGTTGGGGAATTCATCCCCTGGATCCTCATCACAGCCAAGGGAGGCCTGCAGCCTTTGTGCCAGGCGGTGAAATCTTGGCTCCTTTGCGCATGCAAAATAAGACATTTCTCTGTAAGAAAAGAGAGGGAAATGGTGTATGAAAGGGGGGTGTTTTTATCTTGCCAAACAGGAATAGTCAGTTCCAATCACTGTCTCCTCTCCTTCCCCAAATCATCAACCAATAACTCTTCTTTTCTGCTGCAGGACTTTGCCAGGAATAAGAAATAATTTTGATGTCAGTCGTGCAGTATTAAGCAGTATTATTTCCAAGGGCAAGTGTAGTAGAAAAATGACAAAAGAATCAGAGTATTTGCAGCATATTTTTGCTATCAACTTGACGTACAGCAAAATACTGCCCTTATTTTATGTGCTTTGTGCAATGCTGTCTGCAGGCTGAAGAGGGTCAGGGGCAAGGGGCAAGGCCCTGGGCATTGCTGTAGGGTTCCTGCGGGAAGCGCACCGAAAAGGCACCTTCCTGCTCTGTCTTTGATTGCACAGACAGTGTGCGGACTGATGAGAGGACTGATTTTTATTTTTAAGTGGGAAAAGAGCAGCGACCCAGTGTCTGCACCGTAGCGCAGAGCCCTTTGTGAGCAGGTGGGAGCCAGTGGAAAGACTGGGATTCAGGCTTGTGTCACAGCAGTGTGGAATCAGCTCCTGTGGCTTTTATCAGCAAAGCATCGCTATTCCAACGCCTTTCACCCTTCAAAAGCATTGCGGAGAAATAACTGGGGCTGTTGCCCTGTGAACAGAAGCCCCTGCAGCTGTGTGACCACTTCAGCAGTGGATCAATACACTCAGCGACCACTGTTATCCCTCTGCAAGGGGAAGAGTGTTAGAGAAATCAAAGAAGGTCAGCGGGCAGCAATGGTTGTGGAAGTGGCCTGTGCCAAGCAGAGGAGAAGGGGGGAAATAAGATGTGGTTTACTTGCTGAAATTGCATTGCAAACCCGTGTTTCAGAGAGGATTTAGGTATTTCTGTATCGTTCTGGAGTGGCAGGCCTCTTTCCTGGATAATGTCTCTATTACCCATAATTTAACATCCTCTACCAGCTCTGCCTTTGAGAGAGGGCTGTAGCAGTCACTTTGGATGCTGCTCTGTAAATTGGAAAGATAAGGTTTCTTAGTTAGTTCTGAATCCTCATTGCTGTATAGAAGTATTCACAGCCGTTAGAAAGATGGTACAATTTATTTTCAAGTTTCTCCTTGAAAATCCCGCAGGAAAATTACCAAATATGCAAAGTTGCTTTCAGATTCCACCTTGAGCTGCATATTCATCACCACATTTGCTCCTTAAGCTGCTGTAACGCTTTTCTTCATTGTAATCTTTATTGCTTCAGGTGTTCAGATGGTACTTTACTTTTTCATTTAAAATGAAGAAATACACCAGGTTTGAAGGAAGAGAAGCCCAGGAAGGTGTCATGTGGATGTGCTGTTATTGGCTCACCTTGTGAAATGAAGGAATGATGCTTAAATGCTCGCTCTGTGTAGCCTGAGAGGCAGGGGGAGGGCAGAGGCAAAGTGTATTAAAATTCAAATGCAGAGCAAACTCTAGAGAACAAATACAGTGCTGTGCCCTTTGGCTCATCTCCGGGAGCCGAGTGTTCTTTGGAATTTCTCACCCTGTCACAGTGGGCGAAGCAGGCGAGCGGTATCGACAGCCCCATCAATACTCTGTCTGCATGGGCTGGAGTGGTGCTCAAGAAAATCTGCTTCCAGTTGGGCTGTCCTGCTCTGGGAAGCTTTGCATAAAATGATGGCTTGTCAGTAGGAATAATAAACATTGTTTACCATTGGCACATCAGTGCTTTAAGGATCAAAATGTGTGTGCTCAGAGAGGCAATCTTGTATCTGAAATATTAATGCAGTGAAGGAGCATATATTCCAGTTAACAAAATAAATGCTGCACCGGAACACAAGGAGCTGGAATATTCTGTGTTTGATGTAAGTTCCCCACACGAGATGCTACAGGCATTTCCAGGATGGAGGAGCAGAAAGGACACGTTTCAGGTGGAAGTAAAACTATGCAGGGCTCTGGTCTGTCAAGGTGTCTGTTGGCGTTGTTTGGGTGCTGCTGAAGAGAATGCTAGCATTGCTGGCTGGTCTGTTGTGCCATGGCACTTACCTGCAAAGTTTTGGTTTGCCTTAGTGAGAAAAAATCTGCAAATACTTCAGAGGATGAAGGAGGAGGGGACATGTCCTACCTGTTGTTCCCATGTCCTTCCCACCAACTGCTAAGAATTTGCCTTGCTGTGTTGCATGCACAGTATATAGTTTCAAGCGGCTGCTCAAACTTAACAGCAGATTATTCTGCAGATAGTACTGGTGTTTGGTAGAACCTCAGCTTGGGAAACAAAATTCAGACTAAAGAAAGCTTCTAATGTTTGTGTGTGTGTGTGGTTTGGTTGTGAAGATGACGTAGGTGCCATTCTGTTTTTTGTATGTGCACATACAGACCTTTGAAAATTGCCTTGGCATCTACTTTGTGTCGTGCCATTTACCAGCAGCAAGTAAAATATGTTGAGGTAAATGCGACCTCACAGCATATATGAAAGATATATGTGGGTGTCAGTTTTTATGGTGAGATTGCTGTGATACCTCTTCCCTTTTCTGCATACAGTAAGTACATACTCACCAGGGCAGTATTAGCTACTGGAGCAGTGTGCTCCAGGAAACCAATTTAAATTAAACTGGTATTTTACAAGGCTCCATGTTGCTATACTGTTGTAAACATTAATGGCCAAGCATTATTTTTAATGCACTCCCAGTGTCAAAATCTATTGCTATATAGCAGTAGCAGCAGAACAGATAGACTTCTCATGCAGCTCCCTTCCAAGGTTCCGTCTGTACAGAGTCCCTTTTCTGGCTAAAAATAGCTGAAGTTCATTAGGCTACTCTCTGAGCAGTGGTAAAACCCAACAGGGATGAGATCCATCCTGGGGCTGGAGGTAATGGAGAGGCACAAGGGATGCCCCATCAAGCCGGGGAGGCTTCTGGGCTGGAAGTGAGGGCACCTTGCTCAGCTGCATGACTGGGATGAACCCCTGGCCATGCTGTCCCCGGGGAGAAGTCTCCCTTTCCTGTGGCAGCCCCTTTGTGCTGATGCACAGGAAGGCATTTGTTTGTTCCAGATATTGATTCCTGCTTTTCTTTAATATTTTAAACTCAAAGCTGTGTTTGGATTTGGATTCCAGGTGTTTGAAAGCAGAGTCTTCAGTTGTCTTTGTGTGTTGTGACAAAATCCGCCCACGCACTGCACCGGGGCTGAGCAGGTTCTCAGAAGCGAGTTGCACTGACATACTTTAAAAATGATTTGTTTCAAACACATAGAGATAGAATGAGAACAGCCAAGCATTGCCGCTGTTTGCTGCTTTGCAGCACTGTGCTGGGTAAATTTCATGATGAGATGTATCTGAGTTAACTCTTCTGGTGCTGTTTCCCACTTGTGTCAGGACCATAACAGTGAGGTGAATGCAGCCATAAGCACTCTGAGTACCTGTGGCAGACTAGCCTGAGCTGAGAAACCTGGGCTTGAGCTGCTTGAAATTGATCTGTTTCTGCCAGGGGGAACTTGACGTCTCTGCATGGTGTGGCTCAAGGCAGCAGAACAGACCCATGGCTGAGGCACAGGCACCTGCCCACGGCACCTCTGTACACACCCTTGGCACAGCTCTGAGGGTAAAGGCATGTTGTGGCAGGGACACATGAGAAACTGCTGTTCTACCAGTTTAAAGGGTTTTAAATGCCACAAAGACCTTGGTAAAAGGCTTGTGTATAGCTGGGAAGCTGGTTGCCAGCAAACAGCAAAGGTCAAGCTTGCTGCACAAAGCTTGCCTCAGGTTCCTGCCCTGCTCACTCTCTCTCAGCTCCCCTTTCCCTGGGCACATTCACAGGGATGTGCACTGCTTGTAAAAAAAATCCCAGAACACCAACAGAAAAGTAAATGCAGAGTTGCATTAGTCTGAATGTACAGTTCACCTGCATCAGAAATGCTGAAGTGATGAGGGACTCTCAGCATGTCTGGGGGAGAAGTGGAGCCTGACATGCTCAGGATGGATGAGGGAGCAGTGCCGAGCTGTGCTGCCCCATACTCTGAGCAGCAGCTGGGAGGAGGCAATGATTGTTCTCTCTGCAGGGCACACTGCGATTGGTGTGCAAGACCAGATATTTGGCTACAGTTGAAATCAGTATAGGAGGTGGTGAAGTTAAAGATGAAATGGTGATTCCTGAGACAGAAAATTCATGCCTTACCGTTCTGCTGGCCTGCAGCTATCTATCACACGGGAGCCTGCAGAGCTGAGCCTAGGTCCTGGTTGAGTGGGCAGTTGTAGGATGGCAGGGCAGGGGTTTCCAGCTATGGAATAAATCCTGTAAGCAAGCGAGCATCACACAGCCCTGGAGCCTGTGCTGTCCTCGCTGCACAGGGCATGGTGTGACCCCCCCCAGGTTTGCCTGTGGGTTGGAGACTGCACCAACGGGAGAAAACCAAGGGCAGCATTTTCTCTGCCATTGAACGAGATCAGCCCAGGAACCCTTCTCTCAGACTCTGCGGCTCCTCCTAGGTTTGGTACCCAGGTAAGGGGGGAGGTGGCCCCGGTGCCGGTTCCGAGCTCCTCATGAAACGCGCTGCAGCAAAGGGGGGCCGATCCAGGGCCACGCTCAAAGCAGCCTCGGGTGGGTGGTGCTTTTCTCTTGTGAAGGTGGCTGTAGCAACAACAATGTTGATTTTAATTAAACCTGCCAGGCTTGGGCTGGACATTTTGACCTTGTGTGATTGCAGAGCTGAGCAGAGCGGAAGACAAAGCAGCCCCTTTAATCCTGTACAAGTCACCGGCTTTGGGTGCAGCAGGTCACTACTATTTGTATTACTTGGAGCATCTGAAGTCTTTTTTATTTTTTATTTTTTGTTCAATTTTTAAAGTTGCAGAATAAAGAATTAGGAGATGATGCTGGGGCCTGTGAAATGGTCCCCATGGCCCGTAGCAAAGACTGCTCTTAGAATGCGTCAGAGCCCGCAGGCTAGGGAATTCTCTGGACTAGAGGCAGGGAAGGAATCATGGATGGAGAGGAAATGGAAGAGGCCAGTGGTTGCTTGGGTGAATAGATCAGCAGTTAATTGCCTTTATGTGTGAGCAAATTAATGTCTAAACTGGTAATGTGTCTACCTGTTGCTTCCTAGCAGTGTAAATCCAGTTGTATGTAATTGGGAATTACGGACACGTATCTGTGCCCAGAAAGTAACAAGTATGAGTAGACACATTTTAAAAAATTAACTCAGAGGAGAAGGGGGAGTGGATAGAAATGACCGTAAATTATAAATGAGGCTTTGCAAAAATTACAAAGAGAGAAAAAGGACATTGGCACCCAGCAGCGTCTGGAATAACAGACGGAGTTTGTCTCTGCAACGAACAACGGGGATCTTGACAATAGTGTTTGCTCGTTGTGTGGGTAGGAGAGGCAAAAAAAGGAAGGCGTTTTCTGAAAATACTTCTGTCCTCTATTTTAAAAAAGCAGAGGATGTTGTTATATCACAGAACGAGGGAGAAATTGGTTCCATTCCAGTAGGAATTGGAAAGTTTGTTAAACAACGATTATGAAATCTAGGATGTTGCTTTTTTGAATCACCAAGTCCAGTCATTTGCAAACCAGTGCTTGGAAGGAGCTGGCCATGCACCCAGCATCATCACCACTGGACTTCGTCAGGCCTTGGGAAGTGCAGGGAGCTCCTGGGAAGCGATGGGGGGCAGAGCCCCCAGGCCTTGACTGTGGGGTGGTTTCAGGCAGACAGTGTGACTGGCCTTCTGCATGAGGTGTAGGGAAATGGGTCTAGCCAAAATAACTTTATCTCTTTTGATGAGATTACAAGTAGGGCACATACAGATAATAAAGTTGATGTAATCATATGACTGCATGTTTTGTGGCAATTTAATTAAGAAACTGCCAGCATACAAAAAAGATTGACACAGTACACACTAAAAGGATTAAAATCCAAACAACAGTCTTCTGGAAAAGAATTTATTACAAGCTGAGTGAAGCCACAGCCATTAGCATTGCCATTACAGTTCCTTTTCCCATTTCCTGCTCGTCTCTGCCTGTGCCTGACGCACTGCATGTCCCCGGCAAAAGGAGGTCTGGTGGCTTTGGCTCGAGAGCAGGGCACAGAGGAGGGGGGAGCAAGAAAGGAAAGGCAGGCTGACTGAAAACATGATGCTGTGAGCGGAAGAGTGAAAAAGCAGATGATAAACAGAACTGCGGAGAATAGAGAAATAGGATCAGAAGCAATCACAGCGTGAGGAAAGCAGCAGAGCAGTTGGTTTGAAGCTGGTGAGGTGGCTGGGGTAAGGGAAGAAGTCCCTTGCAAGATGGTGAAATATTTCAGACTGTCAGGTCAGCTTAAATCAGCAGTGCAAAGTGGGAACAGATCCTGGGGCTGCCGGGAGCCTCCTGCACCCCCTGCCAGACTGTGGGAAGGAGGCGTCGCTGCGGGTGCTGCCCAGCCCAGCAAACCCCCAGCTAACGCCTCTTCCAGAGGCTCCCGGCCCGGTAGAGGGTGAGGTGCCTCGGTCCTTCCCAAGGACATTGCTGTTGCTGGTAAACGTACAAAAAAAAGCTGCTAAATTACTGCAGCAGTGAGCAAATCCTCCATAAGCAGCACTTTCACTTCTCATCCCTTGCTGTCCTAGCTCCAGAGGCAGAAATCATCTGCTCTGTCCGAAAACAGCCTCGCCTGCAGCTCACAGGATCCTGCCAGCTGCTGTCCTTCCCACAGAGCCCTGATTGTCTGCTCTCGCCTCCCTGCTGCACGCTCTGGACAGAACTGTGCTGCAAAACTTGATTTATGCAAAATCAAATCGCATTTCCTAGCGCAACTTAGCTCTGCTTTGTTCTTTTCTGTGTTAGGGTTGCATTGTTGGGATGCTGCTGCCTCAGCCATAGTCCTTGGTATTATAATAGATTTGATATAGGTAGAAATGGTCTGTTTACTTTTATTGATGAGTCTTCTAACAATAGCATGAGCTTACAATGCAGAAGCCTGCAGTTGCTATGTGAAAACTGCCTTTCTGAGCTCCCCCCTACGTCACACAGAGAGGGTTGTTTTTAAAGCATGTAGTATTAAGCTAGACTTCTTCCCTGCTATAGGAGTTGTTTCCAGACACTAGAGACAGAATGGAAGTGAAAGTGCCTTTGGCATAACACTTTGTAAAGCTACAAAAGAAATATTCACAGGCACAGAAACACTCTCTTAGTGCACCCTAGGATAAGTTGTGGCGGCTATTGATGAGCAGGCAGATATCTTCAAAGGCGGTGTTCTTGTTCCAGACCACGGATTTACAGCTGTGACAAAATTTTGTCTTTTTTAAGGCTCATGGGTGCTGTGAGGGGAATCAAAACAGGAGCTGTGTGAGCCCTGATCCCTTTTATCCTGGTATTGTGGTTCCTGTGTGTGGCTGTTCCTTTGGCCTCTGTTCCTCATGTACCTGCACACGGATGGCAAGTGAGCAGCACCCGGCCCAGCCCGTGCCACAAGCTGTCCTGCCACAAGCAGCCATGGAGCACTGCGGAGCATTGCTGCTGCTGCCAGCTCTCACCCTCCCCGCGCATCACCGCTGCGGTGGGTTTTGGTGGCTTTGTGGAGAGAAGATAACCAGCAGGGCTGTTTGTGAGCAGCACACCAAGAACAATCACTTCTCTCTTGCTGTGGTGTTAGGATGATAAATACACATGTAAACGTGGGAAAGACCAGAGATAAAATGGTTTGACAAATAGGCTGTGCTACCTCTGCTTCCTTAGAGGGAATGAGATACTCGCTACTTACGTGCAAAAGCTGGGGATGATTCTGAGCTCTGCTTCTGACCAAAGCCAGCTGGGTGCAGGAACGTGGGCACGGAGCTCTACGAGGAGAAACCACACAAGAAAACATCGAGGCAGGAAGTAGGAGCAGCACCAGACAGTGAGGCTGATATTCCACGACTGTCCTTTGCCTTTCAAACATTTATGTTGTCATTTCTTAATTATGCCATCGCTTTCTGGACTGCTAATCACTGGTAGCTGAAGCTTTTGGGGTTTCCTGTGCTAAGCTCTGATAGCAGCAGGTTCAGAGAGAGCTTGAGGTCTGCCAGGGAAAAATTGTATTTTCTAAATGCATACAGGAAGTGGAATTAGGGAAAGATATTTGCCATTATTTATCTTGACTGATTTGCTCCATTAAAAAAAATTATTGCGTAGTCACATTTATGCATACAAATTTAGCTCTGTGCAAATTTAGCTCCACGTTCACACCACAGGAAAAAGAATGTTCCAGTACATGCTAATGATAATTTAATATTTTAAAATTGCAAATCTGTGATCTGAAATTGTAATATTATGGTGCCATTGTTCCGTGAGGCAATCAAAAATGGAGATTCTGAGAAAACATTTGCATAATAATAGCTGTCGTGCATGTCTGGGCCCTGGTTGCACATATTTAGTAGTTACAGGCTATTTTCCCCTTGTATCTACTGGAAGGCGAGAGCTCCGATTGCAAGGTAGTGCTTTTGAAGGTGTGTGAAGGTGTGTAGCTCCTGCTACAGGAGCTTTTACATCTTCCTTTGCAGGTTGACAACTGCAGGGATGGCTCTGCCTGTTGGTGTGACCAGGGCATCGATCCTGCTGGTACGCTTTGGCTGCACCCAATGCAGCTCTGGTGCTGGAGGGCGATGTGGAGCCAGCCCCAGCTGCTTCTGAGAAAAGCAGGAGATTTTGTATAATGCACAATTATCTGATAATTTACCCATGGGAGAAATTTCTTTCAAACCTTTGGCAGGTATCAGTTGGCTTACTTCCTAGAGAGAGAGGTTTTATTCTCTTTATGTATTTTATTCTTCTGGAAGTGTAAGAACTGTGGGTTTCTGTCTGTGTGTATGCATCTAATCCCTTATGATGCCATCCTGTCTTCTCCTGAAGCTTAAAAACCCTGATCTTTTCAATCTCTCCTGGTGTGGAAATGGTCTGATAACAAACCCTGCTCTTCTCTTGCCTCTTTATTTTCTCTGTGCCTTCGGGGAGCTGTAGGCAGCAGGACTTCGCACAGAGTGAGGTGAAAGTGGACCATTTCTCCTGCTAATAGCAGGTGCCCTAACCTCCCTACAGCTCAGTTCAGCTTGGGGGAGAGCTCTGTGAAAGCTCCTGGAGAAACCTACACGAGATGCAGGTGTTCCTCACCTGGGTCTTTTCCCCCTTTTTTCATCCCATGTTGGATACACGTCTCAAGGGGATGTGAAGTCTTATTGCAGTTTGGTTTTGTATGCAGTGCAGTAAAGCATCTTGCTTTTTATAACTTCATTTCTTGCTTTTTCTTTTTCTTTCTTTTTCCAGAGTCGGAAACATGCCAGCAAAGTTCGCCTCTATTATATGCTTCACCCCATAGATGGAGGCTGTCCAGCTAAAAAGCTCCGATCAGAAAATGTGGGTATAATTTGAGTCCCTGTTTACTCAACTGCTTTGTGAATCATTGACTCTGTGCATTTTTTTCTGTAACAGCTACAGATAGTCAAGTACCCAGAGGTAACATTTAGATTAGCTGAAATGCTAAGTAACTGGAAATAATTTTCAATAAACTGTACAAGAAATATTATGCATGTCAGCAACAGTAGTTGCAATTTTAGTTATTTGAATGCTCTTTCACTGCAGATATCCAGCATTTATTTAGTTTAACAAAGACCAAACTACCTGTAATGGCCTGGGTTTTGCTGGTGAGCAACGGTGCAAAAGTCAGAAAGGGTAAATTGCTGCAGGGAGGCTTATGGCTGGGTGTTCGGGAGGCTGCAGGCTGCTCCTCGGTGGCTCTGGCCGAGGCTTTAGAGCTGCCATTCTCGAAGCCAGCAGCTTTTCACATGCAACTGCAAAACTTACTGTTTGGCCAGCACTTTGGGTGCAGTGCAGTGTGTTCTAGGCCTTAAGGGGAGGACTGTGTCTTGGACCCTGTGCCTCCTGCTCGGACTCAGCTCCAGGTGTCCCTGCTGTCCGTGTGCCATGATGCAACTGGAAACCACAGCATGTCCAGAAAGGTCACCTGAGACTAAAGTGACCTCCACAGGTCTCCTCTGACCTGATTTTTTCTATGAGTCGATGAAAACGGAATGCTGCGGCTGAAAGACTCCTTGTGGAGGCTTTGCGATCAGTCTGCAGTTTAAAAAAATGGGATTGGTTCTTCAGCTGCATTCAAATAAACAAACAGACGTGAGGCAATCAGACCAGCTCACAGCCATTTGTCGGGCAATAAAGGCAGACTACATTTATAAGTGAATGATTCTCAGTGAATTATTCATTCAGCTCTTTCCCGTGTTCTCAGGCCTGTGTGAGAGCTGCTGAGATTCCAGCAGATAGTATCCAAGCCATTTCAGATCTATGAGACTGTGGCTGCGGCTTAATGCTATCAATATTTAGCGAGATATCTTCTAATTAAAGGAAGAAGCCTGCGAGTGTTGCCAAAGGGATCTGAAAGCTCCTTCACACAGTAATTAAAATTTTAGTAGAACTTTTATGTTGCACATAGGGTAATTGCAGATGCAATCTACCCCATAACAACAGAATCTCACACTATTTTTATGGAATTATTAATTACAGGATGTTAAAGATAGAGTGGACATGCACATATAGACTTGGAACATAATTCTTTAATGATCTTCATTACATCAGACAAGAAACCCCAGGCCTGCACGTGCACCTTAGCACATGGATATGGTGGACAGAGAACCAAACAGACCTTAAGTCAAAGCTGAATGAATTCCCATTTCTTTTATGAAAGGGCACAGTGAGGACTAAGGTAATTCTATGTTTCCTGGTGCTTGATTGTGCCAAGGGCAGCCCATAATGGGGCATGAATTGAATAAGTCCTTATGAAACAGGTGAATGATATGCTATGCAAGACCTACATTCTGAAATTATTTATATTATAAAAATGTAGCAGGGAAAATCTGCCAACGTTCACAGCACAGTATTTGCAAAGTAGCCCTATTGCTGATCAGCTATTATCCAAGCTTTTAGCGTTTAAATAGAACAGAAATATTTAGGACATCTCTGAGGCAGCATGATAACATCATTACTGTGTACAGAATGCAGCTGTAGTGCCAAATTCAGATATCTAGTAACGTTAGTCAAGCCATGACATACTGACTTTAATGAATATTAGAAATAATCCTTGCAAACCAATTAAATTTCCACAACTAAAAAGGGAGTATTAGCCTTCTTTCATCAAAAACTGCTCTGTTACATGACTGTATGCCATTTCTTTAGTATCCTTTTGGCCACAAAACAAAAATACTTTGTCTTTCTCCAAATGACAATAGGAAGGAAAAGTTTCTGCAGTTGTAGGTACTCGATGAAATAGTTTGAGAGACAGCATTTTCTACCTGGCCTCTCAGTGGGGTGAAGAGTTGTGTATGCTATTATTTGAGGAGCATAAAAATATTCTGCATTCCTAAGACACCCATTATCCTTGCAAAGTAAGAAGACCTAGACATACAATTAGTTTTGCACTGGGTGACATCCTAATTGTTGGGCTATTCGTTACTATTTTATTTTATTTTATTTTATTTTGTGGGAAGAAGGGACAAATCTCATGTCTTCGGTATACTGAGTGATGGTTGACATTTCATTTTAAATTTCCATTTAGCGTTTCAGCTGAAAGCAATCTGAGAAAGTCACAGCTTGTGTCAGGGCCACTCTGAAATTAGGAGTCATATCCTCAAGTCTCAGAATTAGTTTTAGTCAGGCTATTCTCACTTGAAAAAAGCCAACAAAATAGTACCCCACTTATAATCAGGGCAAACATGATGAAAATTTCTGATAGGCTCGGAAATGAACTCTTTGGGCTGGGAGAAAAGCCTTCCAATTCTTTCTAGCCCTATTTGTACTGTAAGATGGTGGAGTTGCTTTAACCATCATCTTCCTTCTGGCACACGTGCTTGTGTTGTGAAACACATTCCTCACTTCATCTAGGGTTGGCTTATTTCAGTGAATGTATAGGTCTTAAGATGCTCCTTAAAGCCTGTTTCGGATTTAGATTGCCATAAATTGGTACTTGCTCTTTGCTTGTACCACAAGAAGAGCAGGCAAGTGGTCTAAACTTCACATAGAGCATTGTGGAAATAGCACTTTAACAGCAGCAACTTCTTCATGCACAGAAAACTAACTCAAATTTGAAAGACACTTTGCAGTGCCTTGAGTGGTATGTTTTATATTGCTGTATTTCAAGAGTTTGTGTAATCTTTACTTCTTAATAAAAACTAGGAAATGAAGACAGCAGATTTGCATCTGCAGATTAAAAATCCACACTTTTCTTGAGGATTGCTTAAGCAACATCCAGTAAAGGATTGTAACTGCCTGGCCCTGTGTGAGGATTATGCCTTTTAGTGGCTTGTTAACAGGCATCTGAATAACTGAAGTTAATTCTGTTGGATGTACAAGATTTGCTTTGAAATTTATAATATTACAAAGGCAAGCCCTATGAATTAGGCTGGCCTGTGCTGCTGCAGAGCGGGAGGAAAAGAAGAGCAATGTCAGTGCTGGGAAACAGATACTTGATCTCTGAGGCTGTGCATGTTGTGCTGTGCTTCAGCTGATGCGAGGTCATTAGCCCTGTCACTGGTACATCTTTGCAAAGGTTAGAGAGAAGGGATTGCTTGGAGCAAATTGCAAAAACAAACAGTAGAAAAAAATCCTTGCATGTTGGCTCAGCTTACGTAGCATGGGGCTAGAGTTGCTGGTCTGGGTTGTTAGCTGGAAACTAAATTGAGATGTTTTCAGCTTTAGGTTGAGCAGGGCAAGGCGAGCAGTGGGAAGGGACCCAGGGGTGCTGCGGGGTGTGGGGGGCTCCTGCCCTGGTTCAGGCTGGCTGGGCTGCTGGCAGCGCTGGCCCCTGCATGATCTCTAGGACAAGCGACGTTGTTTTACTGGTTGGCTGCACAATCCTATCAATGTGGTGTCATTCAACAGGTGACAAAAGACACCGGGGTCAGGTTCCCCCCAGCCCATCTGTTTACAGGTAAAACAGCCGCTGACAAAGCACCAAGGCGTAATTACCCTTCAGGGCTGGGTCCAGCCTCTGGGCAACATAGTGCAGAGTCCAAGGAAGGTGATGCTGCGACAAATGGTGCAAGTGTGGGTACCTAAGGGCTCTCCAAACGTCTTGATACTGCTAATGAAGAACAGTATTCAGGGTGTGAAAAATGGCTGGTTGTTAGAGCAAGGGTCTGTCTGTGTTTTAGGCAGAGCCTGGCTCTTGGACTGACCAGGAAATTTGGGCCACTGCTCTTCAGGTGAATGCCAGT
Organism: Nettapus auritus; assembly: GCA_011076525.1. Classification (NCBI taxonomy): domain Eukaryota; kingdom Metazoa; phylum Chordata; class Aves; order Anseriformes; family Anatidae; genus Nettapus; species Nettapus auritus. The sequence continues at coordinate 5,007,314 of CM021786.1, read as the reverse complement.
CTGGTGGTGAAATCCCCACCCAAGCTTTGAGATGTTCACCCAGAAACATCAGTGAGTGAGCTTGGATAAGATGTGTAGTGATCTAGGATAAACGTGTAGTGGATTGGTTTAATTGTGAACTTGTGGGGTCTGAGGGTCATTTGAAGACTTTTTTTTTTCTTTCTTTTTTTTTTTTTTTTTAGATGCAGTTTATCTGTGAAAGTAGGTTGGGAAGAAAAAAACATCACCAAAAAGCAGAGCAAGCAGAGGAAGGGACCCTAGTGCGTAAACACTGAAGTGTATCAGGTTTTCAAACGAGCTCTGTAGGAGCCTCTTTATATGTTACCACCGCTGATGATCAATAGAGTCTGAGAATTTTTCCTCGGCTCTTAACTTTCAAGTGATTTCTCTTTGAAGACATAAAATATGTTGAGAGAATCCTATTTAAAAGAAGTGCAAATTACACCCAGAACAGTACTTATCACCTCTTGAGAATTCTCCCTAAGGTTTAAGTTGATTTATAGTTAATAACAACAACAAAAAAGCAATGAAAATCAGTCCTCCTTCTAATTGTTCTTATTTCTTGGGAGAAGACGACCTTAAAGAGTGGGTTGGGTGCCACTGCACAGTTCGCTGTTCCAGGTCTTGCAGTGCCTGTATCCTGCTCCCCAGCTGCTGGGGGGCTCAGGGGGCACCTCCGGTGCGTGACTCAGGGTCACTGCACGCGGTGCTGCTTTGCGTGGGGTTTGCGTGGGGCAGGGGCTTGTGTGCCTGGCGCTCTGGGCACTGTCCGTGTGAGCTGAGGACATGCCTGGGGGAGCCAGCTGGACACTGGTCAGAATGTGCTGGTGGTAGCACTACTGGGGCTCTGACGGTGCTGCGTGCGACCTGGGGAGAAGTCTGGGCTAGAACTGTCTCACATATTTGCATGGGGGAGTTGAAAAGCTGGGACCTTCATTCTCTGTCCAAATAGAAGGATGAAATTTGACAAAGGGGAACTGGATTTTTGAGTGCAGTTTTGCTGTGTGGCCAGCACTGGGCTAAACAGGGTGCCCCAGTAAAACGCCTGAGCTGTCTTCTATCTTTGCACATGGATGAATTGCAAAATGCATTTGCAACTCATTGTGAAGTGGTTGTGAAGTGAAGATTGCAGCTTCTAAAGCAGACTGTTTTCTGTTTTGACAATATACCAGCAGTTGGAAGAATTTTTGTTTATAAAAAAAAATAAAAATAAAAAAGTACATGACTGCCTCCAGATGGCTTGTCCCTAGAGGCAGTCTTGCCGTGGCATGGGGCCGGTTGCCCGGAGAATGAACTAGGATGCTAACTGCATGCATACAGCAGGTCATTTCCCAGTTTTGGAAAGATCTTGCTCTTCACAAAGCAGTATTTTCAAAAGTGATGGTTTAGAAACTGTGCTAGGCAACCAACCTGCCATACTGCGATCTTCTGTAAAGAGAGGCCATGCATATATGGTCCTAAATGCAATCCTTATTTCCTTTATGGAATGGATTGAATAATTAATTGTGACTAATGGTGCAAATGCGTCTCTTTCCCCTGCTTAATAGTTCTTTGTATGGTTACCCTTGTATCTGTGGATACTGCTTATTTGCAAACATTTGCTGGCAGCAGTGTTAATGATATTTCGCTGACAGCCTTCAGCTGCAACCGCTTCTTCTCACAGGGTGTGCTAAGAGTGGTAGGTCTGAGCTCAGCTACATGGCTGGTCAGAGACATGCTGGCTCTTATTCTTTCAAGAATGACTTTAGTGAGTGATGGAGACAATATTATCATTAAATTGGGTTTTATTTGTAAAAATAAAAATGCAGTGATTGGTAACTGTGAAGAACGAGCCCTACCTGCATCGCTGTAGCTGAGAGAACCTCTTGCTGGGACTGAAATACAGGACACGTTCTTGAAGTTTTAAAACTTCTGGTCATCAATGAGCTGACATCCAGGAGCTTGCAAAGGGACACAGCCTTCACAATGAGATGCTCCATTGTGTGGATACCCCGGAGTCTAGGGGAGAAATGGAGCAGGACGCCCTTGGAAATGACATCCTCAGCATAACCTGCAGTCCTCCCCTGCTTCCCCGTGGCTGCCTGTTGGGCTGATGCACCTGTTTTTTGTGTTTTTTGTCTCCATCCAGGGCAGTGATGGTGACACAGTGGATAAGAACAAATGCTGCACACTATGTAACATGTCCTTTACCTCAGCAGTGGTGGCTGAATCGCATTACCAAGGGAAAATCCATGCCAAAAGGTTAAAACTGTTGCTAGGTGAGCCGCCAGCACTGAAGGCCGCAGGTAGGTGTGAGGTGGTGGGGCCGGAGCGGGCTGGGGCAGCACACAGGCACCTTGCTTGCGCCCCTCTTGTAACGACCTTTAAGAATTGCTGATGCTTGTTATTGTCTGCTGTGTTCACGTAGATTAGTGGCTTATCAGCTGGCACTGGCCTTTCTGTGAGAGCCCCATATCTGGTTACCTGTTTCTGAAATGTTTTGCTCTGTGGAAGACAGTATCTCCGCTGGGCACAGCACAAATAGCCGAGCCTCACTTTAATTATCAAAAGTTATTTGACAGCTCAGCTAATACACTTAATAAACCTTTCCTGTTACTGTACAGGGCAGAATCCCATTTTCTTTTACCTCAGAGGGAAATGTAGTCTTTAAAAATGTTTTGGATCGATTGTCTTTTGATTTTTGCCCAGACAGGTATTCATGCTTTCCTCCACAGTGATTCCAATAATGTGAGCCTATTAACTTTCACATTTAAAACATCAAATGTTTGAATCAGATAATTTAACCATCTTATTGTTTGCTTAACCATAAAGTCCCTGCAAAACACTAATATACTGTAAAACAAAACTTCCTCTGGGGCTGTCAGGGCAGAGGACACGAATAATGTATTCCTCATGCTAAACAAGCAGCACCATTGTGCTGTAGCCCTGCAGACAGATGTCTGTATTTCATTGTTAGTATTGGTGGCGCTTCTTTTAGAACAATATAAATTTTGCTGGGCACTTTATAACCTGCCTAACAAGATGTGCATAAATCTTAGAAATGACTAAATAAGGGTTTTTTGGCTGCCTGTGTGTTTTTGTTGTTGTGTTTAACTTTACAGACTGATGATGCTGATGCATATCATTTGTCCTCTATCAGTATTGGCTTGGGAAATGCTATTGCCTTTCCCTGAGTGTACACAGGGACTTGAATTAGATTGTGGCTTGCTTGTTTTAGCTAATGAGGACATTCTCAGAAGGCTCGTTAAGTGAAGGTGTGGCAGCATCCCCCGCTGACATTGCTGAGATGCACCTGAGAACTTTGCTGGTCCTTTGGGCATGTGGCTGTGGAACCCATGGGAGCCAGCGCAGCAGGATTGGCACCTCTGTAAATGAAATCAGAGATGTGCATGGACAGGCAGTGTGTAGATGAGACAAATCATACAGTCTGCTTCACCAGCAGCACGGGGCTGGCTTAACGTAGGGTCTGTGAGTCCTGGCAGTGACCAGCTGTGCTATGCTGCTGTTAGGTACAGGGGCTGCAGGGCTGTGTCGAGGCATGACTTTCAAAGAGCTGCAGCTTTGCATTGTGTTTTTATCTAATTTTTAATCGTCTGGATCAGCCTCACTAAGTGATCTGCACCACATGCTCTGTGAATAATGGGCTCTTCAGCTGCAGTAATCACTAGGAAAGAATAACTTGAGGACTCATCAAGTCTCCCAGATACTTGATCTGATGAAGCTGAGCCACGGGAATATGTTAATAAGCACCTTCTTGCTCTCCAGCAGTTCTCAGAAATGTGCTCTTTGGACATAGCATTTCTCTGGGTTTCCTATAGTGTTCCTCAGCATTCTTTCACTTGAATGCCATCCTGCTCCCTCCCGGCTGGCACAGCTGGCAAGGCTGCAATCTCAGACAGCTCCAGAGGCTGTGCAGGAGCTGAGGGCTAGCTGTGCTGAATTCAGTACAGTCTCAGTACTGAGGGTTACCAGTGCTTTTCCTTCCCAACTCCATGGGAGGCCCCTCCAGAGGCTCTTCTACATCGTCATTAAAGCTGTGATTGCCAGACGGCCTGGGAACATTTGGCATCAGCTCTGACACCAGTATTTCTTGCATTTGCTGTCAAACAGAAGTGAGAAAGACTCTACACAAATATTTGAACTCTCATAATCTTTTCATTCATTCATTCATTCAAAAAAAAAGCTTAAAATATTCTGAAAATTTCTCAAGTGCTTTTATTATGGCTGAGATTAAACATATACAGTTAATCTAAGGAAGTACTTTAGTGGTATTAGGCAAATAAAAATGGGTAACAACCTTCAGGTTGCAATATGTGATTTGCAGCCTTGCACAAAAATGTATTCTGCTACCCCAAGTTATTGTGAAACTCTGAATTGACCATTTGCTTAATTAGGGCATCTGTTTGTAAAGGGAGAAATTAATTAGTGAAATTCTTTGCACAACCATCTTTCTAGAAGTCATTTCATTCACACAGACATACAGATGCTTTTGTGGAGCATAGTGACAAAATTAGTTTAGGGGAAAAAATGAAGACTAATGAATGCAGTTGAAACTGCAGGGAAAATTCAGAAAGAATTCTAGAGCTGTTTGAAGATCAGTGTTTTCCAATTAAAAGAAAGAAAGAAAGAAAAAAGCATTGGAGAATATGTATTCCTCTTGATGAAAGAAAAAAATTTGAAAAATATCTGTAACTGGAGTTCCATTCCCAGTCACAGTTCCTGGAAGCAGTGGCATCAACCCTGAAGCACTCTGTGCCACAAGATGCTGTGGGACCTGTGGTGATGGCCTGGGGCTGGAAATTCTCTGTAGCTTCACCTCTGCGGAGTGGCTTCTTTCCAAGTACAGCCTCGTGGCTTCCTCCCCGCCTTGCACCCGTGTCCCTCAGAAAAGTGGCAGAAGGAAGGGTTTCTGTGGATATCTCCTCCATGAGCTGGGAAGACTGAGCATGTGTCTGAGTGCTGAGCACTTGTCCTGGTGAGCAGCGTGGTGCCAGAGCAGTGCTGAGCACACTCAGGAGCAGTTCAGGGGCTCTCTGAGGAACTCCCATGCTGCAAAGTGAAATGTTTGTCTTGTCTCTACTGAACTGGTACACAACACACTTCTTCAGCATCACCATGGAGGCTGCATAAATCCTGAACTTGGAGCAATCTGTGCCCTGTGCAGATGGAGCAGTGCAAGGCCTTAGCACATGTTGTGCCCGGTGCAGGAGCTGTTCCATTGCCCCCATGCTCCTACCAGGGAATCCAGAGGCACTTTCTGATTCCCTTATGCTGGAGTGTTCTTCATGCTGGCTTTGGGAAAGGTTGCAGACCTGTTCTGCAGACACATGCTGCACGCACTGATGACTGCAGTCTGCCTCTGAACAAATCCCTTTTTAATATTCTGTGTTTTCTGTCTCACCAGTCCCATAGAAAATTAGATTTATTCACAGTCTCTTTACAGGGCTACACCTTCCCTGTCTATTCTATCATCCTAATGAAATACAGATCTCCAGTTTCTCTGGTGGTGCTTTCAGAATAGGGAGGAGTGCCTTAGCGGTAAGGTTTTTCACAATAGGAAAGCGATCTCTCATCACTACAGCAAAATATTGGTGATGATTTTCTGTTGCTTCTGCTGTACAAGGTTGTAGCCCTCAGAGGCTTTATGTCACCACTATTTCTGATGAATTTCTCCAATCATTTCCAACATCTTCCATCAGCTTGCATCCAGTCACCAGGTTGAGTTATAAAGAACTGCGGGGGAAAAATAGCTGCTACCTTCATTTATCCAAGTGCGGGTGCCTGCAGTGCCCCTTTGTTGTGGCTCAGTTACTTTCTCCTTCTTGTGCTCCATTCCTGGAGGGTGGCGATGATGACAAGTTGGGTGCCATTTAAGTACAGCTATGAATAAAAAGCTTTGCATGCAAGAAATAAGTCAAACATTAGTTCATTGCCAGAGTGCTAAATTGTTTCTAACTTTGTTTTTTTCTTCATGCAGCAAAGTAAGACTTTCTCACTTCCCTCCCACAGCAAACGGGAATGTAAGGCAGACTGTCGTGAGCTGTTTAGCATTTTGAAGTACTTGAAATAGTCAAACTTGCAGCTTTTATGTTTGTGTTAGGACAGAGCAATGTTTTTAACATTTGACGTCTTGTGAGTGTTTATTATTAATTTTCATGTTGCTGCTCAGGGAATGATGATGTTTCCTGTTCTGTAGTAGCTATGTGCTGAATAACAAAATGATAAATCCACGTTTGTGGGGAAGTCAACTTTCATCTGTTTCTCTTCAGGAGGATTTGGAAGACACATGATGTTTTCATTAGTTGTCAGACTGAGTTCAGCACGCCTTAGGACTGCTTGTAGTTGTAAACTGCCCCTGAGGAACATGGATTTACAAGAAAATGCTTTGTGCTGTGAGAGCTGAGAGGAAAACCCTGCCGTGACGGCACACGGGGGTGATGCAGGCACTGGGTCCATGTGAGGCTGGGGGGCTCGGGGTGTACCTGCATAATCCCGGCAGCAGCAGCGTGTATCCCACGGACACCCTAACCTCCTGCTCTGCACTCGGGTGAGCACCAATGGCATCGGCACAGGCCTGGATGCACAGCCATGGTACCGGCTGGCTGGCTGGTAGCCGAGCAGCATGGCATGCTGCTGTCTTATTTCCTTAGCGAGCAGGAGACATAACTCCTGTGGACACCACCAGCTCTGTGGAGCGAAGAGCTTCCCCTCTGGTTCCCATGGTTCCCCTCTGGCGGCAGCTAACATGTAAACAGGGATAAAGCTGAGTAAAGGATCCCTTAGGTTTAACTTTGTAGCCTGGGGCCTGGCAAGTGGCACGTCGAATACATCACAGAGCTCCCAGGCTGCCACAATAGCTGTCTGTTTGGGCAGTGCCAGAAGCCTGCGCATCTCTGGTTGTGGCCACTCCTGTGGCCAAGGACAGAGGCAGGAGCAGGACAATGGTTCTTGATGAGGTGCGGACTGTTGCTGGAGCAGGCGCAGGCCGTGCATCGTTGCCCTGTGTGAAATAAATCCAAACGCAACGAGCAGGTGGTTGGCTAGACAGCAGAACGAGTAGAATAAACATCTTCAGCAGGAATGAAATAGGCAGTCACTTTATTAACTAATGCCCAAAAGAGCTCGTTTTGCTGGCGCTGTGCAGAGCATGGGTCACATCAGCAGAAGTGAGAAAATTCTTCTTCAGGTCTTTCTCCAAAAGAGACATGGACAGGAGAATGACAGTGCCTCACAACAAGCAGTAATCCGGGCAGAGAACATCTGATACCTTGGCAGTTGTCATCAAAACAATAGAGGCTTATAAAGCCCTGGAAATGGATAAGGTTGTAAGTAACATGATATGTAAGATATGATTTCCTTGAGGAAGGTTAATAGACGTGCAATCCCGAGCAGGTCAACAGAAGACCTTCAGCAACGTGAACTCTCTGGAGCTGTGGAGACAAGTGCAGTGGGCTTGGTCATAATTATGTGTCTAAATAGAGGTTTGTTGTGCTCCCTGCTGCTGTTCCTGGCACCAGGCACTGAGGTGGTTCCGTTGCTTGCCATCCCTTGCTCTGCTGGGTCTCAGCTGGAGCAGCAAGGAGCCTCCCCATCACAGGCGAGCCTTAAGCTCCTGCTTGCAGCCTTAAAAGTTGCCTATCCTTGTAGCACAGAGAAAGCGCAGTTTGTTAATTATTTAGATAGCAGAGATTTCATCTGGAAACAAAATAGTCACATAAAACAGAATTTTTGAATGAGGTGTGATAATTAAGTACTAGTCGTGTGTATTTGTGTTCCAATGCTATCTACATTTTATTCTACTTGAGCATGTTTTCCCATGGTTTTGTGATTTATACTGTACAAAGTAGGAAACTTACGGCAAACAAGGTGCAGCTCCATTATGTGAGGACCTGTCACTGGTTTTTCTTTTGGTGTTATTTGGATCATATTTGTTATCCCAGACAGCTTTGTGGTGAATCTGAGAGGAAATGGGACTAAATTAAGGTCATGGATTGCTGCATTTGTCACTTCATAATACAAAAACCTTTGAATGAAGGGTCTGAATATAGAGTATATTTTTCCATCTGTTACACTAAAATTATTACAGTTTTCCCTTTTCTTTCCAATACCAAATACACTGAAAAATAAGAATCCTGAGATATTCTAAATCTTTTTCTCTATCTTGAGAAGCCAATGGCTTTGCATGTTTTGTTTATTCTCCACTGGCAATTTTTCCTGGAAGTAGGAGAAATTTAGTAGATTCAGTCACAACAATGAGATGTGTAACTGCAATTTTTATTTATTTTATTTTTATTTTATTATTTTTTATTTTATTTTATTTTATTTTTATTTTATTATGTATTTTTAATGAGAAATTTTAGATTTCCAAGCAGTGCCATCTGGAATATCTGGTGGGACACTGTAACCACTGCTGATTATTCCCGGCGTCTAGTGCAGGATCTGCTTCAGGGTCTGGGGCTATCACCTGTGGAAAGCTAACCCCCTGAGTGTTCCCTTCTGCAGAAACAGCTCTGAGCTCCCTCAAGCAGCCGCACACGGATCGTCCCCCCGTGGTGTCCTCGCCGCACCAGCGCAGGGACTCAGACCGGTACTGCCAGCTGTGCGCCGCCTGGTTCAACAACCCCATGATGGCCCAGCAGCACTATGACGGCAAGAAGCACAAGAAGAACGCAGCCAGAGCCGACCTGCTGGAGCAGCTGGGGAAGACCCTGGACCTTGGCGAGCTGAGAGGTGAGGGCAAGGGGAGAGCAGGGGGTTGTGGCTGCCTTCTGAGTTTGATGCTGCTGAGAGAACATCTCTGCTGAGATGGCGCTCATTTAGCGATATTATTTAGAAGTTTCATAGCTTTTTCTTTTGCCTCTCCCTAAAGTAGTCTCATCTGTTAGTAGATCTGTCCTTGAGCAAGTGTTGGATGATCCCTCCAAGCCTAGAGGAAATGAGGGCAGAGCGCCCAGCCCGGCTGGGAGCCCAGGAGCGGGGCTGCTCCACTGCTGTAGGCAGAGCCCACCCCTGCCGCAGGGAAAGGGAGCACACGGTGTCTGCCGTGACTTGGTCAGTGTATGTGAAACTCTGCAGCACCCTGGGCCAGCAGTCCCTGAGAAGTATTGATTGTTTGCTATCGGTGTGTTAAACAGAAATTTTCTGTGTTCCTGCCAATGGGAGAGTGGGTCTCTGGGCTGGTCCAGGCAGCGAGCGATCCGAGCCCTCCTCGGCTGTCTTGCCTGCTGCTGGTATATTGTGTTGGTGGCAGACAGACACTGGTCATTAGCTTGCTTAAAGTTGCGTGTGTTTATGGAGATGGGCTAATTTAAACCACCTGAGGATGTGGCCTCACACTGAACTCTGAACAAAGCTCCTGTTTAATATAGAGATATAATTACAGGAGAATAGGTAAGGACCTCCATTTGAAAGAGTGTTCTCTGTGGTCTCCAATTATAATCCTGCGAGTACACAGTATGTTTGACTGAAATGGGCCGAGGAAAAAGTACAGGTTTGATTTTCAAAACCATATGGGAAAGAATTAACATTTTAAGATACCTTTTTTTTTTTCCTTGCTAAATGAAATAATTTCCCTTTAAATACTAATGACTATGCAGTATGTTGTGCATTTCTTGATCTCCAGTAAGCCTTGTAATAGTTATCCAGATCCTTCGTGTGCTACCCGGTGTGACTCACAATGCTGTAAATGATTCATGTGGCTGAGTCACTGCCCACTGCTGAAAATACACAGGGAAATAAAACCTGGGACAGTAACATGGAAGTGCTTAGTACTCTGAACTCTGCCAAGCTCAGTAGTGGCTGAAGATGTCACTAACTGTAAACAAATCAACGGCGAAGTGTTTTATTCATTTAGCTCCTGCTTAGGAGGGTTGAAGTTGGAGGGCTCTGCGTCCTGCCAGCACCAGCAGGACTGCACGGGGTGTGAGCACCTGCAGCGCTGGCAGAAGTGAGCTCTGGGTGCTGCGAGCTGCATGGCCAGGCCAAGGAAAAAGGGGCAGGCTACCGCTGATGTCCTGCCAAACTGGGGTAGCAGCACAGCTGGAAAATACCTCTTCTTCATAGGTTTTGTTAAACGGGCTGTGATACGCTCACCTGTATGTGACTGGCTAAGGTTAGTCTCTACTGATGTGGAAGGCAGACCTATGCAGTAAAAAAAACCACAACAACCAGAATGAGATCTCCTGGATGTCCAAGGAAGTAGTTTACTTTGACAGATTGTGTCAAATATTACTTCAAGAAAAACATTCAGAGTTACCCAATGGCAGCCTGTCCTGTCCTGGATCAGCCACTGAGACCTCGTTTGACCATTTATTTCAGTGTCCTGCAGTTTGGTGTCTGCAGGACGTGGTTGGTGTCATGGTCGCGTGCTCTCTGTTCCCTCTGCTTGTTTTGCAACCCCAGTGTTCACTAGAATGCAGACTCATTTCCTTTCCATGCTATCCCTGGCTTTCCCAACACAAGTTAAATATTAATTCTATTTTGACTACTGTGGGAGACTAATGTTTGATGCGTTGTGTAAGCTTGGAAAGAGCAGTGTCAGTTGAAGTACAACATTTCAGCAGCCTTTGATGCTTTGATAATGGCTATAATAAAATATTTATTGATAAATATGAATGTGTATTTGGAGAAATAAGAATAGAGTTATATTTTTGGACAAGTGATATTTATGGGAAACAAAAACATTGATTCTTCTTGCCAAGTGCTCATCCTGCAATTTTGAAATCTTCCATTTTTTCAGAAATTAGAAAAGGGAGGGGGGGAGAAAAAGATGCCTCAATAATAGCACCGTTTCTCTAGCGTGTTCCAAGGTAAAGCTACGATGCCTGTGAGCATTCGGTCATGTAGTCTGAATGCTTTGGCCAAGTGGTGGGTGCTCTTCAGGGTGATGGAGAACAACGATTTTGTGTGAGATCTAGGTAGCAGGGCAGGGTTGCATTACAGCTTAAAATTAAGTGCCATTACAGTGGCGCTGCAGAGTGCAGAGCAGAGGGAGCTGAACCACTGCAGCTCCTTTCAGGGGGCTGTGCCTTGGGTCTCACCTTTCTGCTGGCTCTCTCTGGTGCCTGCCAATGAAATTTGAATTTTACAGAGTAATGGAGACAGATTTGGGGCCAGCCTGTAGATGGGATGTTGTAAACCATGTGAACATGAGTCGTCTTCCCAGAGCACTTGGCACCTGGTGAACAAGAAAGGCACCAGTCCCTAGAGCCCAAACCAGTGCCTGTCAAGGGGATTGCACCATGAATCCCTAGAATAAAATATAGAAACCTCTGCAGTAAAGCAGAATTGGAATGGTTGTCGTCACCTATAGCCTTTGTATTCTCCATACAAAGGTAAATTGTCAGAGGTGCAGACCCTGTCTTGAAAAATCAGGCAAAGAGCTGAGTTTAATTTTCCTTCATGGCTTGTAATTTCCTTGTATGCCTTATAAATACTTTTTGTACTGTGCTGTCGCTTTTGGTTAGTAAGAAGTGATTTAACAAGTACTCCCCTGGAATGTGTTTTAATGCATTTTATGCAGAATGACATTAATGACTTTACTTTTTAATATTTTATTTAATGGATATAAGAGTGCATTCAATTTTACATGCATGTCATGATTCAGAAGAGAGAATGCTGATATGTCATGAGGATGCAAAAGTAAATGTGAATATAGACAGAACACAGAATTCACTAACAAACTACTCTGGCTGGGACCACCTTGGCATTGCAGACTGCTGTCTGTAAGACATAGCTGGGGAATGGTTAGTGTATATCCTATACGGTTAATTATGGTAAGCATAAACTGATCACATTTGATAATGTTGTACATTACTTATTCTAAATTAAGTATTTGAACAATTTTTTTTGAAGAAATAATACTGTGGAAATTCAGAGACTATTATGTGGTACATTAAAACTGTTCTTAAAGAGCTCAGCAGCCCATGGTAAGAATCCCACAACTCCGGTATTTTAAGCTGAGCCCTTCAATTAAGGTTGAAATGCTCTGTTCAGACCTTCATGGAAGTGAATCAGTGCAAAGCAGAAACCTGACCACAGAGACTCTGAAATTCGTAATTCCCTTTATTTCTAGGAGAACAGAACAGAAATTACTTTAGCATCAATGGTTTACTGTAATGCCAATGTATGTTTAATGTCAGTGATGTTAATACTGCCTGTGATGCCAAGGGAATTACTAGGATGTTAAAATACAAAAGAGGGGAGGAGAGAAGAAACCACTCTCGTACATTCAGGGTATTAAGGGAGACAACAGAATCAGGGGATTGGAAACACTTAGGCCTGCATTTATATGCTTAATTTATGTCAAGTCTTGCCCTACATAACAGCAATAGGAACACTCAGATTGCCATCTCCCTTTTTCAAGGATATCCAGGAGGGAAACAGGCATTTAATGTACATTCAGCCTCACTCTGTCTTTTCAGTAAAAACATGTTAGATGAGGCACAGAAGTGACTGTTTCTGTAATTCTGCTTTGAAACCACTGTACTCTTTTCCCAAGGTGAAAGAATAATGGAGTTAAATGGTATGTACACTGCAGAGAGAAGAGAGCCTTATCCTTTCCCGGGCACTCTGGCACTCTGAGTTGTACTGACCCTTGGCGCCTTGTTGCCAAGTTTGCTTCGTTTATAGAAACCAGAAATTGCTCGTGTTTTTCTGCCCTTCATTCTGGCACAGCGTGTGGGCACAGAGCCTGTCCTTGCCATACGGTCCCTCGGTGCGCTGCTGGCACCGCGTGGATGCTCTCACCCCAGCCGTCCTCAAGCCCCTGCTGCAGCACCCACGGGCCTGGCTCCAGACCCCGCAGGTCCCATTGGGGCACAGCAGCAGCCAGGGCGCTGTGGGAGTTGGGTGCTGCGAAGGGCAAGGAGATGCTGCTGCTGGTGGATTTCCTTAATGTGGCTTCTTATCCCTCCTGCGAAAAGTAGACGTTGAATCCCAATAGTGGTCTGCCTCTCCTCATTTACGGACAGAGAAATAATAATAATAAATAATAATAAAAGAGAAACAAATTGAATCTGCTATGCCCAAAAGCCTTTGCAGGTGTGGAGAAACTTTCTTGACAATATAGTGTTCTTATGTGATTGCAAAAGTCATTAATGAATGGTTTGGGTGAATACCCGCCTAGAAAGGCAAAATCAGAACATTAGTGTATAAATATTTACTTGATCTGTGATGTGCGAAGCAGGCTAATGTCCTTTCCAGAGGGAGGAAGGAGTGTACCAGGGCACTAGGAATAAATACTTCAGAAGTGGACCAAAATGAGCATAGTTCCAGGAAATATACACTGACGTGAACCAAAAATTAGATCGGTCATTTTGACCAGCCACTGGGCAGCAACCTGTCTTGGGAAAAGGCCTTTTTCCTCTGCCGCTAATTCTGATTGTTGCCTGTCTGCTAGCTTACTATTTTTAGATTTTCAGTTTTTCAGAGAAGGCAAAGTTTTGATTTTGTTGTACTGCTGAGAACTGAGAATGCTCTCAGCCTTAAGTTAAATTATATTTTAATTATCATTAAATTACACTTCAGGGAAGGAAATTGTCAAATGACAAATTGGTTTTTATTTAGTGCAAGATTTTGAGAACAGTTTTTTTTGTATTTCTCTGGGCATCGCAGGTGCCTGTTTTTCTCATACTTTGCTGTACAGAGATGCCATCCTTAACCCTGAACTTTTCCTTAACTCTGAAATTCCCTGTTCCCTGAGATACAACTAGGACAATTCACTTTATTAAAAGGTCTGAAACAACTTGCAGTGGGAAGGATGGTATCAGAAGAAAAGCAATAATAACTCTCCCAGTCTGAGTGTCAGTCGACAGCAAAAAAAAAGAACTTTGGTAGCAATGTAAAAGTCATTACAATTTTTAAATGAGCAGTTTTTATTGTATGCATAAATCATCTCCCATCTCTTGCTTTTTTTGTTGTTACATAACAGTTAGATATGGTTTGTATGTTACTTGGGAATATCTCCAAAGAAAGGTGGCTCCTCTCTTGTTATCATGTTCTTGTTTGCGTTGTGACTGCCCTGATAACCCTGCAGGGTCTCGTGGTCCTGTTCTGTGCATGCACATTCTTGAGGTGAATAAAGGTCTTGTCTGCAGTGAAAGTCTCAGAGCCGTGAGATTTGATCATAGGTAATAGATGAAGCACAGGCAAATTTTTGTTGATTCTTCATCTTGGATGTATCCCAGTGAATGTGCAGAGACTGTTTTTGTGACTTTGCTCATAAATTGTTTTGCAGCTTCTGTCTGAGATGTGCGTGAATCTGCTTAATTGTCTGGGTCTTTTTTGCCCTGCAGTCTATGCCCAGGCACAGAGCAGTGAATTAGCAGAGAAATGCTGCCTACTCTGAGCGCTTTTTCTGTGCACAAAATTGTGAGTGCTCCTCTTCAAGCTTAAGTGTCTTTCCCATGGGGCCAGTGGCCCAGTGTGGGAATGCAGCTTCCACCCTTTTGTGATCCCCGCACCCCCATATTCCTGGAGGTGTCCATGTGGTTTGATTCAGTGCTGCTTACACCAGTTGTCTCTGCTGGCAGCAGATAAAGCTTGCATGCATGTTACTGGTGCACTTTGGTGGAGACCAGCACTTCCCTGTGCTGCCTGCTCTTGCGTTAACTTGTATTAGCTCTCTGCAACTTACATTACAATAAAATAAAATGTGAGGTATTTACTTGGAAAATGACTTGTAGCTGTGGCCATATTTAAAAAAAAAAAAAAAAAAGGAAAATGGAAAATAGCAGGCGAGGCTAAGAGATTCGTTGGATGTTAAAAATGAAAAACAAACAAAACCCAGACACAAAATGAATGAAAACAACCAAACAACCCCAAAATTTCCTAATAACATTTCCACTGTGAGCCCACTGCAATGTTAGTTCAGTGGTGCTCAGCTGGCCAGCAGTGAGAATAATGCCTTTATGAATAGTTGTTTGCATCCATGGAGGGCTAAAATTAGTAAAGCAAGGGCTGCTCTGTGGTCGGGGTGCAGACAGGTATTGCAGCCAACAGTAAATCTATCAGGCAAACGAGCTCCTGGCTGCCAGTTTTTGGATGGCCCCCAGGCAACCCGTGCCAGGTTTGCAGCTCAACCTTCAGACACAGGCTGCTGGGTGCCTGGATTTTGGAGATCAGCTGATGTGCTCAGCAAATCCAGCCTCTCATTTCAGTGGATACATGTGAGTTGATCCTTTTGGGGAAAAAAAAAAAAAAAAAAAAAAAAAAAGGAAGAAGAAGAAAGGAGAAAACAAAAGCCCCTAAGTGGTCCGGCCTCTAAATGCAATGATGAGGAATAACACTCTGATCTATGCATGCTACAAAAGAGCAGAGGAATAAATGAGACCTCAGTACTCATTAGTGTGAGCAAAATTATGCTTTGTGAGAGTCGTGGGAGAGAGGTGCCTGCGATGGTGAGCTATGGGGACTGCGGTCTCCACAAGGGAGTTGCCTCTGAACCCTGCTTGGTTCTGCTCCTTCTGTGCCTTTTACAAATATTCCTTTAGGCTTCCCTAATGCTTGTGTACCCTGAACTGGAAAAGTAAATAGAAAGGTTACTGTAAGGAGAAAGTCTAGGAAACTGGAAATGAAACACAAGATCTGAGTGCCTTCTAATTAATTAGATGCTAGCAGGGGGCAAGGGTTAATGCTTTTTTTTGGTAGTTTTTTTCTTGAGACATCTTCATCCATTTACACTTTCTAGCTGCCATATTGACTCAGATCAGTCTGTGGCACAGGCAGGATTGTGCCAGGGACCTGGAATGGAAGGGAAGTCCTCTGATTGGCAGTGTCACATTTTCTCTCCTTCAGAGGATGAGGAGGCTCAGCACGTTTCCTAAGGCAGATGCCTTTTGCAGTGACAGTGACAGCCCCTGGCCTCTGGTGTGTGGAGCAGAAAGGCAGAGGGAAAGAAGAATAGCAAATTGCAACTGCTAAAGAGGAGGAATAGGTCCCTAGCTGTGGTGACCACCCATGCATTTTCTCTTGGCATTATCACTGTTCTATTTTCCTCTGATGGTTCTCTGTAGGCAAGATAAGAATTACTTTGCTTTCCCCCTTGGTTTTCATGGGGAAGAGCAAATTCTGCCATTTTCTGCAGTATAGAGGTGCTTTTTCTCCCTAGATAGCCCTAAGCTTGCCCCCAGCCTACTCCAAAATGCTCAGCCGGTACACAATTAACACTTCTGGCTTTTCTTGCAGGCCTGAAGCGCAGCTACACATGCAACATCTGCAACGTCACGCTGAACTCGATAGAGCAGTACCACGCGCACCTGAAGGGCTCCAAGCACCAGACCAAGTGGGTATCTCCCTGCTCCTGCGCCCTTCTGTCTGTGTCTACCTAGGTGAATAGGCAAATATATAAAATAATGCTTTATGCTCCTCATCTGAGGTGCTGCCAGTGTTACACGTAGATGTTGGAGGCACCCATGGGGGGGAACTGTGGGCTGGGCACAGGGGCTACTGGGTGCCCCCCCCCGAGGGCAGCGCAGTCTGCTCGCCATCTCCTGCCCATTGTGGCATGAGGGCACGGAGGAAGGTTTGCTGTCTCTCCCTGCTGAAATGCTTGATTTAAACATATCAGAGTGTGTTGGGAACCCAAATATCTGCCCATCCTCACAAAACTGAACAGTGTGTATTGGTTTGGGATGGGCAGAGAACAAAGGGGCAGCAGCGAACCAAGAAGTTAACAACATCTAGTGTGATGCCATACCGAGTCGGGAGCCTCTTCCATGTGTTAAGCCTCAGGAGAGGCACTGGAAGCAAAATGGGCTCAGGTGTTTCCAACTGAAAATGTTTGTGCTATGATTTAGAGCAATTACATACTACCCAAGTTTCTGAGTCTTAGAGGAAATCTGCTCTGTCAATTAGTACAAATTATTAAAATGAAGTGATAGAGATACGTGGTACCAAAGAATAGATTAACGAACTAATCTCTCTTAATACACTTACATGTGAGCTTTGGGAACCATTTCAAGCTGAAGTACCGAGGGTTGCCCAGATTAGAAGAGGGATATCAAAGGTGCATTAGTTACTGAAATACTACAGGTAGTTTTGAGTGCAGTCTGAATGATGAGGGATGATCAAATCCGGCTGTAAGTACTAATGTCTCGTCTTGCTTAAGCTACCAAAGGACAAATGCAGCCCTTCTCCTGCTAATGTTAGACCTTCAAAGATTCTCTGTAATATTCATGTTATCTCTGCCGTGTTTATTCAGAGTGTTTGAATGTCTTCCAGATATTACCCTTCCTGGACCTGAGCATGTAGTCATATTCAGGATCTTAATTAGAAGAAGGAACCGATGGCATCAGATTTTCTAATGAGGTGTTGTTCTGCCTCCCCCTCTTTGCACAGGATGGATGGAGTGGAGGGAAAGGCAGCTGCTGAGTGGCCGTAATTGCTCCGGCAGCACCTCCCAGTCTGGATGGCTTTGCAGAGGAGAGGGCTGAGGCGAGACAGTCAAAAGGTGGCTGTAGGCTCTGCCACGAGTTCCCTGTGAGATTCTCAGTACTTCATTTCTTGCCTCCCTGTTCTCTTTTGGTACGTCCAACTGATGGCACATCCTTGCTCCAGCTGGTTGCGCATACAGGGACAGTGTTGATGGGATCAGTGTCAGTACCTGCCGCAACCAACTCCCACTGCAGGAAAATAGAGCTGACAGCTCTTCCTGTTGGAAACCTGAAATGAGAGCAGCTGTGATGTGCTGCCGGGGCATGGAGCTGTAATTTATCCTTCCCCTGCCAGTCTTTCTGAGTTTGCATTAATATTGCTGTTGTTGGTGCTGCTCTTACTGCAAAGGAAAAAGGAATTCATTTCAAATCAGAGAAGCCTCACGGACAGGAGATAGGATTGTGCAGAAGAGATGTGCCACTTTTTTTTCAGCATGGGTGGGTGCTGCTCATTCTCTGTTTTATACCCACACCCCCTCCTTTTGTTTTTCAGTTACCTGCAATTAGTCACAAGAGTGACTCTTCCAGAGCAGAAACACCAGGGCACTGGGTGAGCAATAGGAAAACACCAGGGTATGATGTACTGAACATCCCAGGGCAGTGAGGACTGGGTTTGGCATCTGGGGGCTCCCGGTGCCTCCGCCCGCCTCACTTGGATGGCAGCAAGGCACATGACAGTGCACAGCTCCAGGGCCGAGGCACAGTGGAACTCCCAGATGGTCCCTGAGCTTTCTAGAGCTCTGAAAAAAAACATGAATTATTGATAGGAAGGCCCATTCCTCTTTCATCTCCATGAGGATCAAGTCAGCCTGTGCAGGGAGCACCAGAGTGGCTCAAAGGCCTGCAGGACTTTTAAGGACCTCCTTCTTTTACAGACTAATAGTTTTATCAGTCTTTCTAAATTTAGTTTCTTACCATTTGCTGGTAATGATTCAAATCTTGAACCAAGAGATTTTTATGGGCATTCAGTACAAGAGGAAACAAAGTAATAAATTCACACAAAAGCGTGTTACAAATGTAATAATGAAATGCCAATTAGAGACATTCGTCTGACCAATTTCTATGGGAAATTGCTCTGATTATTTTATTTCCTCTATCCATTGTTCATTCTTACACAATTTTCTTTGAGCCTAAGTATCTGAGTACTGCACAGTTCTATCCAGCTCCTATAGGAAAGCACAGAAGCATGAGAGACAATAGATCGACAGCTTGGGTTTGTGCAAAACAAAAGCTCTTCCCACCCTGTAATTAGCGTGTAACCAGATTTTGCTCTCCTTGTTTAGAGGCGTTTTTGTGGCTTCATT
The DNA here is from genome assembly GCA_011076525.1 of Nettapus auritus. Taxonomy (NCBI): domain Eukaryota; kingdom Metazoa; phylum Chordata; class Aves; order Anseriformes; family Anatidae; genus Nettapus; species Nettapus auritus. Next base: position 4,988,578 of record CM021786.1, on the reverse strand, counting down.
GTCCTCTATATGGAACTGAGGAAATAAGTTACCGTAACATTTTATCCCAAACCAGCACAGCCCCTGCTCCAGTTTAAGGGGTCTGTAAGAGCCATCTGCGCTGCTAAAGCAGCTGGACCAGGGGTGCAGCCCCGTGATGAGCCTGGGGCATCTCATGGCGCTGGTTCTTCCATTTGCTGCATGCACGGAGCACATCTACAGTGCTCATACCGGGCTGGCTCTGTGGGTTATGGTAACAGCACGCGGTGAAAGAATTCAGAAAGGTAAAGCAGTTCTTACAGGTTGTGTTCCTGACTACAGAAGACATCTTTAGTGCAGTCAAAGATGAAGAAATCTTAACTTCTAGTGCTATACATGAATGTGTTCTGAAAAGGGATTCTCCACTGTATCTTGGCCAATGTACAAGTGGCCAATGTACAAAGGGGGCACCCGCCCTCTGCCGAGCCTTGCTTCCAATGCAAAGGGAAACCAGAGCTTCACAAGCCCGGTAGATTTTGACAGGGCTGCTTCTGTTTGTTTATGCCATGCTATCTGCAAATGATTACCTCTTCCATGCACAGAAAGCTCATTTTGAAATCCAGATGTGGCTCTTCTGCACTCATTTCCACTGCTGCCTTGTCTGTGAGCTTGGTTCTCGTGGGTGCAGGGGAAGCAAATGGCTCTGCACGTGTGTGCAAAGTAAGGAAGCCACATGCCTTGTCTAGTTTCTTGCCCACTGTTTTTTGGTATTCTCGTTATTGTAGGTTAGTGTCAAGACTGTCCTCTTCCTTATAACCCAGATTGAAGCTAGTGCATTGCAGTTGCCAAGGAAACAAAACATTTTACGTAGCTGTCATACTTAATATAATAAAAAGGGGGTTGTAAAGGAGAGGGATTTAGCTTTGGGACAGGTTAACAGGGAAGGAGATTACAAGTTGGAAGCTGGTAGCACCCAACATATAGCAGGAAGAAGAGTTTTCTGAAAAGCTGCTTTGGCAGAGAAAAACTTTTATGAGGACCAACTCAAGTAGTGGATATTTATTATAGCTCTCGAGAGCTCTCCAGAGGGCACCATACATCCAAGGCATTGCTGGAATTGCTTTAAATAACACACTGTACGGCAGCCCCTGGATGACTGCGCAGCAGGCCGTGCTGTTTGCACCTTCCCTTGTGTCTCAGCACAGGTGCTGCTGGTGCCAGAGCCCCGTCAGGGGGGCAGGAGGTCAGAGGCTGCTTTGCCCGTGGCTGACCTGCTCTTCCTTCGGCGGGGTCTGATGGAGAGAGCTTAGCTGGCTGTTTACAGGAATGTTGGGGTTTCACCTGAATGATTCCTGCTGAATTTATTTGCATGACCAAAACATGGAAGAAATGTGGGGGAGAAAAATAGCTGAAAGTGCGTTGGCTAGTATTTTGATGTTGAATAAAAGAAGCGGAAGGAGATAGCTAGGACTGAACTAGTCCTTATCCCTTTCGCCAATCAATCTGCAAAGCAAGGCAATGTCTACTAGCTCCCCTTTTTTCTTCAGGGTGCAGATACTATAAGTTGTATATTTGAAAAGGAAGCAAGAATGCATCCTTTTTATTAATATCATATAATAAAGTGAGGAATTTGGAGCCAGAGCCAGATACAGAAGAATAGTTCTTTTAAGACATCATAAATCTGGCATCCCGTCTGTTTACGTCAGGGGTCGGGCAGTGTTCGTCATCGCTGCTGTGCACTCACACAGTGCTGCTGAGCAGGAGCTGCAGGTTACAGGCGTACAGCGGTGGAGCTGCGGGCTGGGCGCTGATCTGCACGGATGCTGCACGCAAGCGGGTTTGAAATGTGGCTGGACTCTGGAACATCTGCAGTGGGAAGGAGAGCTAAACCTTTAATTAGGGATTTATGAACTGTGCAGCAATGATTGAGTCATTGTTTGACTTGCTTTCCAGAAATAGATGTGCGACTTTTTTTAATCCCCCCTTCTCCCTTCCTTCCCCCTCAAAACAAGCAGAAAACAGCAGAAGGACGAGCGCAGCGTGAGGCGCTGGGCTGCGAGTGCCCGTCTCAGCTGGACCACGGTCAGCACCAGCGGCTCGGTTTCTATGGGGACTGATGGCAACCGAAAAATGAGGCTTGTGAGGAGCCGTGCGAATGAGGTCACGTTATCTCTGAAACCTTGGAAGAAAATCACATGCTGGCCTTGCTCCTTACTGCTTACAATAGGAAAGAAACAAAACTCTTCGCTCTTTTGTGGTTTATGTAGCTGCAAAGATCTGCTAAATGTCCTTTTCAACAAATAAGGGAGAATTAGAGTCCTAGTGGTTGTGAAAGGAGAGAGGCGATATTCAGGTCCTGGGGTCAAAGAAATGCCAGCGCAGAATGTCAGCTTGCAGCCCTGTGAAAAGCGCTTCCCTCCTTTTATCAGTGTGCACAGATGGGGGAACTAGGGAGGGCGCGCTGTGCTCCTCACGGCCTTTGGGAGAAAGCAGAGTGTTTGGGGAGAGAGCACCGCTGGGCCCGGGACCAGGCTGGAAGCGTCCCCTCAGGGCGAGGGGGGCGCGGGGGTCCCGTGGCTGCAGAGCAGAGCCCGGCCCCGCTCTGGTGCCCGTGCTCGTCCCTTGGCCTTGCACCCGGGTGAGGTGTGGGCAGCGGGAGCCGTGTGCTGCCTCCCGCCCGCTGGCTGCGGGGAGCTGAGCGGGGCCCAGAGATTGGGAGCCTGGCACCGGGATGGTGATTCCGGCATCTGTAGAGGTGGTTTGATCCTCTCGCCTTTATTTTGTTTCTTTGATCAGGCAGACCTCTCTGCCACATCTAGAATTTGCAAATGTATTCTGGTTTTCTATAACTGCTCATTTACACATTCATAGATGCTAATACGCATCTAGGTTTCCCCTTCAAACTCCCGCTTTCTGATTAATTTTAGGATTTGTGCAGCGATGGGACCTGCAGCTGCCATCGGGGTAGGACTGATTCAGTAGGAATCTAAACATACTGAAGGAGTGCAGTATTTGCTTAAAACGAATGTCGGAGGGTTGAGAATGGCCATGTTTACTTTGAGGTATGCTCTGAAGATCTTTCCTCACAGCCCTTCCCACAGTCGTTGGATTGTAAAGCCCAGATGATTAATGGCCTGCTGAGGAGCAAATGACAGCAGGCTTAGTGCCTGCGAGTATTTTTTTTTTTCCTGATTCAGAACACAGATGTCTAATTGGAATAGGGTATTTATTAACATAAACTGCTTGGCTATTCAGAAATCGGAGCTAATCAAAACGTTGTAAATATCATGCCTGGACAAATGTCACTCTTCACTGTGATTGCATTTCCATATTTTTTCCAATCTATTTAAGAAAGTGTAAACAAATATTTACAGCCTGTTGTGGCTGACACGTTCCTCGCCGTGGTGTCTGACGTGGCAAGCGTGCACGTAGAAGTAGCGCAGTGATGTCCTGTCTTACCAGGCTGGGATAACATTTCCAATAAATTTCAGGAATTTCAGAAAATTATATGAAATACGTGAGTTGTATGATGTGCTTCACAACAAAGTAGAATTTTTTTTTTTTTCTTACCTTGATGACTGCAATTTTTATTGGTAGAGGTACCATTTTCCATGTGCTTTCTGTAATGTATAGTGGCTGCTGCCTAAAATATAAAGAATCCTTTGGAGTGATAATAACGCCAGAAGATGAATAGTTATAAAAGGTGGAGGGAATTGAAAGGCATTTTAATTTGTCATTATTTCAGTGATTCTGGAGAGCAGCTGAATAATTACACTGCCTATAAAGAGCAAGTGTATAATACTTTCTCTCATTACAGGATTAAATTGTCTCCCTTTCCTTTAAAGTAAGTGAAAATAAAGATCTCTGTGATATCTGCTGTTTTGATCGTAATTTGAAAGACACAGAATGGCTGGTGCAACTTTGCTTCATGCTGTCTGCTGTAAGGATTAATTATTTTCATGTAAAGCATTAGCAGCCTGATTTCTCAAAGTGTAAATCTGGTCTCACCCACGGCTGCTGAATGAGGAACTCCTCGTTGGCCGAGAATGTGCCAGCTCATAAACAAGGCAAGTCTCTCAGGCTCTGCTGGTCTCTTAAATTGAGGATTCAAAGAAAGCGCCCTTTTTTCAAGTTGTTACAGCACTTTTCTTTCATAAAATCCACGCTTATGCTCTGTGCTTAAAATTTCAAATGTTTTAGAAAAAGCGTGCTTATGTTTTTTTAGAACTGAGATTTCCTCATCTCTCACATTAAAAGAACCAAGGTGGTGGCATGGAGCAGGGTCTGGTCTGCTGGGGAGGGGCAGTGAGAGGCTCCTGTGGCAGATGCAAGTGAGGGGCATGGAGACTTAGCTCCAAGCCAGAAATAACAAGGGTGAGAGTGACTTCTGCTCTGTTCCTGTGTTGCAGCCTGAAGAACCAGTAGTAGTTCATCAGTCAAAACAAGGAAAAGCACTGAGACTTCTGCAGGGAGGAACTGCGTAGAGAGAAGAGAGGATACTTTTCTTGGACAATGATCCTGTGGGGATTCGGTAATTAACATGTAACTAACCTTCGCTTTGGACAAATACATGGATTCTTTTTTTTTAATTTTGTGGTGAGTTAAAATATTTCAATGGATTTTTTTACCCTTTCAAGATAATATTTATTCAGCACAGAGTCTAGAGTATGATAACTATCCTGTAAATACAACACCTAATCATCACTCATCGTCAGAGACAGTGGAAAGAAAGTATTTTACTTTTTCATATTTATTCCTAGATTTCTTCTGAGAGTATAAAATTATTCTATTACATTATCCATGGTAGTGATGTAATCAGTCTTCAACCAGAAATAAACATGCTTTCTTCACCTTCTCCAGCATGGTTTGTGTCAACACATAGACAGCCAAAAATGAATCGCAGGGATTGTGTAACGGATGAATGTTTTCCTTTCCTCTTTGTCTTCAGAGAAACAAACGGTTCACTGAACAAAGAAAACTAAAATGAAAGAGTAGGATCCTTTTCCTGCTGGTAGGATTCCTAAAGGCTAGATGGAAACCGTCCACTTTATTGACTTTGAATGCACAGCTAACGCCTGGTGCACATGGCGCAGCCCCTGCTGCACGCGCTTTGCCCGCTGCACCCGCGGGGAGGCAGCCGGGCACGAGGCCGGCGTGGAGGCTGCGTTCAGGACACGGAGGCCAACCTGCGCCTGTCCCCGGAGCTGCCCTTGCCGCACGGGAGCTGGGGCTGCACCAGGGTGAGCACAGGCATGAGTCAGCCTTAGGAGCTGCACACCTTGCAGACCCTTCAGGAACACCTCCCAGTGCCGGCTGCTCAGGAAAGCCCTCCCGGCTGGGCTCTGCCCCGGTGTGCGCGGCACCCTGGTCTGAGTGCTGTGCAGCCAGTGCCCCGCAGCAGGGACTGGCTCCTTGCTAACAGGGAGGAAAAAGCCTCAGAGGATTTGAAGGGAAAAAAATCAACAGCCTTGAATTTCCAAGAGGAACGCCGTGCAGATCCCAACTGGGTCCCAGTCTGTAGCACTTGGGTGCTCATTGGTGAGAAGGGTGTGAATTCCTCCCTGGCTTTGGGGTGAGCTGATATGTAAGGAACTGTATCCACTGGAAATGAGGGAGCTCGCAATGATTTTAGGTTTTCTACTGCAGTCAGCAGGAGGAAACTGGATTTCTTACCTAGCCCATTGCAATGCAAAGAACTGTAAGAAACAAGATCAAATTTCAAGTAGGTCCTACAACGAATGCAAAACAAACCTTGCTGTGGCCTGTGTTACACCAACTCGGTTAGTGCACTTTGCATGCAGCAAACCTATCTTGTGAATGCTGATAGAGATTAAGCACCACCTCTTCAAAGAGCAGTCTGGTTGGTTTATATGTGTAGTAGCACAATTCTTCTGAGACTGTGGCCATTTCCCTGCTTCCGCATCTTTGAAATAACAGGCTCTGACATTTCCTTTTTGTGCACACTCAACTAGAGGCTGTCTCGTGTCTTTGGAAGTGAGCAGTGATGTCTGTGGATCCATCAGTTCATTTAACAGAATTCCAGCATCTCATGGAAGAGCAGTGACCTGCCACTGCTGGTTCTGCATCAGGAAACTTTTAATTTAATCCACAGCTCACCACAGTGGCCTGCAGGTTTGTGAATTTTCTGCCAAGTGAACAAATCATCCATAGGTGATTAATCTGTGTCCTCCATCCGCTTCTCTGCACATTAATAAACCAAAGCGAAGAAAAAGTGTATTGCTCTGCATTTTGGTGTTGAGCAGTGCTGTCTGTTTCAGATGAGAGACAGTTGGGCACGTCACTTGGAAACCTGCAGTTATGATGCAAATGTCATTGGCCTGTTTACAGTATTATTACTATTGTTGTATGTTTGTAATATGGTCGCCTCTAAGTTAGCGAGCTCGGTAGCAGAGGACGCTGTAGGCACTGCTTGTCACCTTAATTTTGGTCTCAGTTTGAGTGAAGCAACACCCAAAGGGATTGTACAGCAGAGCAGATCTGAGTGGCTGATGTGCAAGTAAATTCAAGGCAACTTCCATGTAAACTCACGCTCAACCATATTTGTGGCAAATGCAATATTTAAAGTCATTTAGTCATAAGGCAGCACATGCTAAGAAGTAATTGTCTTGAAACCAGCGCTGGTACCTGTAGGACTGTGTAGCTACAAGCAACTCTAGGTATAGCAGAGCCTGTGGGATGAAGCAAGAGCAGACTTCTCGTGGAGGGGACCTTGTGGTACTACATGAACAAGAAATAGTCTCACTGCTGCTGACAAGGTTCTGTTCTTCGTGCCTCTCCCCACCGTGGGAAGAAGTTCCTCTGCTGTGGCCTGCTGATCTGCACTGCTGCAGCCAGCTGCAGGGTGTTCCTGCTGCAGCCCTGTGACAGCTGCTGCAGGAAGCAGAGCCAGGGAAAGCTGCTCTGCTTTCCTTTCTTATGATTATGCTGTGCAACTGGCTTTTTAATTACTGTCTCATCTGGGACTGAAATCCCTCACTACCTCGCTACCAGGGTAACCTTGTAATGAAAACAAACCTATTTTTGTTGGTGAAAATGATTCTTATACCTTGAAAAGGTGATTAAAAGCCCAAACTCAACAGATTTATTTTGAAAAGACTCTTTGCAAATCTCTGGGAGAGAGGAAAAATAATTCTCCTAAATCAGGAAGAAAATCAATAGTAGATGTTGCTCCACAGAAGCCCATGTTATTTCGCCTGCCAGCAATGAAGACTAAAGAGACCCCTACTAGTCTAAGAAGAAAAGAGACGTTTTTGACTTTGCATTGTGTTTTTTGTTTGTTGTTTTTTTTCCATGTGAAATCCATTTGCAAATATACTTAATGTTCAGTGCTCTATTTTCATCTGGCATTAAATCAGAGGATATGCTATGTGTGTATGACAGCTGGGCTAATCGACTTGACAGAATGGAGTGATCCATTGCTTATCTTCATAGCTGATTAACACAAAATTCATGCAGAATTGTAAATTTTGCCTAAATGTCTTTATCTGCTTTGAAAATCTTTCCTGTTATGTTTTGTTTGTGCTTAGTTTAGTTTAGCCTGAGTGGCTTAGTGAAAGATGTAGAGAAGCACCAGTCTTATTTGAAATTAGCGTTTAATGCTTGTTAAGCTTTCTCCCTGCTCAGCACGTGGTGAGCAGCAGCAGGTGGTGGCTTCGATCACACCACCCATGAGAACAGTGGGCACAGGCTGAGCTCGTGGCTCCTCAGCCCTTAGGAGTCAGGGGAGTGCCGAGGAGGTACTGAGGTTTTCTGCAAATAAGTGCACAGGATGCTGTTACGTGCTTGAAGAATATCTTCTGCTTACAAAAGGGACAACTGAAGTAAGTTACAGAGTCTTCTAGTTTACAGTCTGTCTGGTGTGATTTTTTTCCTTTCACTTCTTTGGATATAGCAGTCAGAAGAATGTCTATGGAGGAAAATGATTGTGTTACTCAGGTGGAGAGTGAGGACCCACGGAGTTCATCACAGAAACTTGTCCCTTCAGTGCTCTCACCTCTTCACTAACTCCTGCTGATTTCATGGTGTGTTTAAAACATATTACAAGCGGCGCTGTTTGTGTGCCTGTATTTGCATATGCCCGTGTATGTACTACTTGCATTGTTTTTGTGCGTGCTGCATTGCAGTTGTGTTTAGAGGCTCCCACACCTACAGCTTTCTCCCGTTAGAAAGCTCATGGTGTGCAGCGAGGTGCCTGCACATCCGAGATGTCCCCTGCGCTGTGCAGGTCCGCACTCTGCAGCACACCGTGCTCCTCCAGCCAGCCGTGTCTCACTTCCTCGTCCTCACTGAGGATCCAAGCACAGCACAAGAACAAGCAGCACGAGGGACCTCTGCTCGTCCTGGGGACTGCCTGGAGCTCTGCTCGCTGTGGAGCCAGCCCCTGGAGATGACCTGTGCATTTCTGCATTTGGTCATCCAAAGGGGAGGGTTGGATGCACTGCAGAATCTAATTGTTTACTCTCTGGGGACAGTAAAAAGTACTAAAGAAGCTCTATATGATTAATTTGTGCACTTGCATCAATGCCTTTCATGTGTGGAGGAGAACGGGTTGTTCACAGATGAGTAAGCATCTCCTTAGGTTTCATAGCTATGGGGCTGTTTCATTTATTGTGTTCTGGGTAATAATATAAGACGGTGTTTCGGAAACTAAGCTGCCTCTTTACAGGGAGACTGATGTACAGAAATAGGGCACATCATTCAGGTATGTGCAGCCTGACTCATTTGAGCCTCCTTCCCCCCAGATTCTTCCTGCAACATGTGTTCCTTCCTCCAGGTTGCACTTAGGCTTCTGCAGAGGCAATTTTGCCAGGAGAAAAAAGAATCCTCTAACTCGTGTGCTCAGGTAATCACTACAAGCTAATTGCAGCAAATTAATTACAGCACAAACACAATTTCTTTTCCTAGGCATGTTCATAGACAGCTCTGCTTCTGCTGCAGTGAGCTGGGTTGAACTCAGACCCTACAGGCAGCACACAAATCCTTTTACCCTGCTGTCCTGCACAGCCTGGAGTTGGTGGCTTGCCTGGTTTTAAAGAACGACCAAAGGTGGAAGACCTGTATCTAATTTAGAAAAGCAACATTTTATGCCACTCTGGCAGCCTTGTGATAGATGGTTTGTCCTGAGACGCTGCAAGGGTGGTGCGAAGATAGGTGGGAATGCAGGAGGAGAGGCACTGAAGACTGCAATGCCACGTCCCATGCCACCTCATCCCAGCAAGCAAGAGGCGTGCAAGGTGAGCGAGAGACACCCTGCCACCTCCTCTTCTGCCCTGCTTCAGGCCAGGGTAACCAGGGCAGCACAATATTTGCTTCTGTTGCCAACGTTGTCCTGGCCCAATCCATCAGGCTTTGGTCCCTAAATCCTTTTAATCTCTTGCTTTTCCTAAGTTCATTAGGCCTTCAAAGCGAGGCATAAAAAGACAAATCTCCTAGTGGGAAGTCAGTGATCCCTACAGAAATGCCTCCAGATTGCACGCTCTTCTCTGATGTTGAGACTAGTATGCCATCCTAGGCTTAAATGCTGTGTGCAGATATGTTTGAGAGCTTTGAAAATGGATACAGTGAAACCCTTGTATCCCTCAAGGTTAGTTTAAATTGAAGGGTGAACACACTTGCTTATGAATTCTTTGTTAAAACAACACAGGCTGCATTTTTCATGCAGCACGTCTATACATTACAAAAGTTAATTTTGTTCTGATAAAAGTTCCCCAGATTAAAATTCTATGCAAGACTGTCTGTAAGGAAAGTACATCTCAATAATTGTGAGTCTGGTTGTGTCTTGGCACACACACATTTCTGAGGAGCCCGTGCTAACTGGAGCACTGCAGGCACTGGGTGGCAGCTGGAAATGTGATTTTAAACACCAGAACCGTAATCTTGTAGATGTGTTCCATTCAAGTTTTGTAGCACGTACTAATATGCTTCTTCAGGCTCTGATGCAAGACTGCAGGTCATGTTTCAGAAGGCAAGACACTACCTTTCTGTAGTGTTTTATGCGCAGACATATTACAGCACAAATAATACATGTTTTTTAACTGGCTTCCTGTGCTAAGGCAATAAAGCTCTATGGCAACAGTGTGTAAAGTGACTCTGCCCTGAGACACTCCACTTAATACAAAGAAATTAATCATGGGAGAAGAATACTCCTGGTATGTAAGTGGTACTTTCTTTGTTAAGTTCCTCTTGCATCGACTTAATTAGCAAGTCCTGACCTTTAAAACCACCTTCCATAATCTTCAAATTATGTATGCAAAAGTTGGCATTCCTCCTCCTGGCTATGCTAGCAGCTTGCTACACTTCTCTGGATTTCTCTGAGCTCCTGCAACGTGTGGCCAGCTGGAAGTCCTCTCCCACCAGTGAGAAGTGATTGGGAACCTCCACCGCTGTTGTAGTGTGAGACAAGGAGGACCTAATTTGGTTGTTCAATATTCATGACATTAAGAAAGAGAGAGCAAATAGCCATTGACTTTCCAATGTGTTCCCCGCTTATATTACTGCACTGAGCTTGATTTCAAGACTTAAGAATAAATTTTCTAGTCTAATTTCTATTTTCAGTGTCAGAATAGGGATGATGGAGCTATTCCTATTGACCTAGTGATGTTTATTTTTGCTATGTATGTTCTGGCTTTCACGTGCTGGGCCAGGAGGCAGCTGCAGAACTCTTTAGGACTGAGCAATGTATTACACTTTTATAGCTCTTTCTTACTTATTACTTGTACCCTCAGTCACAGGAGAGCTAAAGCAAACTATAAAATTCCTTCTCTATATCGTTTCCTCATTTTCCCAGCACCTTTGTGCATGTCATAATCCTGCCAGTACTACTCAAAATCATCTCTGAGTGCAGCTGGCTTGTAGCCTTGCCAGGACCTCATTTCACATCCTTTAACAGAGGGGTTGCAGGCTGTGGTTTTGCTAAAGGCACGGGGCCGAACATCAGCAGCTGAGGCTAAACAGTTTCCTTGGATGTCTGTCCTTGCCAGAGGACCGCCAAATGCGACAGAGTCCTTCATCGCCCTGGCCAGCCTCTCCTGGCTCCCCTCCCACACCCACAGCCCGCTGGTCCTGGAGCTCACCCCCACCTAGTCCTGGCTCTGTCCAGCTCCTGAAGGGCAGTGAGAGCTGGGCTGCTCCCCCAGGGCAGACGGGGTGGGAGCCACACTGAAGTGGTATGGCAGTGGTGATGGTAACAGCTTGCTTGCCTCGATGGCACGAGATGGATTTGCCATGCCGGGGCTTGAAAGAGAACAGTGTAAGCAGCATCCCCTTCGTGGCCCACTGCTTGCTAATCGAGCCTGATGGCGTTCTCATAGATCTTTGACAATAGCCTTTGTCTAATATGTTTTTAATCAGTGTGTGCATTTCAATTTGCATATTAATAGCAAGGAGATGTTATTATATGCGGCTTTTGATGAGATGGTTGTCATGCCTAGCCTTCCAGTCTGAGGAAAGAAAGAAGCTGTGTCTATTGTACAAAAGATGAAATTGCACACATTTTAGGATCTACTATTCTCTGCCTCTATCTGTATTTATATCTGCTTTTTTTTTTTTTTTTTCTTAATAGCTCACATGGGTTCTCTCTCTCTCTCTCTCTTTCTCAACAAGCATAATTTAATAGGATTTTGTGTCTGTTGTGACAGGTCCAAGCTAACCTAAATATCACATTTTTCGTGACATTTTTGACTTATGAAATGGCAAAAACTTGGCCCAGTTTATTGCAGCTGACCACAGCAGAATATTTAAATGTCAGCAATGAACAATAGCACTGCTCATTCTCTGGGTTTCTGCATTTCACAGCTACCACAGGTGTAAGGGTCAAGCAGATGCGGTCTCAGAGCTGCTGCTCATCCTCACCCACTGCAGAGGCTGGAGCAGAGCAGAGCTGGAGCTGTGCTCCGCTGCTCCCTAGAAGAGGTGCCGGGAGGAGCAAGACGAGTGGAGGCTCGAGGAATGGTGAAGAACGAGCCATGAGTGCCAGTTCCTCATGCTGACTGTTTTTCAGATTCACAACACCTCAGGATAAGTGATGCTTTTGTCCCAGGTTCTCAGACTGATAAGGAAGTGAATGTTCTGAAGTGTGGCTAGGTGATTTAGGAGCTGAGCTCCATCTGCTTGCAGTTCGCATCCCCTGCTGTCAGCATTTAATCCCAAATCATCCCCAAGGCTTCTCTCCAGATCCTGGCACTAGGAGAGTGTTTATCTTGTTTTCTTTCTGCTTTTCCCATCCCCTTTCTCTCCCCTGCTGTGTCAGATGCACAGACCTCTCTCTGGCACAGCACAGACACAGGCTCTCTGTGGCTTTCAGATTTGGGAGGTGATTTTATGTGTGCTGGTTTTGCTCTTCACCTTCCTTCCCTTGTGGCTCAGCAGGAAAATGGCCTGAAGGCAAAAAGCCAAGAGTGAAAAGAGAGATGAAAACAGAAACTAAAGAAATTGGAAACAGAAGAAAAAAAAAATCTGGAAGAAAAAACACATCCCCCTCCCAGCCTGACTCCACTAATTGCTGTCATAACTCCCTGGCAGAGAAGTGGGGTGGAGGAAAAGCCAACCTTTTTGGCCAGTGTAGGCTGAATGCCAGGGGCTCCTGCTGGTTACTGCTGGGGGGAGAGTAGCAACTTTATGCCCAGTCCAGTTTTAGCATCACTAAATTTTAAACATGCTCTCCTAATCTGAGATCAAAGCACGCAGTCAGCAAAGGGCATCTGGAGGGGGAACAGAGCTGTATTTTTCATCCTTTCTCCTCTGCCAACAAAGCTGTCCTTGCTGAGGAGTGCCCTGCAAGGGGGTGCTGGAGCTCAGCACTGCGCTCCTGCAGCTGGAAATGGGTGCCTGCCCTCCCATGCCTGGCCCTGGAAGGAGCAGCCAGGAGAAGGCAGGGAAAGCCGCTGCCAGCCTCAGGAGCATCCCCATTTGCTGTGCAAAATGACAGCAGCAGGCACATGACTGAAGAAGAGAATAGGCACTATTCATGTAAACGCTGCAGAAATATTGAGTGACAATATTTTGAAAGAGAAACCTCTCAGTGATCTGTGAGCAGGGAGGCAGTGCAGAATTAGGTGTTTTCAATCACACCAGCTCCACAAGAAAAGGAACCTGGCTGCTGATCTGAAATCAGCCTGCAATTTCTGCAGCCACCCACTGCAGGTTGTATGGGACAAAGGAGCAATATGAGGTAGGAAAAAAAAACAACCCTGTGAGCATTTGCTGTAGAGAAAGTGGCTGGAGTAATAAGACCAAGCTAAGGCGTGGGATGGATGTTTCACTCCAGAGCTTCAATCCATTTATATAATCATAGTTGTTATCATAGTAAATGTAAATAACTGAATGAGTTCAAATTCAGTATTTGACAACACTGACTCTTTGTGAGTACACACTGAATTCTTGTAGAAAGCCTTTATTTCATCAGGCAGTCTAACAATATTTTAAACAGTCCTTTAGGCATTTAGTTAGGACCATATTCTGTGATTTTTCTTGCTTTCTGAAGCATAAAGCCTCTTACAAGTTCATGTTTTAAGTGATTGCTTGAATCAAAATACGTGGCAGTTTGGCAGCTTGCCTTTTACTGCATTGCTATGGCCTGCAATAATAGCAATAATGGTATGATAAAAATACAAAAAAAAAAAAAAAGAAAAAAGAAAAGCTGTTTTGCACCTTGTCAGCCAAAGGCAACAAATATCCAGGATAACCTTACTGTATTTTCTATTGGATGTGGTGGCCCTGAATCCTCAGTGGCATCCAAGACAGGCATCAGAGCCACAGTCTGTCCCACCACACTAAGGAAGCATCCTTTTTAATTAGCACTGCTGGCAGGCTCCTGTCCTTGCAGAGCTGAGCACGGTGTCCTTCCTCACAGGTGTTCGTTGTGGGTCTGGATCTCACAGGGGCTTTGCTCTCTGCACAGATTTCTGCTCTATGCCTCGATGAGTGCTGGATCCCCACCAAGCAGGGCCAGTGTGATAGGGCAGAGCACGACAGACCCCACCACGTCTGGCAGGTGCTGGGGCAGGTGCTGTTCCCTTTGCTGAAGCAAAATCCCCATCCCTCAGCGGCCTTGAGGTGCTTTGCAGGTGGGCTGTGGTGGAAAAGTGCTGCTCTGTGAGTTGAGATCAGCACCCTGGGGCTGGAAGGGGGTTTTCAAAGGCCTGGAGACAACCGGTATTCAGAAATAGATCAGAACAAGCACTTCCATACAGAAAGGAAGAACTAGGAAAAAGGTGGTTCAAAATAGAATCTTCTGTGATGTCCCACTCGCACATATTTTTAATGAGACTAGTGCTGGTCTTAACAGGCGAATGACCTAAATTCAGCCACAGCTCTGTACTATTGATTCAGTAGCTTCTCTTAATGAGGAAATTATTATCTTCATTAGAAAATATGGAGTGCAGCAGGTGCGTGGTGTTAAATAATGAAAAAGGAACTTGGCTAGTGCCAGGAATGTGACCGTGCCTTGCTGGGGATGAGGGGCCCTTGGATGTACCCTCTGCAAAGATGCTTCCTTTGTGTGTGGCCTTGCAGACCATGAAGAGATGCTCGTGCTACTGGGCATTTTTATTCAGGCTGCCAGGCAGGGGCTCCTGATTTGTAAGGTGGCACTGCGCTTTCTTCCTTGACCCCGCCACTGAAAGCGATTTGAGGCACAGACTGCACAGGTCTATGCCTTCAACTGCTTCCGCAGGCTTAAGCACTGTGCACCTTTGGAAGGTCTGGCCTGAGCCCAGCTTAGAACACACTTCTCTAAAATCACCACGGGTCCTGGCACAACTGCTTCCCCCCACCCTGATACGAGTCACTTCCAAATATACCTTTAGTTCATTAATGCAGTGATGCATTAAAATGAATCGCAGTAAAATGACAATGCTGATGACAATTCCCACCCTCCACCCACCCTCTGCCCCAAATCCTCAGGTTAATTTTTGCCTTGAATCTGCCAGATGGAAGCACCAATATTCTGCAAAATTGTGTCCAGATCCTGAGGGGAGCTGGGCACAGCCGAACAACTTCTGCATCCTGAGACCATGGGCTCCTGCAGGGGGAGGCCGCGTAGAAGAGATGAGCTGCGTTAGGCTGCAGTAGCTCCAGTAGGGCACAGTCTGTTGGTGCTCACTGTGCAGTCCTGTAGCAAGCCCTGAGGACTGCATCTGTGTTGGTGGTGCACCGACTTTGGGATCCATCGTCTGGAACAAGACCAAGCAGCACCTGAAAGACCATGAGGTTTTGCTTTAGCATTGATTGAATTAGATGGTGATTTGTGGTATGTTACTCCATGGAGTCAAGCAGGAAAAGACAAAGGAAAATGGATGACAAGTACGCTTTCTCAGCTGGCAAAAACTAAAGCAAAGCGGCTTGTAGAGGAGACCAAAACTGCCACTGGGCTAAAACCTTACAAAACAGAACTAAAAAGCTAGATGACATGCTCTTTTCTAGTGATTTTACTCAGTGGGCAGTGAAGCACAGTTGATAAGCAGGGCAGTGTAAATCAGCAAAGTGTCTGATACAGCCCAGCATGCACTGATGTGACCTGGAAAGCTCCGTAAGCCAAGCTATTAAATCATTTGTGCAAGAAAAGCAGTCAAGCCCTGCTTTACCAGTAGGAACAAGCACTTTGGTAAAACTCATCTTTATTTTGAATGTTGTCCTCAACATTACATTGGTGGCCACTTAACAGTAAGTGCCTACAAGCTCTAAAAACAAGAAGGCAAAAATCAGACTTTCTGCTCTTTTGACCAAAGGCCTGTTGATTTCCTTCTCCAAATTACATGGCTTCAGCCTGTTCCCTGCCTTCCTGGCCAGGACTCCTCAGATGGTTTGTAGGAGTGAGCTCTGGTGGTGTGCAGGCATCCACGCATGTCTCATCTCCAGCAGAAGTGTGGAGCTGCCTGTGTCCCCCTGGGCTGGCAGAGCCCTCCCCAGGCCAGACCCCATTCCTCACCGGCCCGGGCTCAGCTGGTGTCAGGAGAGGCACCAGCTGGCGATCACCCATGCCTGTGGCACCGTGCTCGGCTGGGGAACAGGCTGCTGTGCAGAAAGCCTGCTCCCTCCTGCTAATTAAAAACGCTGCGTGCACTTCTGCAGCAGGGCTGCTTCCAAAGACCCAGCTGCCTTGCTAGCTCTAGGTCAGATCCATCCATGCGTTCACACAAGCTCAACCGGTAGCCAGCTAAAAATGCCCCGGCGATGGATACAGAGCAAACCGCCAGGGAGCCGCTGCTCAGCGCAGCATGGCCATCAGCCCTGCCAGCCTCCCAGGGCCAGGGGGGAGCCGGCATCGCCCCGGCCCTGGTGGCACGGCAACGCGGGTCGATGCTGGCGGGGCAGGCACAGAGCCGCCTTTGAGATGCAGGTTTCTATTTGCAGATGCTTTCTGACTACAACAATAGCAATAGTGACCGTGTTAGAGTTCTTGTTGACTTTCACCTTCATAATCAGCTCTATGTAATTTAGGATTAATTGTAGTGGCGATGATTTAAGAATATAAGCAAATAAAGGTTCATAGCAAAATGCACTGCTTTTTTATTAGAGTATCCAATATAGTTAGAACATGGACAAGCTTTAGGGTGCACAGATTCTTCTTTGGGTCTGAAATGGAAACAACGAGCTTTAAGCTAGACAGAGACTGGAAAAAAATTCAGCTTTAGTTTAGTTTGGCAGCAAACTAGACAGGAGGAAAAAGGTAGTAAGCACCTACAAAATTAGCTATTATAAATGGCATGTATTATTTCAAGTCTGGGATCTTTAAATAGTGTTAGAACCATCACCTAATTTCCCAGTACTTGAAATAAATTTATTGTTTTGCAATGGACAAAAAAATTGGAACTGTCACTTGGCAGATGAGAATTACACACATTGTGATTTGCATGTAGGGTGTTTTTGTACAACACTCTCCATTGACATTCAGCGCGTCGTGTGTTTTGTACGTGACAACGCCCAACCTGGTAATTTCTGTTCTGAGAACAGGATATTTGTGTATGTACCGTTTCTGAAGTAAGCACAATCATAGAGAAGTATTTCAAAAGGAATGTTAAAAATAAATAATTTGAAATCTGTTAGATTGATTTTTTTAAATTATTTTTTATATTATTATTATTATTATTGAGGATGGGTTTCAGTTGCACCTATTTCCTGCCAGCTAAATGCTGTCCACCTTCAACGTGTTCTGGAGTAATGGGTTGCCTGTTTTCTTCACAGAGACATGTGGCAGCCACCAGCCGTCCCCTCGCCCTCCTGCAAGCCTCTGGCGTAATCTGTGAGGCAGGGACCTGCCTCCTGTGGGAAGAGCAGCCAAAGCTGCCTTTCCTTTCTTGTGGCACAGCCGTCATTCCCTATGCTTAAAATAGGCCCTCTGTATCACTTGGCTCTATCACAGCCGTGCTCCACAGGGAGCATGTAATGGGAGGTGGCAGGCAGCACTGCCCTGGGGTGTCCACTGGGGAGGACAAGGGTGACACGGGGGTGGTGGCAGGTCGCAGTGCCAGGGACGGGGGGATGCACAGGGAATGGCCAGAGCCAGCTGCAGCTGGATGCCCCGGCTGGCTCCGGCCAGGTCACCCAGAAATCGGTTGTGCTCATCGGCTGAGACACTTCCCCTGGCACCTTCATACCCGGCTCTGCTCTGCATTCCCACCCATTCAGTGAGTGCTCCTTTTCTCCTGCCAGGTTAGCAAAACAAAGCCTTCCAACTTCTGAACAATTAGATGCTAGCACAGGCCAAAAGAAAAGGAATTTGAAAAAGTGTATTAATCTTTCAGCCCCAGTTCACCCCTTATTAACTGGACACCCAGCACAGGCTCCGATACAACCTGTTCCTGCCAAAAGCATCTTTCTTTGAACCTGTTCACTCTGCTGGGGATTTAATATTCATGGGGCCCCTTTCACCATTTTAATGAACTCGGCAGCCATTCAGAGGGCCAGCAGATGACAGCACAGTAATTTAGTGTGCACTTTCCCACAGGGGCTGCTGGCCTCGAGACACCCCTTTGAAGCACCACTCGAGGGGCCCTCACCCCGAGCACCGCTGCTTTGTGCTGCACCATCACCCATGCAGCTGGCCAGCTGCTGCACTGTGATTCTAGCGAGTATCCACTGTCCCCCGCACCCTGCTTTTAGGGCTTTAGGGCTTTTTTAACCTCCAAAGACAAAGGTAGTTTTGTGGCAACATCGCACATGGGAGCAGCTGAGGTCGGCAGTGTCAGAGAGTGGCTTTCAGTCGTGGTTGCAGCTGCAGCCTTGGCTTCTGCATGGGGAAAGAGGAGGAGCGACTCTCATCTGTTGCTCCAGGCAGAGGACCAGCAGCCCACACTAGCTGCCTGCATTGTCATGACTCTGGGGGTGGCTGCTTCACCGGCCAGCCATGCAGCCCCTGTGTCTTGCTGCTGGAAGGGGAGGAGGAGAAGGGAAAGGATAACAGGCAGTGCTCAGATCACCCCTCACCTTCCCAGCACTGAGGGAACCATGGCAAAATCGCAGAGACAGAAATCCAAAAATCTGCTGACCTTCCCAGGAAAGCGGAGGTGATCACCCAGCCTGCACACTGCCTGCCTCACCGCATGCTGTCAGACATGCTGGCTCCCATTTCTTTTATTTTCAATGTTGTTTGATCAATTGCAATCCACTGCAGGGACAGTGCAGTGGAAATACAATTTTCCATGGCATGCTTTCACATCTTTGCACTGTTTGCGCTGATACAAGGCAAGGTGTGATGGATCTCATCTCCCACATACACCACTCCATTTTTCAGAAAGGGCTTTGACACTCAGCAGCCCCAGAGCTGTTACAGAGAAGGGACCAAGGCTTATTAAGTCATTTGGCCTTTTGGGAAAGATTTATTCCTACGACAGAGTGCAGATGACGCATCTCTGCCTGTGTCACTTAACGAGCCCTGTACTCTGTCCTGGCATTTCTGTGGGCTCGATGTGCTGTTATTTCTGATGCTGCATCAGACAGTCAGCCTGGGCCATTTAATATCTCCTGGCTCTTCTCTCAAACTTTACCTCATTTTTCTTGGCCAGGTAATTCATCCTGCAGTTTCAATTGGACAGTGAGTGTTTTTTCACTTAATGTTTCTCCTTTCTCATTTCCTTAAAGACCAGCAGTGGCCACACATCAGGAGGTGCTGCAAACCCTGGCAGGCTGGGGATGTGGCTGTGCAATGAAAGGCCCTGTGGAAATTCAGAGTATTGTTGGCAGTGCTTTCACGTGCACCACATGGGCACTTGAGGTCACGGTCCTGAAGCTTCTGCACAGAATAGCACCATGCAGGGTGGTGATGAACAGGACAGGCTAAGGAGAAGAGCTTTTTGCCTGAAAAGATGCAGAATTGTTTCACTCGCTGCTATCCTGTCATCTTGCTCTTGCTTCTCCCCTGCAGTGGCCAGCTGGGGTGTTCCTGGTTACTGCAAAACCAGTCATTAACCTCGTCCTGATGAGGAATTGCTGCACTTGTGAGTGCAGCTGGCCCGAGCTGCGTCATGCTTGTTAGCACCAGCACCAAGGGTGCCATAAAGGTGCTGTGCCCGCAGCTGGCTCTCAAGGCTGGCAGGCATGGCTCTGGCTATCAGTACGGGGTCTGTAGGGAAGGGGACCTGGCTGTGGGGCTGGCTGGGGGTGTGCTGGGATGGCGGTGATGGGCTATGGGCTATGGGCACAGTCCTGGTTCCAACCACCTGCAGCAGGGCCTTGGCCAGGGCTCTGCATCCCGCCCCGGGAGCAGAGGATGGGCAGTGCCCCACTGGGGCTTGAGCAGGACAGCAAGAGGGCCTCTGGGAGATGGCAGCAAGGCTGCTGGGCCTCATCCAGCCCCGTGCTTCTCACTCTGCAGTGAGGCCCAGCTCCAAGCCCTGCATCCACTGGGGGATGTGCTGTGGGCACGGGCAGTCTGCCTGCCAGCCCAGCCTTGGCACTGTGCTTGACGAGCTGGCCTGGCAGTCCCAAGGCTTCATTAATAAGCCAGCAGCATGCACCTTCATCCCGAGACCTGCAGTCGTTCTGCACTCAATACAAGCCATGCTCTAAATAGTTCATGAAGTGACTCCCAGGTCTGTGTGCTAAACGTGAGGTGCTGCAGCCAAATGCTTTTAGGGCTGGAAGCAGTGAGTGACCCAGACCTGAGCGATTTGGGCTGTGCAGCATTGTGGCTCAGTGACTACCCAGCTGGGAGCACTAATGGGGCTGGCGAGGGGCTCCTTGGGCTGAGAGGAGCCAGAAACCTGCTGGGGATTGTGGAGGAAGCAAAAGCCTGCAGGACCTGAGCAGATACCAATGCAAAGTCTGTGACTGCGCTGGAACGAATGAGGCCTTGTGAGTAATTGCTATTATTATTATTTCTATTATTTTTTACTGTTGCTGTTTTTCTTATTGTTCTAATGTCCACAAACATCTTGTGCTTGAGCTGTTTTGCCTCATAATTTCTTAGCAATGTTTGCTCTTCAGTTTATTCAGGGACTTGCTGCACAAAAGGTGAAGTAATTTGTACTGTGTTCAGTTAGGATTGTTAGTGAGGACAGAATGTTCTTTTATCCATCAGCATAAGAGAATTTTCTCTAGCAGATGCTTTTGGTTTTCCTTTTTTTGTGGCAAACACTATTAAAATGGAGGCTTCCTTGTATTAGTGTAGACAGGGGCATCCTGTGCCATTGAACCTGTGGGCTCTCAGCTTGCAGGGACTGTTCGTAGTAGGGTCTGAAAGCTCTGCACCGCTCAGGGAGAGGCAGCCCTGAGCATGCAATATGGGCACCAGCGATGTGCTGAGTACAGCACCAGTGTAGCACCAGGGAAGTGCCCAGGAGCAAACCCTGCCCCGGCAGAGGGGAGAACCTGCAGGGAGCAGTGGCTGTGGAAGAGTGTGCAAAATGTGGCCAGTGTCATGGCACAGAATAAACCACCTAGACATGTGCTTTCCAAGCTGTGAACCTGCTCAAGTTTTTGCTTTAAAACTGCAAAAAATATTTTGCATGTTCAACATTGCTATAATAGTCGCAACAGTGTTTACAATTGTGATCAGCCAAAATCTCTGCCAGAAATGTTTTAAGTGGCAGTTTTATAAAATCAGCTTCTGCTTTCATTACACAGGAGAAAACCATAGGGTTCAATAGGGACTCCTGCAATGGTCATAGCTGTGAGGAGAAATGCTCATTAACTTGCTCATCTCCCCTGAGCATGCACAACAGATTGTCTTCAAGGCACCAAGTTGGCACTGGCAATTCTGCTGGGCTTGTGCTGGAAAGACAGAATAAGCTATTTGGAAACTCCTGTATGGAACACTTATTAATTTGTCTGTCTCTGCCACCAGTAAATGCACTGCAGAACTTCCGACAGAAACTGTGGCTCAGTTAGGAGGGTACAGCTGATAGCACCACGAGTTAAAATTGAGGATGAATTACAGATGGCTAGGGAAATCCTAATACAAGAAAAGACAGGAGACATGATTACTTCCACTTCTCCTAGCTCTTGCAGGTTAGTCTGTTCAGGGTGCCTCCTGCAGCAACTGCTGGAATGAGCCATACTCATGCTCTCCAGTGTGAGCAATGTTGTCTGTCTGCTATACTGCAGCTTTGGCCAAATAAAACCAAATACCTTCTTTGACTGTAAGATACAAGGACTGGTTAGCTGGAGCTATCCACTCTGCCTAACAGCCAGGTTTTCTAGTGTTAATTACCTCCTGCAATAAATTAACCTGGTGCTATTTGTGTAATAAGTCAGGTGAGAGCAATCCCACCTGTTTTATAAAGGTGAGAGGGGTGGTGTCTGAGGCTGACCAGATGACAGCTCATCCCACTGCCTCCTGAGGAGCCTCTGGAAGTGGGCACAGAAAGGAAGCCAGGGCTGCAGGATTAGCAAATCCTTGCATGTTGTTTGGAAAGGCACTTGAATTTGCAGTGACAAACTACACAACCTCTCCTGAGAATCTGTTCGGGGCTGCTTTGCTCTTTCCCTTAAAATGCTGTTTTCCCTGTGCCTGACTTGTGCTATCTTGTCCATGGATTGAATTAGTCTGAAATGCATGTGGAGAGTAGATGCTTTTTTTTTTTTTTTTTTTTTTTTTTTTTTTTTTTTTTTTTTTTTTCTCTTTGTCCTTTTCTGCATTTGAGATGCATTTTGCATTTCTCCTCTGTGTACCCTTCTCCTAATGGGATGATGGGATGGTCCCATTCAGTAGAACACAATGCAGTCAGAAGGGTGTAGACCTAAGGTGTGCTGCTCTGGTGACACAAGCTGAATATGTCCAATGCTACATTCCTCTGCAACGTGTGTGCCAGCAGATGTACATGTATTTTGCAGGGGAAAAAAATCCAAAGTGGCAAACCTGCACTTGTTTAAAATATTCTCCTTGCAGCTAATTTTTCCATGTCTGTTTCTCCTTCTGGCCTTTCCTCTGCAATTAGAAGTGCTTTGCTGAGATGTCTTTAATGCTTGCTAAATTACCTCGTTTGTTTTGCTTTTGAAATGGAACTGTTTGCTAACACACACTGCTTATTGCTCTACAGTAGCAGGGGCTCTAGCTTTTGGCAGTTTTTTCAATGCTGTTTTTTTTACACAAGTGGATTCATAAAAATATTTCCTGTGTGTAGATAGTGCCTATACTGTATGAATTCAGATTATGGATTTGATTAGGTGCCGGAACTGAAAGTTGCTGGTTGCATTTTCATTTGAATTGAGCTGGGCTGTAAGAAAGCTCCATTAATGCTTACTGGTTTCTAGGCATCGAAGTTTGCAAATCTGTCTAAAACTTGTCCATGCAGCAAAATGAGTTTCTGCAGCCCGGCTTGGTCTGCGCCTCTGCAATCCATTACAACTAATGCTCCCTGTCCCCCCTTAACTTCCAAATGTGTTTATCCTGCTGTGTAGAAAGCTGCTGCCTTTTGTTTTACTCTTATCAAGCCTGGTGCATCCTTTACAGATAAGTGGTCTGAAACTAATACCATATGGGTGCTAGCAGTGCAGCCACCCCTGCTGGTAGGAAGTTGGGAGAAAAGGAAATGTGTGTGTTTTAATAAATGCTCCATGTCATGAGCAGGAAACAGAGTTAGTTTGTCTTAAGAAGCTCCCTGTGGCTTAAGCACATATTAATGGCAGAAAAAAAAAAAAAAAAAAAATCTCTGCTGCTGGAGGGCAAATCCCAATGACCACTTCTTGGTGGAGACACAGGAACACTCTTGGGGCTGTGCTGCAGGATGCGGTGCTCTGTGTGCACACAGGTCCCCCCCCATGTGCTGGGGGACCGTGGGCTGGAAGGGGCTGTTTGCACAGTGGGCACGCAGCAGCAGTAACACACTGGGGAAGCAAATGCTAATCAGAAGCCAGTTACCCAGCAAGGTGGTGGAAAGTAGCTAGAGAGAACTCAGAGGAAGAAGTACTTGTATTTGACACTAAGGTTTATCTTTCTACTGTAGAAATTGAAGGCAAGAACACGAGTCTAAGATCCCTCAGGAAATAGCAGTAGGTATTTGTGTTGGTGTGTATTCATTATCTGCCATGCAGGTGTTCACTTCTGTAGCCTGGAAATATATTCCCTGACCACTAATGAACTTTAGCTGGTACCTGTAGCTTCCTACCAGCAGGGCCGCACAGTGCTGCAATGCTGCTCTGCCGTAGCACGTTGTGGAGCCCTTTGCCACCCTGCTGGGAGGCTGCAAAATCCCCTGGCAGGCATGGATGCCATCAGTGCCGCTTCTCAGTGCCCTTGCTCTCAGCAGAGCATTTCTTGTACCTCCTGCTGCCGGTGGCCAGGGCTGGGCTGGGTTTCTCCTCGTGCTTCCAAACCTTCCCTGAGGGCACGACACGGCATGGAGCCTGTGGCACATGGTGCAGGAGCCTTACTCTCTCTGAAAGGGCAGTGCTGAGTGCTGCCCTGCGATGGGGCTCCTGACAGCTTCACCTGCCCCTGTACAGCTCCAGGAAGAGTACACGACATCTTCCCAGCTCAGTGCTCTCACCACTGCATCTCAGAATTTCAGGTAAAATGGCACAGATCCATGAGCTCTGCAATAATCTGCAGTTTTCCTTTCTGCCTCTGGTTACAGCATGGCCTCATTTTGAAAGGTCTGAATAACTCTTTTGGCCCCTGGATACAACAGCAAATGATGATCCTTCCCTCCTTATTATATCTTTGGCAATAATTATTCTTCTTCTCCAAACATAGCATTTTCCTCTTTATGAGAATTTGTTCTCACTCTCATTTCCATCCAGAAAGTGCTGTTTTCTGCTTTATTTTTAATTGAAAGGCTGGAGGGCAAATGCAATTAAACTGTAGTGCATGAACTGTAACTTGTAATGTTAAAAAAATCACCTTGCCATTTGCAAATTACTTGTCTACTGATCTGGATTAAATTATAATTCCAAGTTTTGGTCCTCATGATCAGAACAAATAAGACCAAATCACAGGATTGAAGGAAAAATAGATTGAATGTATTTGTGTTTCTTATCTAAGGGAAACAAAGGTCTGCAGTGTGGGGTACAACTCTGATCTGCAGCTTGTGGAAGCGATGCAAGGCTCCTGGCACAGCCACATGCTGAGCATCTGTGCTGTGTGGGGGGCTGTGGTTCACAACTGTGTGCTGGTGGCCCTGGGAGAAATCGTTCCTGACCAGCAGTGAAAAATCCTTTCCTGTAATACTTTGTGTCAGGTCAGTCTGTCTAGTCACCATCTTTACCTTCCTGCAGTAGGGGAAGGCCCATTGCTTCTTGGACAGAATCACATGCCACTTTAAATTTCAGTGTTCGCTACAACCGAGTGTCCCTTAGACTAAAGCTCTCCCAAGGCTGCCTGTACTTTCCCACGCGAACCTCGCTTGCTCTTGCAGTGGAAGATGGAGGGCAATGGGGGACGATAGAGTGACCTGCCATTATTTCTAATAGATAGGATCAATAATATGAAACATATCATCCTTCTTCATTTTCTCATCATGTTGAAATCAATACACTGTCTTGCCCAGAGGCCTCTTCTGAAGGCTGAGCTCATTCATTATTGCGCACCACCTCCTGGATTTACACCAAATGTTCCATTTCTCTCGTGTAAAAAATGGGCCACACGTCAGTGTTGCTGATAGCATCTTGGGCTCTGTAACCTCAGAGCAACTGCACCAAAATTATTCTATAAGGGTGTCTGCATGCATTAGTGATTTATCCAAGAAATCATGTACTCTCCTGTTATGACTCAGTCTGGTTGTTTGTCACTGCAGAAAGTGAGAAAAGTATGGCTGCCTCAGACTTAAATCATGCATGTCTATGAAAAAAGTGTGAAAGGGTAAGACACATTTAAATAATAGTCACAGGGGAATAAAAGCTCAGTAAGTGCTGGAAAAAAAGTGTACTTATTTAAGTTACTGCATCAAACTCTTGTTCAACAGGATGTACAGGATCTAGTGGGAGAGCTTCCTGTGGTGTAAGTCAGGACTAGTGGACCAGTTTGTCAGGGACTACAATGAGATAAGGCTCCCTTGGTGTCTGACTTGGCATGCTGAGGCTCAGAAGCAGGGCGCAAGCCCCAGACACAGGCAAAATCTGGGCATACGTAGAATAGAAAATGCAAATAATCAGCTGTGCCCTTCTGGAGTGCCCGTCTTGCCATGTGTAGAAGCTCTCCCAGCTTCCTCACTGCTGCCTGAGCAAGCCGTTGCACCTTCTGTTTAACGGTACTTAGCCCTTTTATATGTTACTAGTGGGAAAAGTGTATTTGTTAAATTTGGTATAATTTGAAGGGGGGAAGCAAATTTATTCATGGTCCATTTAAATCAAGAGGGTGAGAGCTGCTTGTCTCACTTGGCTGTAATGTTATAGAATTTTGACACTGGAAGCTTCTGCTTTTATTAGCAACTGATTTTTTTCACTGCTCTAATTATTCTTCACATGCAATGCTTCTGCAGGAACAGGCTCCTGCATTCTTGTCTCTCTCTCCCCATCACTCTCACATCTGCTTGCAAATGAGTTTATTCCCTGGAGAGACGTCTCTGGGCTATGGATGAGGCACAAAGCAGTGCACAGCTGATTCTGCGGGAGTGCAGAGACAAAGAATCTTCTTGTCCATTTCTTGTTTCTTCTGTTCACGCTTTGTGTGAGAGGAGGCCAGGATGCGCATCCCCAGTGAGCTCCTCCCAGGCCTGATCTCGGGAGGGTTTGTGCCTGACGGCATCCAGACCCCCAAAGTCATGGGTCGGTTTTTGAATTAACTTCAAGTCAAATTTTGAGTTAACTTCGCATCAAGTTAATTACAAATTATATAAAATTGTCCACAACAAAGGTTTAAGAACTATACTAATTTGAGGAGTCACTTGTAATACTTCGTTACTTGCCCCATTTTAATTATGCTTATCAGTCCTTGCTGATAATTAGCACTGTGTGCAAGGCAAGCACCGTTGTGGTGCCCAGGGAGCAGGCGGGAATCTCACTGATGCTGGAGGGACCAGAGATGTGGTGACAGCCGGGGGACAGCACCAGTCGCACGCGGTTGGCGCTTCACAGGATGGTCCCAGCAGGGCTGTGGTGGGACAGGCCACGTCTCTGCAGCCCTGAGCAGCACGTCATGGGTCCCACTGGGTCAGCAGGACTCATGGTGGCAGAGGGAGACTTCATGGAGGCTTCAGGGAGACCAGATGAGACCAGCCACCAGGATGAGGATGTGGCTGTGAGGGGCCCGTGGCTTCCTCAGCAGCGGGACACAGCCCTGTTTGCAGGAGCCTGGGGCTGTCTGGGGTGATTCTGGCCAAAATCTGTGGTCTGCAAGCCCAGGAGCTCCCAACTCACACAGAGGCCACCAAGGAAGGTGGCGGTGCCTTCAGGAACTGAGAGGTTGGTGTGGAAGTGCGGGGTCTTCTGTATGCACATCTCGGCTGTGGGCATTCGGTCTCATGTTTTCAATTCTCCCCTCTCAACAGACATGCCATGAGGCCTGAAAAAGTCTCTCAGCTGAAGGTCTTGGAAATGTAGCAGGAGAGGAGAAACCTCAGCACCAGGTTGTCTTTCCTGAGGGCTTGTCACAGCTTGAAGCTAAATGTCAGGCTGTTCCATTAGCACCATTTTTTTCCTAATTCCTCTAGGTTATAAAAAGGTTTAATGAGAGCAATTTTCAAGAGCTTTTATAGCCTTAAGATCTTGAGACCTTTAAAGCCATTGTACAGTGCATCAGCTGCTAAGGATGTGTGGGACAGTCCCTCATCAGACCCCCTTTTGCCTGGGGAAATGTTTGAAGGTCTCTGTATGCACAAGTGTGTAAGATCTAAGTCTGCTATATCTACATGTCTCTAAGATCTACATGTCTGCTGTAGCAGACATGCCACTTTGCTGCAGCATGTACTATACTGATGCAAAACTGAAGGAAACTAATAAACTATACCATTTACCAACCTATTAAACACATTTTAAACACATTTGGCTACTCAACCAGCTAAAAACAAGCTACAAGGAAATAAAGCCTGAAAAAACTGCCATACATTCACCTAGAATGGCGATATTAAAGTTGAATTTCTATTAATTTCCAGTGTATGGTTTTCTCTTCCTAGAACACATTTTTGCAAGTTTTTATTGTTTATTAGATGTCCCTTTTTACTGTATAGTTGCCACATTTAAAGAATATATTTGAGTAGATTAAAAATAACCCGTTGCCACCTGTCACCAGGCTGCAGAAAGATTTCAAAGTTGTTAGAAAGATTTGTCTGTCCATCCTGCTGGTGCCACACTTTCCTGCTTCTATAGTTTATGCCATTTAATTTGTTGTTAATGGCTTACTGGAAATACTGTGTTCGTGTGTTTTCTCTACTGGTTAAGTGGACTGCCTTTCAGAATTTTTATATTTCTACATGGGGCAAACATAAGTCCAACAGTGTATGAAAAAGATACCCTAGCAGTAATATACTGAAATTCTTCCAAGACTACAGCTTAGAGTAAAAGCTTTAAAAAGTTAGATAGGAAAACCAGAGTAGCTCCCCAGGGCAGTTTGCATTTTTTTTTTTTGTGGGGATACTAAATGGTGATTGTATCAGAAGAGTCACTTTTAAATTTGGAAGCGTGTTTCCTTCCATGGTGCTGTTTAAGATCTAAAAGAAAACCTTAAGGGTCTGTATGGAGACCTAGAGCTTAGGCTGCAAAGAGGTGATATAAAGGTACATATATTCATTTAACAGACAGCAGAGTTCCTTCTGTCATTCCTAATAAATGACTTCTCATTGTGGCCTACCTGTCTGCTGTTCATGATCAGGGAAGTATGTATTCATAGCACTTATTGTGCTGTTCTCCTAAACACACAAAAGCAGTTGTTAAAAATAAATTCTTTCAGCATTATGCTCTACAACATCCTTACACTACCTACAAAGCATGTGATTTTTACTAGCGGGGTTTGTATCTGTTTTAAGTAGGAAAGTATTACAAAAAAAAAACCAAAAACTTAAAAAAGCCAGTCTGAAGAAAAAAAAATATCTTTTCAATATTATCCTATTATGTCTAATACCAGAAAAAAAAAAAAAAAATCAAAATTCTCCAGCGGAGTACAATGACCTGTTGTAACTCGTGTTTTTTCTCTTGCAAGTGAGATTTTGGTTCTGTGCGAGGGTGAGGAGGGAGCTGTCAGCTCTGGCAAGGCTTTGCGTGGGGAGGGAGAGCAGGAGGGAGGGGGCTGAGGCTGGCAGGGGGCTGTTTGCAGGGCCTGGGTGTTCGTAAAGCTTTGCAAACAAGGCACCCGTTCTGCAGGAAGGAACGCTTACTGCTATGTATGGCGGTATGGCACCTCATAAAGTGTGCCCAACATCACTGAAGGATTGCTGCCCCTTGAAGTCTGGAATTTCTGGGTGGAAAAGGGGCTGCCCCCGGCTCCACGGTGCTGGGGGTGGGACTGGGTGCTGGCGGCAGGCTTGGGGAGCCCAAGCCTCGTGGCACAGTGCAGGTTCTGGCAGAAAGGAATCAAAAGGCATTGCTTGGGGTGGTCTCTGTGTGGTGGGTGCATCCCAGCGTTGGTCATTGCTAATTGTGAATTGGTATCCTGCTGCTTAGTTATTTATATGCAATTGATGGTTTTTAATGCTGCAAAATTACTCCAAGTGCACCAGCACCTGTGCTTTGTTTGCAGTGAAATACTGCTTTAGGTTTCTGGATGGCATCTACTCAAGTTTGTAGTCAATAAATACTTGACATACATGAAGGCAAACAAAACAATGTTCTCTGTTCTGTCCTCAGAGAAATGAATTATGTGAATACTTACTGTTAACAAACTACAGAAAAATGATAGCCATGTGAGCCATAGTGAAGCAAATGATACAGGCAGAACTGTATTCCCTTGCATTCACTAAAGGTCTCCATCATTGTTACAGGGCTTGACTAGAATATAAATTGATGAATGAGCCACTGTTTTCAACTCAGCCTTAAACCATTCCATGCATCATGTCTTTCTGTTTCTGGATGTAAGGGTGTGCACCCAGGCTGGGACAGGAGCCTCAGCTCCACAGGGCACATTGCCTGCAGCTGCCTGGGTGATTGCACAGCCCTGGCACTACTGCCTTTGCACATATCTTCAGTTACTTGTAGGAGGCCTAAAAATAAATACCTGCCATTGGCCTAAAGGCTGAAAAACTTTTATTGGGTATCCAGAGCTCCCCTGGAGGTTGGAGAAGTCCCTTCCCACCCTGGGGTGCTCGGCAGCCACTGCCCACAGCAGCCTTCCTGAATGCTGCTGGTGTGACGCCTGGATAGCCGGGGCTTTCGTGCGAATGACAGCAGGAACAGTCCTTGAGATGGACCATCCATCCCGTTCCGATGGCTCCTGAGAATATGCTAATTTGCCAGTTAGTATCTGTGAATACTAATGCACCCTAATCAGCCAGGCTTCTGCTTCTGTCATAACAGCCAAGTTTAGCAAAGGCGAAGATAAAACACTGCTCTATGGGCTGCGTCTCAAGAGAACTGCTGCAGTAAATTCAGTTATATGTTCTTGTCCATGTTAAATGCAAATAACCTTCTTAGTGCTGCAGATCTTGATTACAAACTTCTCTTCAGCCAAAAGGAGTCATGACTGTATTTTACTGTCCTGAAATCTGGAATTTGCTACTTGCTTTTTAAAACCTCTTACTGCCGTGTTTACATCAATAATGTCTCCCTTACAGGGCTAAGCACTGTATGCCAAGGATAACAGATCTTGATTATCACTACCAGAGATTTTAACAGCCTTGGCTTATTATAGATGCTGCTCTGCAGTTGGAGATATTCTGGAAAAAAAAAAAAAAATCTGTTGAGATCCAAATAATTTTCAAATGCATTACTGTGTTAAGTCCCTATTTGCTTCTGCTGGGACATGACATTTTGCTGCTGAAGTGAATAATAACAGTGCAAACATCAGGGCTTTACTCAGTGATGGAATGCCACACGCTTGTGAGCTGCAGTCACTGTGTCCCTTGTTCTGGAGGTCCTTGCTAGCGATGTGCCCAAGGAGGGGATTAATTAGCAAAATGATGGGCACAGGATAAAGAGTGGGACAGGAGAGAGATCCTCTGGGCTCCATCTCTTAGTACAGTCTTGCTGGGCAATGCTAGTCAATCTCTGATTACTGACCTCCTGCCCTGGTTTTGTCTGAATTTGTAGGCAGTGGATTTATGTTTTTCTGGTATGCAGAATTACCCAGTTGTGTCACTGGTGCACAGTGCCAGGAAGCTCCTTTTGGGATCCTGGGCCCCTCAGTGCAGTGCTGCGATGCATCTGCCACCATCCTCCACCTGCACCTCGTCTTTGAGCATCTGTGTAGGATGTGGGGCTGTTCTCTTAGGTGTGCTGTGTATGCTGCCATTCCCAAAGCCCTTCTCTAGTTACAGTTAATCTGCAAGAAAAAAGAAAGGAACACAAAATCCTAAGCCAATAAATAAATAAACTAAAAGGTAGCAATTAAGTACACAAGGAAAAGCAGAAACAATAAAATCCAGACTGTAAAGACGCGGTGATGCCTTATCACAGAGCTGCAGCCTGGAGTGGGAAATGGACTGAAATAAATATATCGAAGATAGAGGAGTTGTAGAATGAGGGTAAGAGGAGCTGTGCACAGCCTGGGCTCCTACCTGAGTTCTGGAGAGAAACGAGGGTGAGAGGTGTCAGCTCAGCAGCCGTGAATGTGGCCAGCCTCTCCAAACTGCTCCGTTCCTACTTGCAGGCAGGTGGAGAGACCAAGCACGCTGAGCACATTCATAAATCTGTCCTCTTAGCTGCAGGAAGCAATACCTCTTCAGCCTCAGATGCCTCTGTGTGGCAGCATCAGCCCTGCTCTGCTTCTGCACTGTCCTCGTTCTGGAGGAACAAAGCAGTGCTTGTGGGGGTGTCTGGTGCAATGACCGGCGTGTGGCCAGTGTGGCATGTCAGGCAGCCCCAGGCTGAGTCCTGCACACGGGGCTTCCTCCTGTCCTGGGCAGTGTCGCTTTCCCTGTGCCCCATGGAGCCGTCCTGGGCACCGGTCCTTCGGTGCTCGCTCAGCCGTGGTGTGGCAGCACCGGAGGGATCCCGGGGACGGAGCTGTGTGCTGTCCTGTGTCCTGAGCGAGTGTCAGGGCTAAATTAGGTCATTCCTGGATAAAGGCCTTTTCTGATTGAGCAAAATACCTGGGGAGGGAAGTAATGCCAATTCAGTAATGCTAATTCTTGTGCCAGTTTGATCTCTTATATATTTCTTCCGTAATTACTATTAACCTTTCTTACCGTGACTCATTGCACGTGTTATCAACAAAAAACAAGTCCCCTGTCACAGTCTGTAGGCTGAAATTGGTCTCAGTGTTTTCCTGCTGGCAGTCGAGCTTTGGAGTGCATTTTGTAGTGCTCTGTGTGGGTCAGGAGCTGCCTGAGCAGGCTATGCCCAGCTGCAGCCTCCAGGGAAGGGGCTTCAGAGGCAGGACTGGGCCAGGAAGGCGCTCAGACACTGTCAGATTTGGAGTCAAACAGAATGAAACTGATAGCTTTTAAAATTTCATGGTTGTGTTAATGTACTCAGTCAAGTGTAATTAGATGTAGAGAGACTCAACAGATTCATATAAATACTTTGTAAGAGCCTGTCAATCTTCCAGGAAAATGAAACACCCCCCCAACAAATGAACGAACCTTTAAAATCCTCAGCATCGCCTCTTTCAAGAGCAGAGATGAGGCTGTGGGAAAGTGTCTGAACGTCTCATGTGCCCTGGGCTTTAAATGCCAGTGGGTGACAGATGCTGTGTCTGCCTTTGCCCTGCCTGGCATTTAGCTTCACCCATGAAGGATTTCTCATGCTTCAAAGCAAGGAAAGCACCTGGCTTTCTTTTTAAACTGTAGCACAAACACATATCTGCACAGGGGACTTGTTTCAGGTGTTGGATTTCTCAAAAATCTCTCTCAGCATTCATGCTGTCCTGACTTTCAGCAGGACTCAGACCGACACTATCGCTGCAGCGGGGAGTTGGTATTCAGCAACAGTGAAGGAACCTGGTGTTTTGGTATCGCTAGTGCCTTATGTGATGCTATTGGGTTTTCACAGTCAATCTAATAGCAGTATTCAAAATAGTTGCTATAGAGTGAAAATGTGCCTTATCACAGACAGCAAAGCTTTGACAATGAAAGCATTTCAGAGAATATTTTAGGACAGGAAAAGAATCAATATGAATCCTGTACTTTTCTCATCACATGCCTTGAGCAGTAAAAGGGAGGGAAAGGGATCAGAATTTTTGCTGTGCTCCTCCATCAGCAGCCACTCATCAACAGGGAAACAAACTCAGACAAGATTCTGTGGATCCCAGTAACACAACTGCTTGTAACAGATGGAAAGTAAAGCCTCTCATCCAGAAATGGACCAAAGAAAGAGTGCCCCTTTGGATGATTAAGAGACCTAACAGTAGGAAAAAAAAGTTATTAACAGTTTTACTTGTTGCAGTTACTGCAGTGCAGTCACCTAGAAGCGTTAAAGCAATTCCAGCATCACAGAATAGCTGCAGGCCCTTGCAGCATGCTTCTGCCTGCCGTCAGTGTAAGGGAGGGAGTTTGCACTGCAGTAACCACAGCTGGGCATGACAGGGAGAATGAATGTCTAGTAGTAGCCCAGCATTTTAGACACGGTTATATTTGTTACTAGCTGAAAGCTGGTGTCTTTTTACTTATTGACCTATCTCTTCTGCCTCTCCATATCTCCAAAGGGTGCTTTCAGAAGTTCGGTTGTGCTGCCCTGGTCCCCTATGTGGGCGCTGCTGAGACCTGGGTGCAGGGAGGAAGGGAGGGAGCAGCGCGAAGCGCGTGGGTGCCGTGGTGCAGCACAGCAGCCGGGGTGGCTTTTGCCTCTCTTTGGTGCCTGTCTGGGGAAGTCAATGTTTATGTATAACCTAAAAGAAAAAGCATTCTGCTAGTGTGAGCTATTTGGTAATAAAACAGGGAAAGGCACTGCAGCCAATAAAAGTAAATTAATAACTAGAGACAACAAAAACCCACTCCACTGACTGGCATAAAGCAATCCTTTTGCTGAAGGAAGGAAAATGCAACGGTTTATGAGCAGATAGGTCAAGTCGGAGGGGAATGGGCCATAGTATTTGTAGGATATATGTAACCAGCATCCTTTTTCCCCAGACCTGGGTGGTTTATTACCTCAGTGCCACAGGCAGAGCTGTAAAGCAGTGTCCTGCTGGGACGAGGGTTCAGGTGAAGCAGTTTTGGAGCCCATCAGTCCTTGCTTTGAGCTTGTACTGGGGGAGCCTGCTTCTTCCACAAATCCCTCATATGCACAAGCAGTGGAGCAGAGGGAGAGCAGGCAGGGAGCAGGGTGCTGGGAGGGTCCAGGAGACAGGAGCCCACTGGGAAGTGACCTGCAGGTCCTGGGTGGGATGGGGTGGGATGAGCACCTTCCTGTGCCCCTTGCTTGCTACTAGCGAGGGGCTGACTCCCACCTGGCCTTTTGGTTGTACTGCTCATGCAGTGCAAATTGGGATGCTTAATTATTTCAATAGAGGTTAATTATGTTAGTCACTGCAGCAAATCTACAGTTCATGCCATACTTTCCACTTCATTTAATTCATTACCCCCTGTGAAATTCAGTAGATTCCTGCATAGAATTGCTCATTTAGCTCACATATGTCCCTTTCAACAGCAATCCTCCACACCTACCCCTTCTCTTTTTCTTGGTTTACTCCTCTAAATATTAATGGCTGGAAGTGACAAAGCTAGGGGGCACATGAGTGCCTGGGCCAAGGCAGGAGGTAACGGCGTTGTCAGGGCCTGCTGCCGGACCCTCTGCCAGGGAGGGTGGGCTTGCGGCACGACGCTGTGTAATGTAGCTGAGCAGTCAGTGATTCAGAGTCCCTAAGTCATCCCTTTTACTCTTTGGTTCCTTGCGTAGACTGTGGACTCAGTCTATGAGCGCTCCCACCTGCAAAGTCGGTGGCCGTGCTGTCTAGGTCTTTGACCACAGACCCCTCTCTCCCCCTGCCCACCCTGCACAAAGCAATCCATCATGTGAAAAATTAGCCAGTTGCGCACCCCCCTGCAATGAGTCTTAAAGAGAAGTACCTCACAGCTTAATGTATTGCTGTAATAATAATAAATGGGAGTGCTAAGAATTTTGGGTGTTAATTAGTTTTACTGTGCCTTCTATACTCGGCAGAGATATATATTAATAGCAGGAAGATTAATGCAAAGGCATGCTTTAAAATTGAAATGATTTTCATGCTTTAAAATGAAATTCAAACTCAAAATAATACAGAACAAAAATCTGAAAATAAACACAGATTTTTTTTAAATGGCCAAGATGAAATTGCAGTGCAACAGGCACACACTGCTTCTGATAAAAGTGAGCCTCAAAAGCCTAAAAGTGAGCTTTGGGATTACTCTCGTCAGCTAGAATTCTCAGCTCTGACTCAGATAATGCCGGCTACACATTTAATCCTCCAGCGACAGCCTGAAGACCCACTGACATTGGGAAGGGCATTCAACAAGCTGCATCAGAAAGGCACAAAATAACTGTGCAATGATTATTCCAGAATTATTGTTAAACTGGTGCATGCTATCATTTGTTCAAGTACATTTATCATTTCCTGTGCTGATAATCAAATTTAACATCTGACCACTCTAAAAGTGCTCACAGCAAACCTATTTTGGATAAATGGAAAAGTGAAAAGGGCACTGGAAAAGGCATATTTGCCTTTATAAGAGATGCCAAAGCTGGAGGATCTGAAGGTTACAGCCTGGCTCCTTTCTTCTTTCATTTTTGCTTTTAATGTTATTTCATTTCTTTGTTGTTGTACCCCATGGGGGTTCATCATTCTTAAGTTTTTAACCACCCAGCGCCACTGCTTATAGAGAGTTGGTGGCAGTCCTGTGAAGCTCAGCCATGCACAGATTTCCTTGCAGGAATGGCTGTGTGGCATTCACCAGGCAGGGCTCCCTGTAAACACCAGATAACTTAATTTCTCAGTGCAGCAGTCGGTCCTGCCAAGGGGTAAAGAACAAGTTGGATGGAGCAGTCACTTTCTGCTGGGTCACCCATGCATGTCCTTGTGATCAGCCCTCCATCAGGATCTAAAAGAGCTTGTGAGTAAATGCCCTTTCTAACTCTCCTTTTTGTATAGGAAAAGGAAATGAGCAC
This sequence comes from Nettapus auritus, assembly GCA_011076525.1. Classification (NCBI taxonomy): domain Eukaryota; kingdom Metazoa; phylum Chordata; class Aves; order Anseriformes; family Anatidae; genus Nettapus; species Nettapus auritus. Next base: position 4,953,061 of record CM021786.1, on the reverse strand, counting down.
AGGGCAGCCGGGGGGAGAGGGCACTGAGCTGCAGATCCCTCCTTAGAGTCCAGAAAATGCACACGGTGACCTACACGCACACACTCCCCACAAAGGGAGGTTGGGGGGCACGGACAGGGTTCCCTACCCCAGGAGCCCCAGCTCTGGGAGTGCAGTAGCCCCATAGTAAATCACTTGGAGCAGTGTTTTACCTCTCTTCTCTGACCAGATTGCTAACAGCGTACAACACTGAAACTCAGCCCAATTGCCTAGTGCTATGTTCCGTCCTTCAGCATTGATCTAACTTATTTGTTTGTCTTTTCAGCTGTTAACACGGATGGTTGTTTGCATAATCATGCAAAGCGAACTCTGTTCTTTCAAGAAGCTGTAAGACTAAAGCCTAATTGCCTGTGCTGCCAGCACCGCCAGGCACACGTAACCAAAGGTTGCTCTGCTGGAGGAAGCCGTCAGCCTGGGTGCTGCCAGCGGTGTGTGGGGAGCTCCCAGGAGTCTGAAGGGCTTGAGGTGGGAGGCACAAGGCCTGTCCTGCAGCACTCTGCATTTCGGGGCTGGGGCGGCACACGGGACGGGCGGAAAGCTGCTTGCACCGTGCTCTGTGCGTGGTTCTCCTCAGCTGCACGTGTGAGCTGCAGGCAGGTGTGGGGATGAAGCACCAGGATCCTGCTGGGGAGACTTTGGAAGTGGCCTTTGTTCCTCACTGAGCCCCCCTGGCCTCTTCCTCTGTCTGATGCCATTAAATGGCTGGAAATTAGTGCACATTAATTCTGTCACTGCTAATTATTGATGGGAGGGGTTTGTATGCAGTCTTGTAGCCCAAATGCCCAAGTCATGTCTGCTGGAATGTGCAAAGGGACAGTTAGACACTTTCCACCTGTTCAGCTATTTTGCAGCTTGGTGGGATGTTTCCAATTTTTAACTGCAGCTGCAGTTAAAGGAATAAACTTGTAAAGTCAGACATAAGGAAACCAGTAGAGAAAGTCATTTTTTAGATGCAGATCCCTCTGTCTTTGATTTAGTACATGGTAAAGATTTTCTTCAGCATAATGATACTTCTTAGGGTGCATGATAGAAAACAGCAGTAATGGACAGGCACTTGTTCTCAGTTATCCATCTGATCATTAGCATTTTGTGATCATTAACCTTCACAGAATAAATTGCCTGCTTACAAAAAGATATTTTTGTTAGTCATTAGCAGATCTTGCTCTGGATAGGGATATGAAAATTGGTCTACAGAGTTTTGCAAAGACTAATGCAAAAGATGGGTGATTCTGAAACTGGAGGATGAAAAGAATATCTGCCATGGGTCAGACCAGTGGAATTAAAGGAAATTGTTCCTGATTTGGACTTGTATTGAGGCTTAGAGACTTAAAGACATTCATGGATGTTCCCTTGGGCTAGGAAATGAACAATCTTGTCATCTACAAGCAGAAGGAGTGATGTACTCCATGAGCATCCCAATTAGGGATTTGCATCAGCTGCCATGAGGCTGGGTGGAAGTTATTGGTGTTTGCAGATAAGGGTCCAGCCTCTCTCCTTTCTTACCTGCTAATGTTTTTCCTCTGTCCAGGATTTTACAGGTGCTGCTTGAATATTTTTGGCCCATATGCACATCTCTGCCACTTCTGTTGTCTCACTTCACATGCTCCAAGAGCAGGAACTCAGCCCCGGTGTGTGTGCAGATGTCATCCTTTGCTGGGAGCACGAAGGGGCAAGTGAAACACTTCAGTTGTCAGAAAATTAGATAGACATTTATTTGGGAATCTCTAGTACACAAAGCACTTTAATAATCATGCTCATCTAAAGGCTACATCAATAGAAAGAGCACTGCCTGTTCCCTATTGAATGCCAGTTAGTGGGGAATGCTGTTATTATCATTTAGCAGGAGCTCCAGGTCACCTTGATATAATCAAGCTAACACACATTTTAATGGCTGTTTAATTAGATTTACCATAGGGAAGATGCCATGTAAGAAGGGTGCATTTCTGTTTTCAGCGCTTGAGATGGTGACTGGGTTAAATAAAAACATAGAATACGGCAAGTATCAGACAAGATGAATTCATCTTCCCTGTTCGGTACAACTTTTCATTCTGATGTAGATGGACGTGCCTGTTGTTACCCCTTTGCAAGTGCAGGGCTCCCTGAGGCACTGGGCATCTGCCCGTACAGCCATGGGACGATGCTGTTCTCAGACTGCAGCAAAACTTAAGGCGTTCCTCCGTGGGTGATTTGCTTTTAGGTGGCCACATCTTTTAGTACCTTGCTGCAAGGCGCTTACTAAATCACTCATAGGGAGTGCACTCCTTGTGCTGTTAGCAGGATTGAAACAGGAGGAAGGGAATCTATCTGGTTTCCAGCAGCAATTTCCTAACATTATGGCAACCTGGGTCCTGTATTAGAGAACAAATAGCTCATTTCCATCTTCCATCAATTCTGATACCTTCACGAGTCTATGAGAGACACCGAGGAGCGTTTTGTAAAACTGCCAGTTGTTCCTTCCTAGAAAATAAAGCATGGAAACATATTGCTATAAAAGATATGACACTTCTCTCAATGGATTTATTAAAAAGACCTCTAGAGTAAAGACTTATAAAATCTGATCAAGTCAGCAGTTCCAGCTGTGTAATTGATATCCATTATTTTCTATTGACTGCTGTGCAGGATTTCATTTTCTGTAGCATCAACAAATTCCTGTTCTGCCTACTACAGAACTACCAGGGGGTTCAGCAGAAAACAAGGTTGATCAGCAAATGCAGAGCATAAATCCCAGGAGAATGCTAAGGCATTTTTCTCAATTGCTTCCCATAAACGCATACCTTTATCCTAATCTACGCTATTTCTCAAATCATTGCATTTGCATAGGGTACTTCTATAACTATGCTATGGCTTTGCTGGAAAATGGAGACTGGGTGACAGTTTCTTTGTCTAGGTGACACAATTTCTTTTGCTTTTGGTCAAAGCCGCTCGCTTGGTTCAGGGCTGCTGTGTAGCTCAGTCTGCCTGTCCCAAGCGTTTGTCTGTCACTGGTGTTGCATTTATTTCTGGCGGATGTTGGAGCAGTGCAGAATAACTGAGAGACTGATAGCAACTATCCTAACACCGTCAAATATTTATATTAAGTAGCTGCATATTCTGGGTCTAAAAGCATATTTTTTTCCTCCCTTACCAAACAGTTATTTGTTGCCAATAATCACTCATCTCATGGGAGAAAGTGAGATAAAAGAGTATGGAAAAGGAAGAAACAGCACTGTCTGTGTGGCCTGGAGCCATGGAAAAAGAGAGCAGGGTGCAGCTGTTGGCACGGCTGGAAGATGAGGCTTTTGGGGGCAAGCACCCACAGGTCCTGGCTTCCAGGATGCCTGTTCCTCTGGGGAGACCACTGCCTTTGCTCAAGGAGGTTTATTGCAGCTTAAATCTGAAGTCCACACTAAAAACCGGACAGTTTTGATAGTGAGGGTTTTATAAATTGTAATTTTTAGACTTTTTTCTTATTTGTGGATGTACGCATTTGCTGCTCAATGAATTAATGCCAGGTGGCAGCGGCCATGAGGCTCAGACCCTTTGGAGCAGGGAGCACGGGGTTATCATGCTTTTCTAAAACCTGCTCAGCAGGAAGGGTGCTGGAGTTTTGTGCCTGCTGTCTGCCCCAGGCCGCCTGTGTGTCCCTCGCTGCCCAGCCTCCCAGCTGGCTGATAGAGCCCTGTGCCTGCTTTCTCCCATCTTCTCTCCTTCCTGAGGTGGCTTTAGGCAAGCCAGTCATCTGTCCCTATTATTATTTAAAGCTGGTCTAGGCTGTTGGCCTCCTGCCCCTTCCTCCTGCAAATCATTTGCTTTTTCAGATGCTTTGGTATAAACTTACACCATATTATTTCATTTTTTGGTCCTTATCTCACTTCGAGAAGGAGAGGGATTACCTCATTCCCACTGCCTCAGAAATAAATCCTTATTATGGATTTGTACCTGGGGAGGAAGAAACTGATTTCCACTCCTAGTCAGTTCCAAACAGATATTTGAAGGTAATTGTTCAGTTTGGGTACATTTAACTTGCCTGAAAACCATAAAAAGTGCTTTTATTAGCTATGTGTTTGAGGTTGGGACTGTTTAGAAGATATTTATGGAGAAGATGTTATTGCAGAAAACTAGAACCTGGACATCAGATTTGTTTTTATTTCAAGGTGGAGCAAAGGGGAAGGACCCAACATCCACTAAATGGAGAATACGCAGAATTGCTTGACAGAAGTCCACAGCACTGAGACTCTAAGGCACTTGGAGTCAGGATCCCGTGCCTTTTTGTGTTTGTGCTTTATACTCTTCAGCTGCCAGCTTTGGAGGTAATAAGGACCCTCACCTCCCCATTCAGTATCCAGCTGCTGGTAAAATTTTCATGAAAGGTCTTTAATTATGCATGATGAATGACATCTCAGTTACAGAACTCATCTCTTGGGTGCGGTACGGTTGTTCAGTGCCCGATGCTTTGGGTAAATAGGTTCCCTTCACACTGAGCCCTCTTCCCAACACCTGAACTCATCAGTAGGAGACAGGAGACTCTTGTACAGGTTGTGACATGGACAAGTCCAAAGCCATCCAGCTGAGCAGGCACTCCTGTTCCAAACCTGAGTAACCCTGCGGTATCCCAGGTTCCCTCAGAAGGTGTCATGGGGCGGGTGGGGGCATCTCCTCTACCCCAGCTCGCTGCCACCAGCCGACCCAAGGGCTGCCTTGTCCTGGTCGGTTCTCCCCAGGCAGGACCTCATGCTCCCTCCTGCCCGTCCCTCTGGGCTCAAAGCCACCCATAGGCAGCACCGTGCAGCGTGCTCTCGGACATAGCCCTGGCTGCATCGAGACCCTGGCTACTAGTCCCTGGGGTGGAGGTATTGCAGACTGCTTCCACTGCGTGAATCTGAGAGGAACTGGGAAAATAAACATCAGATGAAATTAGTGGAGGAGCCTGGGCAGCGCTGGAAGCCTGCGGCAGCTTTGAAGCAAGGCGCTTGAGCTGCCTAAAAACCCTTTCTGTGTCAGTAGCCGCTGGGGACCTGGGAGCCTGGGATGAGAGGCGTAGCATGTGCTTGCATGGTAATTAACTGCTTTGTCTCACATGGATTGATTTCAGAAGTTCACATCTTGTTCAGTGAGTCTTGTTGAACATTTTCTGTTGCTGCCTGATACTGCTTCTCGTATGGGCCTTGAGCAGGAAGGGTAATTAAATAATAGCTGCAGCTGTCAGCGAGCTGTGCGTTTCTGCTGCTCTCACACGGGGTTGATCTTCAGGCAATGCATGTGTCCTGGGGCTGATCACCGCAGGCAAACATCGTGCATGACCAAAATGGGGCAAAGGAGATGGAGGAAAGGGAAGGTTTAGTGGTGTTCCGTGCTGAGTTCTCACTCTGCCCTCAGAGTGCCCGAAGAATGACAGAAATGTCAAGAGGCGCTCCCATCCCTGTGTCTTTGTCAGACTTTACAAAATGCCAGCACAAGAAATGCATTCTCCCACCTGATCTCATCATTGGCAGGCAGATAAAGGCAGGCTCTTCTCAGACTTAATTTTCAGCGCGGCACATATGGCCCATGGATACATGCCTGCAGGTATGGAGAAGCCCAGACACCAGCTGAGCTTCAGCCCTGATCCAGACTGGTGAGTCCATGGGCTAACAGCACACAAGAAGGAATGGTAGCAAAGAAAAGCAGTTTTCCACCTCCTGCATGCACAGCAGCACAGGGTGCAGCACCCTGCCCCCAGGCAGCCAGGAGCCATCAGCATGAGGTTGTCCATGCGTGCTGCAGCACTGGTACTGTGGATGTGTCCTTGGGCATGTGAAATACTGTGTAATTGCCTCTGGACCTAAATCGTTATGACATCATGCTGCCCAGAATCTATATAATTTTGTCACTTTCTAATAGCCCATGCATAAAAAAGCAAGCACAAGAAAACTGTAAAGATGCTTTAAAGGTAAAGTGAGTCCCAATCATACTTTTCTTCCCATAAAGCAGTTTTAGATATAAAGAAGATAGATTAAATTATGTTTGACTGACAGATTTAAATTGGGATTCCTTTCCACAGCCTCCACATCCATGCTCTAAATAGGAGACTTGGGATTAGGGCCATTAAATTACTTAGTTTATTGGAAAAATAAAGTATCGGGAACAGATGATGATGAAAAGAGATAAAAACGCAAACTGAAAGAGTGTTAAAAAATGATTAAGCTAAGGTAGCAAATGAAATAGAATAGCACTAAAACTAGATGACACATAAGAAATTCTCTCAAAGTGGCAGTGTTGACAAGTCACTTAGGCTGTTAAAATACAGAGTTGTGCAGTCAAAGACAGATGAGCTTGATATTGTCAAAGCCTGATATGGTTTTTTAGCCACTAGCAGAACTGAAGGCCATGCCCTGAAGCAAGGTGCAATTAAAAAAGGAGAGAAACTGCTTTGGGGTATTGTAAGTGTCAAAAGTTGCATGTCTTTTATAATTATACAGCACAAAGAAACACTTTGCATGGTCAGGCAGCCAGGCAACTCCAGGAAAAGCAAAACCCCTTGGCTGGATGGTGATCCTCCAAAAGAGCATGCAGCAGAAACACCCGCACCCACTGCCAGCAGGGCTAGAACAGGGTTGGGGGAAATAAAATGTGGGCCGCGGATGTAGCTGAAACTTTGGCTGTCCTTGTTGCAGGTGCAAGGCAGTAATATTCTCCTTTCCTTCTTTCCAGCTCCACGCACCAGTCCCAGGGAACACGCTCCCATCCACAGGAGTTTGCAAGATTGCTGTTATCAGCCCTAGCCCAGCCTCCCTGCTTTGCAGTGCCAGCACGCTGCCACCCAATCCGAGCAGAGGTATGTTTCTGTCTACTGGCTCTGAATAACTTCTCTTCACCCTCTCTCAGTTTTTGCATCTGTATTGCCTCCCTCACTCTTTCCAGTAATTACATACAAGGCCATGGAAAGAGATCAAATTCTGCCGTCTCCTTTGAATCCTGGAAACTGCCTCTTTATGGTACCCTTGAGTCTCTTTAAAGGAAACAAATTAAAATGCTGCAGCCCAGATGATTGCAGGTAAAGCCGTACACCAGAGGACCTTGCAGTTTCCAAATAGCCCTCTATATGGCCTGTGAAACATTTCCAGGAGATTGATTTCACATCGGGTCTGGGGAAATTCCACAGCTCCAGAGATGATCCATCACCACCTGCCTGGAGAAGAATGATAAATTCTTCATCTCGTTCTCAAGCATCCGTCGTGATTGCAGGAGGAGCAGCACTGCAAACTGTTTCCCCTGCACATGAAAAAAAGCCTGACTTAGGTCAAGGGAGCGGCTTTCAGACTTTCCTTTCCCTCCTGTCACGATTCATTTGAATCAGGCTGCTCCCCCAGCAACTTGTTTCCCATTGTGCAGTTAGTTATAGCTGTGATCTTTGGCATAAATTGTTGCCTGCTTGCTTTTCAGCCTTTGCTTTAGATTAGTTACTATAATGAGTTGTCAATTCTGCAGAATAGCAGCATGTGTCCACTTGAGTGATATTTGTATGTCCTGGCTGACACTTGCAGCTTGGCTTGATGAGCTTCACTGGCCTCAGGAGCAGAATCTTTTTGGGTAACCACAAAACTCGGCTCTGTCCTTGCCCTCCTCCCAGCAGCTGGCTGGCAGCCACCCGCAGCCCTGGGGACAACTTGGGTAGATGGTGTAAGAAAACATATTCTCTTACATAAAATCACCACTCTGTGTCCTGTTGCCATTGGCAGCCTAAGGGATATTTTGCGTAGATGCTAAAACACATTGTAAATTAGGAAAACAAAATAGAAACCAAACCAAAACACCATATTGTGCTAAGATCATTTCTCTTGATACCAAAAAAAGCTTCTCAGAACCAACCACTTCATTCATGTTTGCCCTTGCTTGGTTTTTATTTGAAGAAACTATTTTCCTTTCTGCTTTCTCACAAATAACATCTTTGTAGCCTTGCATTGTTGCCCGCAGTGGCCAGTCCTCCCAGGCAGACCCCAGCAGGATGCAGCAGCCCAGCACCAGGGGATGCCCTGCGTGGGCCCTTGTACTGGGTCTGGCTGGGATGTTAACTTTCCCTGCACCAGCACATACAGTGCCATGCTCTGCACTTGGAGCTAGAACAGCAGTGGTATCACAGCAGTGTTGTGTCTGCTGCTGAGAAGTGCTGGCACAGCATCAGGACTTTCTCTAACCCTCCTGGGGCGTGGGCAAAAAAGTGAGAAAGAAACATCACCAGGGCAGCTGACCTAAACCAACCAAAGAGATATTCCATGCCGTATGATGTCACACTCAGCAATAAAAGGTGGAAGAAGGAGGAAGAGGGGAGGGGTGGGCTTTCGTTGCGAAAACGTCTGTCCTCCTCGTGAACACCGGCTACATGTGTTGAGGCCCTGCTTCAAGGACGTGGTCAGGCATCGCTCATTTGTGGGAAGTAGAGAGTAATTTCTTTCCTCTGCACTTCCGTATAGCCTTTACTTGTTTTGTTTTTTTGCTGTTCCCTTTCCCCCTCCCTTTCCCTTTTTCCCTTTTTCCTTTTTTCCCTTTAGTTGAATTGTTAATTAATAATATTTCCTTAATAGATATATATTTTTTCTCTTTAATTAAATTATCCTTATCTCAACCCGTGAGTTGTTCTTTCCTTTACTTCTTCCCCTCCTCTGAGAGTGAGAGAGTGATTGTGGTGTTCAGCTGCCTAGCACGGTAAAACCACCACAGCCCTGGACATCAGGAAGCACCGCGCTGCCTTGCTCCAAGCTGGGGGCAGGTGAGCCACATGCCAAATCCATCTTTTCTAATTTTCCTATTTTTTTTTTTTGCCCCAAGGCACAGAGGGATGTTTGGCCTTGTGTGCCTGCTGCTGAGAAGCAGGAGGTGTTGGTCAGAGCTGCTTTCAGGCTGACCACAGGGGCTTGCTAGCCCTTACAAAATGCTCATAACTTTTCAGAGGTTAACAAGAAGCACTCACAGATATGTTTCTGCCTGTCAAACTCCAGTGTATCGTGGCATCTTAGCTGCTTTGTCTACAGCCATCTCCTTCCCTGGCTGTCCCAGCCGCTGCTGGTGGTCCCGCTGCAGATCGGGGCTTGTGCAGCAGGTGCAGCACAGCCCGGGATGGGAACGGTCTGAACCCACTGCATGTCCCCCAGCATAGGTCTCCTCAGGGAGCAAGGAGCTCTGCAGATAATAGGCACTGCCTGCTGATAGGTTCTTAATTGGGAGCGGTTGAGGCAAATTATAAAATTAAAAGAAATAGGGTGAGAATACAAATAAAAGCAGTCTCTGAGCTGGAACTGCTTTGCTGTGAATTGAAAGCGACTAAACCTAGTCATGGTTGAGTGGAGCTATTCCGCTCAGCATTGGATTAACTCATCAGTAGAGAGTCCAGAATCTGATTTAATTTGAAAGACTACAAAATTATATTTCTCTGCTGATTTTCCAGGTGGCAGGATTAGATGTGGAGCTTCTAGTTTTCCACTACTTCCTTTTAACTTAATTTGACAGAAATGGCTTTTGGTACAAGACAATATTTGATGGGTGCTGCATCAGGGATAATGAAAATGTCAGACAAATGGCAAGGCGTAATTGGGGAATCTTGCTTTCCTCTATCTGGAAATGCACTGGGTTTGATAAACCACGAAGAACGCGTTTCCTGGAAATAAACGCACAAAAATGCACAAACCAAGGAAATGCTCTGCTCTCGTGGGACATCCAATAAGCCACCCAAACAGCATCTCTGCCTGGGAGGGAAAAAAAAAAAAAAAAAAGGCAAAGAGGATTTGCAGTGACACCTGGCAGATTTGGCATGTCCTGAATCCTGAGAATGGGCAGGGCTTTCTATGGGCGGACAGGGGGAAGGAAGGGTGGGAGCTGTGAGGGGTTGGCCACTGCCCTTCCTCCTGGCTTTGCTGAGTAAGGAGCACCGTTTGGGGCAGTCTGAGCTGGAAATAGGTGCACTGTCGGGGGGACTGGTGGCAGTGATGGGGCTGGGTGCGAAGGGGAGGACCAGGAGGCTCTGGCCCCTGAAAAGGGAGCAGCTGGGGCAGCAGCAGCAGCTTTGGCTGAGCTCTGTAAAGCTGAGGAAGGAGAAGCGAGTGGTGGCCCTGGAGTAGGCTCCTGCTATTTTCTGTTCCCAAAGAATTTGGGGTTTCTTTGGTCCCTTTAGTTAGTGGCTGCCTGGGTGAAAGTACTGCTCTGAGGGAGGTCCCTGAAGGGGCTGTTTTGGCCGGGTGTATGTGTAGGTTCTGGGAGCTCCCAGGTTTTTTCTGTTCTCCAGGACATAGGAGGATTTGTAATGTGGCTTCCCAGGGGAGATCCCTGCCATGGGATGGACCCATTCAGTGACAGAGGGTTTAAGAGCCAGGCTACCTGACTGCTTGTTAGCCTCCTCCCCTCCGTGTGCACTCTCCTGACTGCTAAAATGGTGAAATTCCTTTGGTTCAGGATAACAAGAAAAAGACCCAGGTTAATTGCTTGCTGTGCGCAGTTCCTATAGCTCTCTTCTTGGTCTTACTGCGAGGTCCAAGCAGAATGGTTTGGTTGGGAAATGGTCTGTAAATTAGCAAGCAACTTGCTTCTGAGAGGAAGGTTTCTGATGATTCCCAAAATGGAGATTTTCTCCCCATAAATGAGACTAGGTCTCAATGTCCCTGATTAGCTTCTTGTGATGAATTCCATCTGCCTGCCTGGGATCAAGAAAGACCCCCCAAAAAAAAACCTCTGTACCAGGCACGCAGCCTACCATTTTCATGCTGTGCTTTGTTCATTAAAAGAAATAACAAAACAGGAAGCTCTTGCTTGTTCCAGTCAATTTCTTGGGCTTATTTGCCATGAAATGTTACCTTCTCAAATGAAAGAATGGAATTTATCACAATTAAGGGAAGCTTTGACATGTCCCTTTAAGTGAATCGAGGGTGCTTTTAATCCTGAATCCATGCAGGGTTTTGTTGATGCAACACAATTCCCTTGCAATTTACAATACTCATAAAACATGCACGTTCCTGGAGAGCTGTTGCATAATCTGCATTGCTTCCAGCAGTGCTGGCTGCAGAGCCAGCTAGTCCTTAGCCTGTGGGAGTTAAAGAAGCATGTTTACAATGTGTAAATGTACACACTGACGCAGAGCTGGGCGCAGCTGGCTGCTGGGCACTGGGTATCAATGCAGCGTAACTGCTTAGAGGGCACGCGATTACCCAGGGCTGTCCCTGAACCAAGCTCCACGCAGCACTCAGCCAGCCACGGGACGAATGCTGAGCGTGTTGGCCCCCCGGCAGGGAACATGGTGCAGATCAATGTGCCTGGCTGCTGCTCTGTGCCTGCGCCTCCTCAGCACTCCTGGAGCAACCAGGGGCTGGGGAAGGCTTGGGCGTCGCTTCAGCAAGTGGGGCTACAGCTGGATCCGGGGGCTCTGGGGACCAGCACCGCCCTGCCCGCAGCTGAACCCTGACTGGGGCTGGGACCGGCACTGCTAGGCATTGAGAAATCGTTCCACTCCCTGCTCTTGCCAAGAGCTATGTTAGTTCAGGTGTTTGTTTGGCTTTCTGGCTTCTGTGCTGTTTTGGTAGACGCTTCTCAGAATGGGAAAAGCAAAGCTAGCATGGAAACAAACAGAAAAATCCTTGCTCCTGGGTGATTATAAACTCCCTGCTAGCATTAAAGGTAACAAATACAAGCCGAGATAGCAACCATGTAAGTCATTCCCTCTGCCTGAAATCCCATTTTTGACTGGTTCCATGGCTGCAGAGTGGCTGGAAGCAACTCCCTTGAATTACTGGAACTGTGCAGGGGCTGCAAAAGCTCGGGCAGGTTCCTTGGCCCGGGGCTCGTGTGGTGCTGCGGGTGGCTCCACGATCCAGGCTCCCCAGACACTGGGTCTGTCTGGGGGCTTGTAACTAGCCCGGGGCTGGCCCTGCCCTTCCCCTTTGCCAGCTCCGGGTTAGTGGTGTCACGAGCCCCATATCAGTGCCCGAGGTGCGGCAGAAGCGCTTGTCAGTGCCTCTTGCCAGCTCCTTTGCAAGCCGGTTGGCGTGGAAGTGCGTTATTTCAGAGCATGTGCTGTTAGCTGTGTGGGTTGCTCCCGCTGGCTCTGTGATGCTTTTCCTGTGGCGTGCCCGCGTCTCTTTAGCGATTTGAGTTACTTCAGCAAAAGGTTATTGCATGAAACACCACACAAAAATGTGTTGCACTTGCTGTTGCCATAGCACAGCTAGGAAACCCGGAACACTCTGCGGAAGTCGGTGAGTCACTGGGGTGAAGCATTTGTCCCAAATCCCCTTACCCTGGAAACCCTGTGGCATGCACGACCTTTACAAAGCCAGGAGCGCTTGCAGGGAGTTCCCAGGACCAGTAAGCGTGGCCTGGGTGACCCATGTCCGCCTTGCTCAGCTGTTACCTGGCATAAAGTGATCTGGAAACCTTGAGAGCTACTAGGAGACCCCGCTTTTTGAATAATTTACAGTAACAGTTCGTGGTTAATGGTGGACTCGCTGCTGAGCCAGGCAGAGTCTGCGCCTTGCAAGGTGATGGGCTCAGCAGCAGCAGGTTTTAATGGACTGAAACTGCATGGACTAATCTCTGAAGGCAAACTGTTACTCCAGCACTGAGTACAGATATCTTAGAGCTTTCTTCCTGAGGGCATTGCTGCATTTTTCAACCACAGACTGCAACTGCAGTGGTGCCTTTACTAGGCAGGCATGCTGGAGCAGAGGAATTTTCCTCACTTCTCAATCCTGCCTGCCTCTTTCTCCCTAGAAGGGAGCTGGAGGCAGCCACAGAGGCGCCGAGTGGGAATACAGCTTTACCTCTAGGCTTTCCTTTATATAACTTACGTACTTCCCCTCACCCTGCTCAGCAGGTGAGTTGCGCATGTACTTGGATTACTGGCACTTATTAAGAGCCTTTAGGCCCCCACTTGCTGAGTAAGCAGCACAGCTGGGCACGGAGTGCTGGGGCTGGTGCTGAGGTCTCGCCCTGGTGCTTGGCATCCTCTGCTCCGGGAGGACTCGTGGGCTGTGTCTCTGCGCGAGGCCGAGTCCCACGTCATCGCTGCGAGGGCTGTGGTCTGCATGAAGCACAGCCTGGAAAACTCTTGTCACAGGACTGGGAAGAAGGGTTTGTTTCTACCCGAGCCTAACTTTCACTATGGTGACACCAACCGAAACAGCATGGTCCCCGGTACCTGAGGTGGGCAGCAGCGAAGCAGTGCGTGTCCCCTGGCGAATCCTTGGCGTGGCTCCCACGCTGGGCACAGCGCATGATCTGCAGCAGCGTCACGCTGCAGAGCCAAGACATCATTGTGACTGCTGAGGTTAAACTCCATCGGCTTGGAGGCTTCTGCCTTCAGGTGCTGCTGAAGTGCTGTGGCTTCAGGTGCCAGGCTGAAGTCCCAGCAGCGCCAGAACTGCAGGCTTGAGTTACTCGGTTATGCTACAACATTCAGTTTTTAAGCTGTTTTTATTACAACTCGATCAGTACTGCAGCCACAGGAGGGCGGCACCGCCGCAAGCTGGAAAAATGCTTTTTCCAGCTTGCCCAAACTGCTGGTTTTGTTAGAAAACAAAACTGCTTAAAGGGAAGAAAGGGGGAGGCCTTAAACGCCTGTCCAGAGTACTCAGTATGCATATACAGGTTGTTTTACACGGAACATACTTCTTAAAAGTACTGCCAAAACCAGCTGATTACTTTTTTGGCCACACTCTCCAGCTTTTGCTGCAGCATTTGGGTTATTCCTGAAGTTTCACAGCGCTGTCAGGAGTCACTGAGCCCAGTAGCGTTGTCAGGAAGGCCCAGGAGAGGAGGGAATTAATTAGTTCTTAAGCCTGAAAATGCTCAGCTCCCATTGCGCTAAACAAAGCGGCCAGAGCTGCCCGTTTGCCTCATGCCAGCAGGCAATGCGGAGCAGAGCCTTTGGGCACTGCCTGGCAGAGGGGCTGCTGCAGGGGCTCTGCAGGTCACACTGAGGTGCTGGGGGGCACAAGGCTGCAGAAGTGATCATGCTGTGACCCACCCTTGTTGGCACATAGAGGATGCAATGCTGTGCTGCTGACCTGTTATTAGGAATTTGGTCTGCAGTTGGGTAAGGGACAGCAGCACGTCAGGATCGAATGCTGGATTTAGCATTGATCCCATTCCTGAAACACAGACTGCAGACTCTGACAAGAGGGTGCTGGATAGGTCGAGCTGTAGGTGTTTCCCCCCAAAATTGCAGCAGTGCCGGCGACTGCTGGCAGAACAGAGGAGCATTTTGGACAGCCCTGAAAGCCCATGCAGCCAGGAAGCGATGGTGTTCACGGACTGCTAATTGGTGCGCAAATGGTTACATACATTAGCACCACGGCTTATAAACAGCAGAGCATCCACAACTCAGGAGGCTGATCTCTTGTTAAAATATTAAAACTTCCCTACAAGAGCTCTAGAAACCAGAATGGTGAGCCCAGTGCAGAGGTTTATTGCATTATTCCAAGGTGACTACATTTTACTAGCAGAGCAGTCCCTAGCTGCAAACCAGGAGAGGTTTATATCATTTCCTCTCCCTAGCAGGCTGCGTGGGCTGCATTAAAAGTATGACTTACAGGGAAATATGTTAATAAGTTTTCAAACCAAGGTTTAGCCCTCTAAATCAGTTTTCGAGTATCAGAGGAAGGTCAAAAAGTCATGATGTGATCCAACAGAGATCTGCTTCATTAGGTAGGCTGAAGGAGCTGGAAAGCTGGGGTGATTTAGGGTCTGTTTCTGGGACCTTGCCATGACCACAGACACTACAGGGGACCTGGGATACTCTGACATTTTTTTGTAAGAATGGTGTATTATCTTCAGTTTTAAATCTCTTGTGGAGGGGGAAAGGTTTAAATTGCTGCTCGTTTTGGTTACATGTTTGTAGCAGCTTGGAAGTTAAGTGACATAGAGAAGTGGGTCCCCTTTTGTGGCTGCCCATTGCCCTGTGGTGTAGCAGTCCTGGCAGTAGGCAAAGGCTAAAGGACACCCTGGCAGAAGGAGCACTTCTTGCAAAGTGCCCCTGCTTTATGTAAATGGTACAAGTGCTATGAGAATGTGCAGTTGCTATTGTGCTCCTAGGCACTGAGTGCTCAGCTGATGTTTAACCTGAATTCCTGCTCAGGTAAATGGGATTTTGCCTGTGTAAGGGTAAGTCCAGGCTAGGACAGATTCGGTGGTGTTTTAAACAGCTAAAGATAATTTTGGTTTGCTTAGTCAAAGCTCAGTCAGCAGTGGAGCAAGGGTATTTATTATCTTCAAAGAAGGCTTGTTTGGTTGCTTAGACGAGACTCTCCAGATAAAGATCCCTGGGATGGATTAGTCATGGGGCTGTGGTCAGGAGGGGAACCAGCCCACGCTGGGGCAGTGGCGGCACCCGTGGCACAACCGGCAAGGGCACTGCGATGCTCCGGCTGGGGACGGGCTCAGAGCTCTTCTGTCCTTCAGAGCGACTCCTCAAGGCTAAACAAAGAGTGGGTGCAAAGCTAAAGGGAGGTGGCATTTGGGAGTGGTTAAGTTGCAATCCTTGTTGACTTAGACGAATCCTGAAAACACGAGGACAAACTTGGAATTCCCTCAGAAATGAACTGGGTGTTTTTTACTAGCTTTCCTCTGGCACTGGTGTCCATGGTCTCTTATCTGTAGTTAGTGGGAAGAGATCACGTTGCAAATGTAATTCCCAAAGGGTGATAGTTAAGTAATCAGTTTAAAGGCCTGTTTGAACTGTTTCTGAAGGACTCCAATCTGCAGATTGCACAATAGTTGCTGAGAATAGTGATGCAACAGATTAACATTTTGATCCTTCTGTGTGCTATTTTAGGACAAGTGCTCCTCTCAGTTCTCTAATTGTTTTAAATTTGTAGTAACCAAAACCTATTATGCCGAGCTCAGAGCAGATGAGAGGTTAAAAACAGCCTGCAAACAGGTATTCAACATAATTCAACACTGGGAAGCTATTAAAATATATTCTAACACTTTTTCAAGTTCAAGTGTTTTAGAATAGTAAAGCTGCTTACCCTGTCCAGAATGAAAGGTTCTCAAAAGTAGCAGCAAAGCTGCAGGACAGTCTGTGACAGCTGACCCCAGATTACCTCTGGGTTTTGTGACAAACCCGGGTGTTCTGTGAGGTGTCTCGGGGTCACCCTGCCCTGGGGTGAGGCTGGTGCGTGGTCCCTAAGCGGTGCCTTGAGGCACAGAGGAATGGTCCCTCTAGAAGAGGAGGAATCAGTTATTGGCCCCCGTGCCTTGCAGGGGGTCAGTAGAGAGGTGGCAAAGGCAAAGCTTTGGGCCCGCCGCTGCCCGCTGCTGTGCTGCCACATGGAGCCACTCCACACTGCCAGAGGATTAATGGGCTCTTCATTTAGCTCAATTACTGGGCATTCACCTGAGAAGCTGTAAAGAATAGAACACTAACTCTTACAATCAAATATTAAATTACACCTAATTTATTTGCTTATGGCAGACCGTAAGCACTGCAATTGAGTGTGCAGAGGTTTGTAACACACGCACGTCTTGGGGATGATGGGTGCCCTGCACAGTGGGGTAGGGGGTCCTGACAGCGCGGCTAATCAGTGCCCAGCAGCTAACGAAGCCTGCTGTGATCCTGCATGAGCTCCAGGGATACGTGTCCCAGGGCAGCGTGGTGTGTGCCTGCACTGGGCAAGGGAGGCTCTGTGGCCTCTCTGGAGCAGGAGAACTCTGTGCTCCCAGAACCAGAGTGCAGCCTGTGTATTCCTGCATCAGCAGTGCAGCTGCTGTGTGCCTGGTAGACAGCGTGTTTTTGAGTTTCACTCTGTTGCAGGCTTGCTCTTTTTTATCATATACTTGATTTTTGCAGGGCATGTGGTCTGGATAAACACACGATTGATATGAACTGCTGTGAGAAAAATGTGTGGTAAATACATCAAATATTTTTAAAAGTTTAGCATTATCTGTTAGGAAAAAATATGCATCAGTTCATGTAGGTAGATGCAATCTGGCTGTTAAAATGCCTTAATCTGAATATTAATTGCTTAGATGCATCTGGCTTCACGCTGGGCACCTTTCCTCCTAGGGAACAAACTCGGGGTAGCACACTGCGTTTGTGCAGCGTGAGCGGCCGGGGATGGCTGGCGGTGGGCAGGAACCAGCAGGGAGCGGGCAGTGCAGGGTGTGGAGGCAGGGGGGAGGAACGTCCTAGAAGTAGGGAGGGTTTATCTGCAATGCAGGTGGTGTGCGCGCAGTTTCCCTGAACTCGAGAGGGGCTGTGTAGGTTTGCAGAGCTCTGGACATGGCTCTGCCGCTTCCTGCTGCAGTTAGGAGGGATTTGAAGAGGCCGGGACAGCGGTGTGCTCTCCGCAGTGGGGAGAGTGCAAGTGGATTAAGCAATCCTTCCTGCTGGGCCACGTGGCCGCAAGATGCACACTGAAATTCAGCATCGTGGGGCTCCTGATGCTGAGGCTCCATTCCCTTTACAGAGGCCTCGTGATCTGTGCATAGGAGCACAGGGGACAGGCAGCGTCCGTGGGCTGGTCTGGGGGAGCTGCTCCCCGTGTCCCTGGGCCTGGGGCTGCTTTACCCCGGTCACACCTCACGGCAGGCACAGCTTCTCCAGGTGTATATTAGCAACGGGCTTTTGAGTTCTGCTGCAAGCAGATGCGAGACCTTGATTTCATCAGGTTACTTTATCCAACATTTTGTGTTTTCCATATATTTTTTAAAAAGTGTGCATGAAAGACACTGAAATGATACAGCAAGCAGAAAGTTAACTATATATTTTTGTCTCCAAGGTGTGCCTGTGGTTGTTGGGGGGAGTTGGTTAGAGGTAACGTGGGTCATTTTTTTTCTCTCTGATCTGCAGATAATTAGTTTCACAAGGTAGATAATGCTTTATTTGCTTTTGCTTTGAAAAGGTATTTTATGTCTTGGCCAGTTAGCTAGGGAAAACCTGGTTCTTGGCTTTGATAAATCTCTCCAATGTTATAATGCGTTTTTGCATACTTTTTATTGCAGCTAGAATGCACAATATTTAGGGAAGAGGCTTATTGTTAGGATTGGGATAAAAACAATGTATGTTTGGCAGCGTTTTCAGCATAATATATTCAAGGTTTTTACCTCTGTACAAAAATCCTTCAACTTGCTTGGCCTTTTTCCATGGACTTCACTCGGGTCAAGATTTTGACATGTCTTTGAATTCTGGGTTTGTACTTGAACTCTTGCAGTCCTCTGTAGTCGTTCTGCAAGTTGGCTCAAAAATGACACTCAGGCGAGGGTAGGTTGATGTAAATCGGAGCCTCCCAAAAATTCTGGCAGAGGCAGTGGGGCTGATTGCTCACTAGCACATTTGTGAAATGATAAATTAAGTCTTGTACTTTACAGTTCAGAGAGGGAGAGAAAACTGCATCTAGATTTGAAACTTTTCTACCATTGAGACTGTCAGGTAAATTTTGCATAGAAACACAGCTGGAGAATATGTCCAAGCATAATATGACATTTTTTTATTATTATTTGGATTATACGAGTGAGTTCAAATTCATGCATTCTGTATGTAGTCCCTTATATGCATGGCAATGTCAAAGCAGCAACATTGCATCCCTCTGTCCTATGTGGTTTTTGCATTGGAGCTTTGCGAGCTGGTCATGTTAATGTGACTCAGAGCATCACCAGTCTGTATTTGGTGACTCGGAACTGGGTGGAAGCGGGGTTTTCCATGAGTGTGGTGAAAGCCCAAAGGATTACTTGGTTAAGGAGTCCGGACTTGCAGCAGATGCAGGATGGCACCCATGGCACAGCTTGCAGGGCACAATCGGGCATACAGCTCAATAGAAATGAGGTGTTTTTTTCAAGACAGTGTCAGGAAAATGTCCCCTAATTAAGATGCTAGTCCTAGTTTAACTTTTACACTTTAGCAAAGATATATGGCAACCATGTCATTTCCTGTTGGCTACAGTAATTTGGAGGCTTTTCTTCTTAGAAAAAGCCTTGTACATCACTCCAAAAGGACCATGTTGCATCACTTTGCTCCTCGTGAGGCATTTGTGCTTTGAAATCCCCAGTCAGCCCTTTTCTGTGAAAAGCATACTAACCTACCCATAAACTTCACCACATTACAGCTCTTCACTCACATTTAGAATGCTTTATAGCAGAGGTTTTTCTTGTGCAGCCATAGATGAAATGTGCTTCGTCTGTGCCTTTTTTCTGAGCACGTGTCCACCCTGGTGCTGTCAGCCCTGGCACTGAGCTGGCTTTGCTGGGTTGGGCTGCAGAGGAGGCAAGGGCGTTGGCATCGCCTGTCCGGAGATGCTTTGTGCTTGCTTTGTGCTCAGTTTCTCTCCCGATTCCCCCAGGTGCACCCAGGCTGCTGAATCACCTGCTTGCAAAGGAGAGTTTGTGCTTGTGGGTGACACAGACGTGAAGTTTAGCTGAACAGTCAATTTTTAACTTGCCCTGTTGCTCAATGGTCCGGAAGGGAAACTTGCCCGGGAGGTGTTGCTGTTGTCTGGAGCACCCTGTCCCTCCGCACAGACACGGCCATGTGAGGTCTGGCCCAGCTCGGTTTGGACTCTGCTCACGCAGTGTGTTTGTTTTCACCAGGTACCAGCAGGTCACAGTACCCGGTGTTTGGACACTGGGCAACATCTCCTTTTCCTTCTGAACACAGTGGACAGGTTGAGGTGGATTTTGACTTGTTCCAACCCTGCCTTCCCATCACCAGGACGGTTGCAAGAGCAGTTCTTGAGGGCACTGGAGAGGTGGGGGCTGGTTTCTAATGGGGTCACGGACCGTGGCTCTGCCTGCTGCAGCTGAGCTCCCCTTCACTCTGGGTGGTTTGTTTCCAGTGCCCTACAAGCTGCTCGCTGCCTGTCCCTAGCCTGACCACTCAGAGATGGTGCTAGAAGGCTTCTGCTCGTTTTCCTCCCCGCTTTTTGTGGCTTTTCCCCAGTGCTGCTGTCTGGAGCCAGACTGGGTGTCTCAAGCTGAAGGTGCCCAGCTGCCCCTTGCCCCTGCTCCTGCCTGTGGTGCAGCACTAGAAAAGCCAGATAAAATTAGATATTCGGACGCATGTTCCTCAGGATGCTGGGGCAGAGGGACACCCAGTACAGCCAGTTTGACTCACAGAGAAGAATTAATGGAAACGCCCGGCTCCTGGAGGGAGGAAATACCTTGAACAGGCCTTTTCCTCTTTTTGTTACGTGGGGCAGGCTGACAATGGGCTCTGTGTCTGGCAGGAGCATTTCTGAGCTGTCTCATGAATGCAGCGCACACGCTCGGACAGACACAGAGTCTGCCGCACCGAGCACTCAGGAAGGGCCCAGCACAATGCAGATGACCCACCCTCGTGCACCTACCCTGTGGGGATCGTGCCGGGATCGCAGAGCAAAGCAAGCTTCTGCTTGGGCACAGGCATCCACCGCGGTCAGCACAGCCCCGAGAGCACCTGGGCTGCTGCGAGCACCGGGCTGGGGCGCGTTGTGCAGCCCCATCCAACAGCGGCGGGGAAAGCCACACCGTGAATGTGAGCGGCCGGCATGCAGTACTGGGCTGTTTGTACTTCAGGCTCACTGACAAATGTTTCATAACAATGAATTGCAATTATACCCAGCTCACTGCACGATGCACTGCTGTTCATGAAGTACAAGCCTGCCAAAACAGAATGCAGGCTGAGGCCAAGGAAAACTGACTTTTTCAACTGTAAAATCAAATAAACATGTAACTCTTTGGTAAGTGACCTTCGCTTATCAGAAAAGCTTTATACGGTGAATTTATTTATTACTTGAGTTGATAATTTCAATGTAAGGAGGCAAGAGGAACTATAAACTCCCTAAGTCATAGGGCCCTATCAATCACGTAATGCAAATGTTTGGAACAGGAATGTTTGGGCGATAGTAGCATGTGCCAGCAGCAAATGCTTTAATTCACATTGCTTTGTCTGCCACAGTGATGACTTCCTTCAGATTCTCCTTCACAAGAAAAGAGAATTTCAGCGAATGATCCGTCACGGTGCCCCTGGCACGGTGCTGCTGGGCTGGGTGTGGGTGTCGGGCATGGGGGAGGCCGGTGCAGGAGCCCTCTGGATGCCAGGCGCAGGGGCTGCCTCTGCCCCAGGGGACATGAGTGGGGCTGTCACCAGCTCTGCAAACTTCTCTGGACATGTTGTAGATGTGTGATTAAATTGTACAGCATGTGGTGATAAATGTGGAGGCCACAGGTGCTGGTGGTGGACAGTAACATCAGAAAGTCCAGACAAGGCTTCAACGCACGCCGCTGTCCCACGGAGGTCGCTTTGCATTTTCCACAGTGCCGGCACCCTGCTGTGTGAAGGGCTTGTCCTGCTGCTGGTCCCCTCTACCCAAACGCCTGGGATGTTGAAGCAGTTCAGTTCTGCCCTCTGCACTTGCAGCTCTTTCAGTGTGGGGATGCATGGTTTGGGTACTGGGGCTGAGAGATGGGTGAGGCTGCGACAGCCCTGCCGCTGCGCCTGGCCCAGCAGGTGCGTTTGAGTGTACAGGATTGGGACAGGGAGGCAAGCATAGGCTGAGCAGCAGTGCAGAGAAATAGAAAGCAGTAGCATGGTAGAAAGATGGTTTGGTACACACCGTAGGTTTTTATAGTCTCTTCTTGCAGCAGGGTTGTCTGGGCCCCTCCATCGCAGTGTATGCCATAACCCAAAGGCAGCTGGATGCTGGTGGCTGCATCACCCTGCGGGGTTTCTGTTTGGAGTGCTCACTGGATGAGGAATGGCTTTGATGGGAAAACCTCCTGGAGTGGGAGGAAAGAAAGCGCATCACAAAGCCCGGGGGTTGCTGGAGTGAGGTCAGCGGGCCCGGTTTGGCCTTTTTTGGAAACAGCCGATGTGAAATGCCCATCAGAAAGGTCTGGATCCACCACAAAGCAGGACGGGTCCCAGTTCTCTCTGCTCTTCCTGGGGACGGGGATGGTGGCGTGTCACCTCCAGTGCCCCATGGGTCTCGGTGGACATGGCTGGGTGGGACGGTGCTGCTGGGGCCCTGCCGCAGCCCTCCCAGCCCCAGGATGCAGCCGCTCCTGCGTGGGGCTGGGGCCATGGGGGGCTGGAGGCTGGGGGTGCTTCACTTCCAGACGTGGAGCTCCTGGGGAACTGCTGGATCCGCTTCATCACACTGTAAATAATTACAGTTATCCACTTGCTTAAGTAATTTAAAGGATTATTTCTAGTCTCCCTGATTTATAGGCGATTTGGAGTTTTAAGTGTAGGCAAAAATCAAAACTGAAGCTGGCCTATCAGTCTTCCAAACTCTTAACTTTGTTGTTTTTAACAGAGTCATGGGAACATTTTTTTCTTAAGTAAGAGGTTATTATAGGACACTTATTAATAACTAGTCTTGGCTATTTTTAAGTATTTTCAACATACTCTATCATGATAGTACAGCAGAAAGACTAAGTTTAATTCTGGTGCCCCGGTGCTCATAACTCACTTCTGTTTGTTTTGGCTCACTGGGACCTAAGTCCTAACACTGCTTTGCAGGAATAGCGAGAGCCTGAGGACTGTACCGCTTGCTGTTGTTTGGAGCTGCTCATTTTGAAAATGAGAAAAATGAGCATAGAGCATTCTCCTCATAGAGGAGAAACTAACAGCTGAGTTTGATTTACAATTAAATTTCATCTGTTTTTTTCTGGGAATGCCAGAGTCAGCGTATCACAGCCGTGGGTAAAACTCTGGTACTGCTGAACTGGATGGCAGAACTTCAGGGAAAACAAATGTTGCAGACTAAGAACAGAGCCTGCAAATTGGCATTCTTGGTAATTAAGGAGAAGTGTAAGCAGTCTGCTGCTTAAAACAGGATCTGTGTGAAATGACCAAAAGAGGATAAACCCACTCCTCCAGGAGAATTGAGCATTTCAGACAAGAGAAATTATATTTGCAGTATAATTTATTAAATTTCAGATTGCCATATGCAATAAATTATAGTCAATATAATGATAGCATTGTCATAAAATATTACCATGAAGTACTTGTCTAGTATCTAATGTAATTTATACAAATAAGAATGGTAATTATGATGTTTAGAAATTGTGTTAATGGGAAGTGAGCAAAATATTAAAGAACTTCACAGTAAATTCAGGGAAATATGTCATTATTATTGCTTTTGTGCAACAATTTATAATGCACGCATACTGCATGAGAAACAAAGGTACAGTCGCGTAGTGTCTCTAGAGCAAATGCATTCCCTGAAGGCTGAACTTACTGCACCCATACGGTGCACTTCAAAGCATTTTAACAAATGCAGAATGATAAATGATCAGTAGCTGATCAACCTCTAGACTCTCCATTCTAGCAGACAACAGCGAGGCTTAGAAAAGTTTCAAACTTTAGGTAACAAGTTCAGGAAGGCAAAGCAAACACATGAAGTCAGTAAACGCTCAGTCCATGAGCAGCACCCGCCATGCAGTGCCGCGGGCTGGCTGGGGTGTGCTGGCCCCCTCCGGGCACCGGCTCCAGGCTGCGGCGCTGCCGCGGGCAGTCCCGGTCCCGTCGGCCGTCTCCCAGCTCCGTGCGTCCCGCCGGGACTCGCAGGGCAGCACAGCGTGCCGCCTGCGGCAGGAGGTGGCGATCAGTCTCGTCCCGAAACGTTCTCCTCCATTGCCGTTCCCTTCGCCAGCTCAGTGGACTTTGATGGAGTATTTCCGAAATTTCAGGAACTGGAGGAGCTTGTCTTTTCGCCTCTGCTTTAGTGCCATTAGTGCTCTTGTTTTCTCCTCCACGTCCTGGTCGGTGGCGAGGATGATCTTGGCTCTTTCCTCTGCCTTCTTGTCTCCGGAGTGTTTGAAGAGTTTCTGGAGCGACTCTTCGTCTATGCTCTCAAAGATATTGGCCACGGCTTTCTTGCGCAGGGCTGTGTCGAAGCGGTAGCCGTGGACTGAGGGGCTCACTCTCAGGGATGTGGACATGGCTGAGGCTGTGTTGCTTCTCCTTGCTTTCATCTACGTCGGATGCTCTGGGGTTTGCCTTCTGGGGCTGATCAGAGGGATCTGTGCGGTATCTGTGCTGAAGACTGCTATTTAAAGGCAGGCTGAGAAAAAGCCGGAGAGCTCAAGTTACAGTGATGAGGTCACGCTGATGTCAACACTGAATAGTCATAGGCAAGTTAACATTTAAGTTGCCAACTTTCCTCTATTGTGCAGCTGAGTGTAAAAAGTTGCTGTGATTCTGCTGTGAGTTTTTAATTGACCTGGTGCAGAAGGGGCTTCGTGCAACGTCCAGCGCCATTGTGTGTCTTTGAGCTTGGATAGTTCAAGTTGCACTTGTGGCCTTTTGTTGTGCTCAGAAAAGCTCTGCACTCAGAAAACCTTGCCTGCTGCAACAGGCTCTTGCACCTAATAAAAAGTTAATATTGAGAACTATTGCAATACTAACAAGAGGTTAGCCGTGAGCCTGTGCATGCAGATGTCTACTTGCCTGTATCCCAGCCAGACAGAAGGACAAGGTAGCAAAACCTGCTCAGGTCTACGTATGGGATGCTTTCTGCCACTTTCCAGATGGTACAGGTCACATTTAGTGCTCACAAAGCTGTATTTTCAAAGTGGTAAGCAGTTCAGCAAAAGTAGCTAATCCATAAAGTCTTCTGCAGTGAGTTTCCTGGGATGTTACAACCTGGAGCAACCCAATTTGCTCGTAGCAGGGCAGTAGGTGGAATGTCCTTGCCCCACAGTGCACATTGTGCCACAGCAACAGCAGCAGGAGGATTGTTGCTGTGATCCTGCCTCCAGCTCGTCAGTGGAGATTGGAGCAGAGGAATTGAATTCTTTAAAGGAGTTGATGTTCTCCACCTCTGCATCCCCAAGCCCTAGGGATGCCAGGCCCCCTCTCAATAGGATGAGCCTGGGCATGGCAGGCTGCAAAGGACCGGCTCTGATGGCTGGAGTGTACTGCCAGGGTTAGAAATCTAACCTTGCAGAGACCTGCACCCCACTAAATCTGGCCAGGAATGACTGTGGGTTCAAAGGTTGCTCAAGGCCAAGGATCCAGAGATAAGTGTGTTTTGGTTAATGGCTTAAAAGTGGCCGGATGCTGCAGAGGCACTGTTTAGAAAACAGTTGCTTGTATACCAGCTGTGCTGATGGTTCCCTATTACTCATTCCCCCTCAAGAAGGCCACAAACAGGCTTTGTCCCCGTGACTGTCCACTATTTAGGGGGGTTCCCTTGTTTATGGGAGAGCCGTGGAGGTGATAGATGACTGCAGCGAGGAGCAGAGCCGAAGTGACGTCGCCTCGTTGCTTGTCACTCCATACTCCCTCCTCTAACACTTCTGTTCTTCAGACAGAAGGCAGGGATGTGTCCCTGCACAGCCCTGCAGAAACCAACCCTGGCTCTAGCCAGGGAAAAGCCCACAAAGTCCATGTGCTAGGCATTTGTGCCGGCATAGAATAATAATAATAATAAAGTAATTGTGAACTGTATTGCTTACTAGACAATACCTCAGGCCAGGCTGCTGCTCGGGTAGAAAAACAATTGGTAGTCGCCAGCTCCGTGCACTCAGATAACAACTGAACCTGTGCACTTCCTGCTGGCGGGGCTCGCCGCGCTTTTTATCTTTAGGAGAGGGAGTGGATTGCATTTAAGTGCTTGACCACTTTCCTATCTGTGACTTAGGGAATCGTAAATAGAGCCGGGCACACCCTGGCGCAGCCCTGCACGCTCCATTCAGCCGCATCCTGCTGGGGGACGGGGTTTTCCTGCGGCGGCTCCTGCTCGGTGCCGTTGTTACCTGCGTGAGCTCTCACTGCACGTGCCTGGGATTTTTTCCACCAGTTCTGCATCACCGCCATTGTATGGCTTGCTTTTTTACAGTTTTCCTAGGTTTCTTTTGTATCTGCTAGCTATTACATGATTCAGTGCATAAACAGATACCTTTACAAAACCTCTTAATTCTCCTCCTAACATAAAAACTTAAAAGCCTCTTACTTTACTGTAGACTTGCTGAATTTGAGAGCATTACACATCAGCTGATGCTTGCTCAACATTTGCAGGGTAAATCTGCCCTGAAAATAGGAACTTTTTGATGTGGTTGGCTTCTGGGCCTCTGCAAGAGCTCCATGTTTTATCGGTGGCTTGCTAAAAAGAAATACAAGAGGGGGGAGCAGTAGAAAGAAGGAAGATGCATGTTGATTTCCTCTCCTGCTCAGACACAAAGTGCTGCCTGAAGTACTGTGTGAAGGGAAAACCTGCCCGTAAAAATGTCCAGCTGAAATGCTAAACATTACTTGCTTCGCTGAACAGAGAAGTACATTTGCAAAGTACTTAGGACCAAAAAACAGCACCAGGAGATCAGCGATGATCTTGTAGATGTAGAAGACAAACCTTCCTTCTGCAAAGCACAGTTTCCCGTAGTTGAAAAGAGGAGCTGAGGCATGTTAACATATGCCTACTTTTTACTGCTTTTACTGCACACGGAATCGTTCTGCAGGTATTTGCAGAGATATGGCTGATAGAATAAATTAGCAATATTTGTGGCAGATACAAGCTCAGAAAAGTATCTGCCATGGAAACCGAGAATAAAACTGATGCTTTAAGAGTAAGACATCAAAAAGCTGCCAAGATGAAGAATGTGGTTTTTTTGTGAGCTCATCTTGCATTGAGCAGTAACAAATGCCTTTGCCCCTTCAAGCTTCTCTTCCCACTTTGCATAAATTTAGTTGTGTTCAACTCTGACTGAGAGATGAAGCATACCTCGTCTGTTTTTTCTGCTATTTTTTGTATCATTCTTTTAATACTGCTTTCCCAGTAATGCCTAGGAGGAATTAATCATGTATTGGGCTGGAGAGAAACTTCAGACAAGATGCGATTTCTATCACAGCTCTCCTGCTATTATTGTATAATTGATTCGTGAATGTAAATGCTCTGTTTCACACATTAATGGGAGGATTAATTCCAACCCACTATTCTGTCTCTGCAGAACGGCTTAGCCACATCCCTGCTTTCTGGGAGATGACGTACTTGGAGGGTTCCTGCCATGGGGCTCTTCTGTGGGAGGAACAGCCTTGTCTGAGCTTTGGGGTCCTCCCATGGCAGTTTTGAAGCTGAGGCACCTATTTTCTATATGTTAAACCAACCTTCCGGGTCTAGCAATCAGAGCAAGCAATCGCTGGAGGGAAAGAGTGGGCGGCTTGGAGGCCGCATCTCCCGGCCAGGATGGGGGACATCTGCCCGGGGGGCATCGACAGCAAGGACCTGCTGCAGGAGTCCTGTGGGTGCCCCCCGTGGTGCTGCAGGAGGGGCCGGGCAGCCCTGACCTCTGCTCTGCCAACCGAGAGCCCCGCGCTGGGTCCCGGGGCGCCCTCAGCCCCTGGCAATGCCGGGGAGGCGGCAGCTGGGAGCTGCGGGTGCCTTCACCCCTGCAAACTCTTGCAGAGAACTTGGTCTGCATTGGTGTAGCAGTCCAAAATCAGTCCAAACAAGGCAATCTGGGATGCATTTTGTGAAGGCATGTTTTGCATAGCTTTCCTTTCACTAGCCTGCCTAAGCCTGCACTGCCTGTAATATTGGCTTAGTGTTGAAAGATGCCCCAAAGAGCATCGGTGCTACAGAGTCCTCACCAAGCAAAATATTGATGTTTATCCCTAGAAGAGGTTTTTCAAAGCGGGCTTCCAAGATCCCCGTTTGGCTGCCTGTTCTTTAGGATGCTGTTGTCCAGACTCCTGCATGAGAGGCAGGAACTTCTGAAGATGGGCTGGGTGCTTTTCATTGCGCTGGGACTCTGGGGAAAGCAGCAAAAAGCAGAGAGGGCAGGATAACACCACTGGCTGACATTGTGCTCTGTGCTGCCAGCAGGAACAAACAGCTGTTAATTCTGGCAATCAGGGTGAAATAAGGAACCAGACCTGTGTGACAGCTCAAACACGGAAGCAGAAGCATGCAATCAGTGCTCAATTTCACCAGTTGTTATCAGATTCTTTAGCCATAAAACTTTAGCTATAATAGATTGGGAAAAAAAAGCGGGGGGGGGGGGGGGGGGGGGCCAGCCAATCTATCCTTGAAAATGGAGTTTTTATTTTTTCAGATCAACTGCCTTTTAAAATTCCAGTGAACTGTTAAACAGTATTGCTTTCCTCATAAAGAAACAAGGATTAACTGCTCTAATCTTTGTTTGGCAAAGTCATATCTTAAATATTCAGAAACTGAGCATGTAGAAGGGCTTTTAGAAGGCTTTGGGACAGGAGAGGGATGTGAAATTATTGCCTTGAAAACACGTGTGTCTTTAGCTCATGGCCAGAGCATGCTTGGCTTACAAGCAGCTCCCTTCTCCTGGCACTTTTCTGCCTGTGCCAAATTGCTTTTCCCAGAATCCCAGCAGCTGGGAAGGGGAAAACTGAAATATTTCCCGGTGGTGAGAAGGGGACTCGGGGCTCTCCATCAGCTCACGGTCGGTAGCAGCCAAGCCCTGGGCTGTGTCTGACCGGGGACTGGCACAGCAGAACCGGGGCAGCGGCCGTGCCACCTGGGGGCTGGGGGCGGCCGCCCCAGGGCTGTGCCCAGCCCCCTGCCCACATCCCCCTTCTGCTGGTGTGGAGCAAGCACCACGGCTTGCTGAACAGAGGTGCAATGCTGCACATGCTTCTTGGCCGCACTTGCCCTGTCTGAACGGGGGCTGAAGGCTCTAGACACTGGTCAAAGCTGAACGGTTTGCAACAAACGTCCCATTCGTGGGAACGGCGTTTCTGGGTGTGTTGAGCCGGGGAAGGGCAGCCTTGCAGCTTAACAAAAGGGTATTGAGTTTCTCTTTGAAAACACAAGAGTTGCCTTTCAGTTCATTCCATGGAAAAATCTGAGAATTTGAAAATGTCCAAGAACTTCAGGCCATTTTCCCCATCATTTCCCAAACTTGTTTCCCATCCTTTCCCTCATTGTATTTGTTTGACCTCTGAGTCACTTACAGCCCTGTTCGTGCAGGTTGGAGAATCCTTGCCCTTCTTAGGAGCGGTAAATACAGCTCTTGACATGTTTGCTCTTGGCTGGGAAATGCATTTGGAGATGGAGTGCTCCACAGCACAGAAACAGCTGTGGGATGGCTGGAGGTCAAAGAGGAACCAGTTCATCGTGTTCCTCCTGGAATCCAGATTCCTGGGAATCTGTCAGACATCCAGGTCGCATGAATGGCAGTGCCTGGCCCAGCTTCCCAACCTCCTCTACCTACTGCTGCTTGCAATCTTGACTAATGCGGCCTTTTGCTTTACAGCACAGGCCCCACTTGGTGGTTTTGTTTTGTTTTGCTTTCCTGTAGTTGTTGTTTCTTTAATAGAGCTTCTGGGAACATTTGTCCCCAGATCTCAGAGCAGTACTCTGTGCTCCTTGCTCATAAAAACTGAGAAATACACTTAGCCGTGTGTGTTTCCAGTGACCTGACTTGTGGTGTCAGATTTAGATGTGCAGTACAACGTGATGCTTTTGAACAGCAGATGTGCTACAGCTCAATTGCTGGAAAGTAAAGAAATGTCTCAGCTTAGTTTAAGATATTTGTTCTCACACAACTGCCTAAAATACGTGGAAAAAAGCTATCATTTTTAAGTAGCTGGAAGACACAATTAAGTTGATCAAACTCCATCCCGAAAAGTTCTTAATGGGGAAAAAAAATGTGCACCAACTCTGTTTAACGCTTTTCTTTATCCTGACTATGAAAACTGAATTAGATGCTGGCTTCTGGGCTGCTGCGTTAGCCCTGTTGTGTCGGAGCAGTCTGCATGGCAGTAATTCCGTGCTCCAAACACTGCCCAGCCACGGGAGCCGATCGCCGCGCTGCGCAGAGAGACCATATAAGAGTAAAGTTTGTGGTCTTACTGATAATGAATGTCTCCTCATTTCTCATAAATTCTCTGCTAAATGTACGATCACTGAGTTAATAATGCAGTGCAGGACATAATGAATAGCCAGTTACAGTAAGTAAATCATGACTGCTGAGGAACAGAAAAAGAAACTTCTGGCAGTTCTAAAAGCCTGCATGCTTTTAAAGAAGTTGTGCATTCAACAAAGTGACTTCTGGAGAAAAAGGCTTGCTCCTTTGGGGATTTGGAGGTGGTGGGGATGGGAAGGCTGAGTAAGGAGGCTGTGGGTGGGTTCTTCCCTGTTTGAGGTTTCCTGAAACCATCTGTCAAGGTGAAACTCCAGCCCAGGCCCCCCCCGCAGCAGGGCTGCTCCTTGCGATGGTACTGGGCACGGGCAGTGCCTATCCGCCGGCTTGGCAGAGCGGCTCACAAAGTCCTGCTGTTTCGTGGGAGTCAGGGAAAGTATTTTAACGTGCTGACTTCAACATCTTCCTCCCGGGTCAGCGAGGCTGAGCACAGTAATGAAAGTTTAGACTTTCAAGCACGAACAAACTTTTCTTCTTTCTCTGCAGAGTTTCCTGTTTGATCTTCCTGAAGGTCCCGACTACCCCTCGCTGGAGAAGGGCGACGGCAGCACCGTCTCCAGCTGTCAGACAGCGCATTGTCTGCTGCCCAGGGACGGGCTCGCGGGAAATCCTGCCGGGGGGCTTGGGCGCGGGGCTGCCTGGGTCACTGCCGCAGCCCAGCCCACGTCTGACAGTACCAGACACACGTACCGGGTCTCAAGTGCCCCCTTTGTCGGGGCTGTAATTGCTGCCGAGCCGCTTCCGCAGCAAGAGGTGGCAGGCAGGATGCGTGCCTTTGTGCTGCGCCGGCTTCTGGGGACCGCGGTGCCGCCCCGCTGTTCCTGGAGCCACGCAGGCGGCAGCCCAGGGCTGCACGCAGGGATTTGGTGTCTTTGGTACCTGGTAAGGGCTCGGACGGCCCAGACGAGCTCCCAGCCTGCCTGCCCCGAAGGTGTGGGACTGGTTGTAGGCCGGGCACCACGGAGGAAACCGAGGTGATGTCCATGCAGCTGTGTGGCACAGCGAGCAGCTGAGGGCATGGGCCACGCACGGCAGCACTCTGCCAGAAGCTGACTGCAATCATGATGCGATGGAGACAGTTAATTAAAAAAGCAAGGCCCCTTCCCTCCAAAATGTGGTTTTGATCTGCATGTGCAGCTTATTTACCTGGTTTGAGTGAAGTGCCGTGCAGCAGTAAGGCTCCCAGCTCGGGAGTGTGGGCAGCAACCGACTGCTGCCGGTTTGGGGGCAACCTGCAAAATGCAACACTGGTTTGTGACCACCTGGGAACAGCCCCAGAGCTGTTCCTGTGGTGAGGACCCTGGCAGGGGACACCTCACTGCCTGCCACCGCATACCCAGGAGCACAGGAGGGCAGTTTGTGAGCAGCAAACCAGCAAATTCAGGTTTTTCGCTCCTTAATCTCGCAGCAATGCAAAAGCAGCACGTGGCAGAGGGAGCTCCCGTCGGGACTGTGGTTTGGGGACCAGCAGCGGGTGTTTGGTTGCAGTGTACTGGCGAGGCTTGGGGAACACTCGGCTGAGTAATGCTGAGTGAAGGAAACTCATCAGAGCTGAGGAAAACACCCAGCCTGAGCACTATGGGGATTTATCAGGAAATCAACGGGTATGTAAAGTGTGTGGGAGATTAGCTTGAAATTATGGTGTTATCAGCTTTGTATTTCATTCCTCCAGTAATAAAATTGAGTTCCTCAGAGAAAACAGATGGTGTTTGCCTCCTCGTCGCCCTCTCTTGTGGCCTGACAGTTTTCACTCCATAGCTGCTAGAAAAGCAATATCTGCATCTTCCTCCTCCCATCGCTGCTGCCATCTCGGGGCGCGTTGCAGCCCGAATCCCCCAGCCCCTGCCTTCCCTGGGGCTGCCGGCAGCAGGAGAGCGGGCTGGCGGGGGGTGCACGCCTGCTTTGGGGGCTGTTTCTGGCACTGCTGCCGGACCCTGGGGCTGGCCGTGCCCTGGGTCGGGACCCCAGCAATGGCCGGGACAGGGCTGTTCCCAGGAGCACGGCCACATTGCCGGGGTCACGGCGGGTTACTGAACTCGTGCCAGCCGTTGTTTTCCCCAGCACACTGCCGTCCATAACACGTCAGCTCCCACTCAGAAAAGCAACAGCAGGGCTATAAAGCGTATCTCCGGCACGGAGGTGAGGCAGGCAGTTTCGGGCGCCGTGCTGGCCGGCAGTACCAGCCTACGGCTGAAGTCCGCGGGGCAGAGCGTGGGCAGGGAGGATGCCGCGTGCCCCGGGAGGACGCCCCGTGCCCGCAGCGGGGCCGGGCTCAGCCGGCTGCAGCCTGCTCCGTCCTGCCTGCCCCAGTGGGGAACGCGCCCGGGCTTCCCGGGCAGCAGCACGGGGCGCGCCTGCGCTTAGGCATGGTTAGCTCCTGCCATGATGCTTTCGAGAAGTTTCCCAACAGTCGCTTTGCCTAATTATTGCAATCTAAGTGACTGATGCCTTGTTTACAAGGAAGCCTTGTCTTTGTTCTAGAGAACTGCCCTTGAATCCTTGTCAAGTGTCAGTTCTGGTTTATGGATATTTTTGTCTGTCTACATTGGTTTATTTATGCACACGGTTCAAGCACAAAAAAAAATAGTTTTAGAGTTGCGAGTTTATTTCAGCCGTGTCAGAGGGGAGAAAAGGGGACAAGGATGATGCTATGTGTGTATATATAGGCATGGTAAAAAGAGCTTTGCAGCCCCCTGACAGAAGCGTGACTGAGCAGCAACTGCTAACCGTGCGCATGAGCCGAGACGCCTCCCACTCAGGTTGTGATCTGCTGGGGGTTCGGTATCAGCGTGTTTTGCAATTTGTGCCCTGAAGTCATCAGCATCTGCCTGAGAGAAGCAAATCGGGTTAGCATATGTCTTTATACCTACCTTCAGAAGATAAATCTGCCTGTTGCCAGTGTCTGGCTGAGGCTCATTTAGCCAAAAGGGAGCAGGCACCGTTGTCAGTGCCCCTCCAGCCTGGAGAAGAAATCTGGGAAGAGAGAACCCTCCAAGATGTGTCTTAGGGCTTGTAAGCCTGTCTGCTTAACTACAGCTCTTCGTGTAGGTCATGCTTCATATTTAACAGGTCAAATTGTTGTACATACACTGCAGGGACCTTACTGCAGGTCATGTTGCTGAAGAGCCTGGTCCGAATCACCCAGACCAGCACGGTGAGCACTTTCTTGCAGCACATGTTGTGCCTGGGGCTGCTCACACAGGAGCTGACCTCTGCCGGGGCGATGCTCTGCCTCTTCTGCTCTCACAAGTGCTGTGCTTCATGGCGTGACATGGGGCAGAACAAGAGAGAGTACTGAATGGTGTGGTCAGTACGTAAAGGCTTTTCAAGGAGAATGCAAAAGCCTTCATGTAGCTTGCATCCCTAACCCTTTCCCTCTTGTCTCTTACACAAGAAACCCTGAAAGAAAAACAGGTCAAAACAAGTGTTTTTGATCTTGCTGGCTTCCTACATGGCCTGGCACTGCAGCAGGCTGCAGTGTGTAACTGATGTGCTAAAAAGCCATTATGGTGCTGCATGCGTTTTTCCATAATGCACGAATGCAGGTGCACCCCATTGCCCCAGCTCCTCAGCCCGGGAGTAGAGAGGGGGGAATGGGGGTCCAGGGATTGTGGGGGCGGCCGGGATGTGTCAGGGAGCTCTGTGCACGCCGCTCTGACGCGAAGCACAAATGAAAGTTAAAAAAAGGCCTCAATCGGTAAACAGCAGCGAGCATGACGTGCTGTTAACGAGGCTGGTGAGCCCATCCACAAAAATCCCTCCATGCAGAAAGCTGAGTCAGTTCCGGCCACAATGAGGTTCATGGAAGGAGCATTTACTGAAGCTGTTTAGGGAAAGCTGATGGAGAAAGTAAACAAAATCTGGTAGTTATTTAACCCCAGAAATCCCTGCTCCTCCACAAACCTGACATCTGCCCCAGGAGGGGCAGCAGGAAGCTGTGGGGCAGACGGAGGGCACCTGCCCTTGCAGACAGGGTTGAACCCAGCAGCCCTGGGGCGAGGCAGGACGGGGGCACTGAGCTGCCCAAAGGGAGCTGCTCCCGCTGAGGGGCTGTGCCCTCGTCCTCCCATGCCCTCGTCCTCCCTCGCACACCTCCCCAGGCACCAACCCCGAGGTGCAGGGCCCTGTCCCTCCAGCAGAACAGCTCCTGCCGCTGCCAGCCCCGTCCGGGCACTGCAAGGCAGGCGGCAGAAGCAGCTGTCCGCTACTCCCAGGCACTGTGTTTTGCCAGCATGCAGGTAAACACCAGGCCTCTCGTTCAGCAAATTAATTGGGAATGAAAAGAATTAATAGCCTTGCTAACCACTCCTGGCCTTACAGGAATCGTGTCCTGGCTCGCCTCGGCTGCTCACAGCGAATCCTGCTGCCAGCGAGTTCCCCTGCACCTCGTCAGTAAAATAGTTTCCTCTGTGGCTTTCTCCCCGCAGGGCCATGGGGCTCCTCTCTGTTGAGGAAACTTCTTTGATCAGTAGAAATGACACCAGGAAAATATTTTCCGTTTCTGTCAGGATAAAAATGGCTCAAGTGAAGCATGATTGCTGAAAAAAAAAAAAAAAAAAAAAAAAAAAAAAACAAAAAAACACAGAGTAACCCCGGTGCTTTTTCGGAAAGCTTCCTACTGTTGCATACAGTAAACACAGAATATATTTAGAAGCGGAGCCCAGCATGACACCGCCTCTTACTGCAATAATAACAGTCTTTTCTTCTTTTCCTTTTTTTTTTCTTTTTATTGAAGAAATCTTTGACAGAGCTCATGGGAAACATGGCACAGTTTGCCTCGTAAGCTCACCACGGCTGTTGGAGACGCAGTCGTCTTTGTTTGCTCGTGTTTACCCTGGTCTAGCAACTGCGGCCTGCAGTGACTAACCTCACAAGCAGGCGATGGAGTGTACGTGGCGCTTCCTCCGAGCAGCACCGGCGCAACGCTCAGGCAGTGAGTAAGCCCTGGCTCCTGGCATGAAAGGGCCGCTCCAAGTGTTTGGAGAAACCCTTCCCAGCATCCGCCCGCTTTCCCCTTTCTGGACTGTGTGGCTGGTCAGCTCCGGAGATGCTGCACCATTCCCAGCGATGCCTCATGGCAAGTGGGGCCTTTCTAGGTGAGGAAACATTTGTAGAAAAAGGGCTCTGCCCGAGCAGCGTCGTCTCTGCTAATCCTAAAGTGAAAAACCTGGTGGAACTGGAGCAACAGGAGAGCTGAAGGAAAGGGACATCAGTTTATTGCAAATCTTCATGTCAGACAGGTACTGCAGCTAGCACCAGATGTCCCAGACGCATCCTTTTGGTATTACACATGCAAATGATGGCCATGATTTATTTATCAGAAAAATCTGTATTTCATAATAATGTACTTTCTCCATAGTATTTATTATTTAAATTACCCGAGCTCCTTATCATAAACCAGGAACCTGCTGTGCTCAGTTCTGAGTAAATACAGAAGAAGACAGCCCCAGTCTCAATGAGCCTGCAGTCACAGCATGCACACTACTACTGCCCCAACACGTGGTGAGGATGGCTGCCTGGCCTGCTCAGCACCACGCTGCTCAGCACCACGCTGAGCCCTCGTGTGCCGAGGGCTCTGCACCTCCACCCGTGTCTCCAGCTTGGGAACTGCAGCCACAGTGAGCGTGGGGCACGCATGGCCCTGTCCCTGTATGCCCCAGATGTTTCTCGGCCTCTGTCCTGATGTATTTTTCATGTTCCCTCAGTCTTTGGAGGAGGGGGAGGTACAAAGCACACCCCTCTCTTCCAGCTGTGTATTATTTCCTACAACAAGGCTGCAAACACAATCCCCAAACATTCCCATTGCTGGCAGAGGGCTCTGGCAGGGCTGCAGCAGCAGCGTGCAGTTACTGCAGTATTTGTAAGGCGGTCAAAGACCTTTGCCAAGACACTGCTTTAACTCTGGCTAGTTTCCAAATTGTTTGCCCCATGCAAAGCTATTTTTATGCTCATGCTAATGTTTTGGTTGATGGTTCCTACTATTTCCAAACAGCTTTAATGGTGCAATGTTTTATAAACGCTGCCCATACCTTGGAGACTTCAGGCCTTGAAATAAAGCTCTTTCCCAAAGGTCCCTCTGGGGAGCCTTCCATCTGGTGACTCGCTTTACAACTGGTGCTGGTTCCCAGCACCAAATCCCTGGGAATACACGAACAGCATTTGTCTGACACTGAGCTCAGAAACAAGGTGCCAAGAGCTGCAGCTGCAGGAGCACAGCCCTATGTCAGCCTTTGGCACACAAGTCCCTCGTCACCTTGTCCTAGCGCTGCTGCAGCACTGAGCCTGCACCTGAGCAGACCACACGCTGCAGCATCAAGCCAAACACAGGGAGGAAAGTCAGGATTCAGCAAACAGGATGCAGCTACCACGAGGCAGTGGAGAACAGTAAATGCAGCTAGGACAGGGATGCTTGTCTGCCTGTTAGGGCTGGGTAGGTAAAACACTCCAAAAAGCCAAAGATTTAGGTGTGGTTACCCAGGGAGCATAAAAGAACCCCTTCCTGCCCTGATGGAGCCTTCCTCCTGGGCGGGTGAGCAGGCTGCTGTCAGCTTCAGGAGGCAGGTCCAGGAACACATTGGCAGGGACCCCTGGGCAAGGAGCATACAAAATGGAGTGTAGCAGAGCAGGCAGAATGGGAGAGACAAACAGCAGGAAAAAAATCTGCTGGAGAGAGCTGTGGCTGCCTCAGGATGCTGCGCCCAGGGCATCCCCAGCACAGCAGTGCCGGTAGCCCCTGTTCATCACAGTGATGGCTCTTCAATCTGTTCCTCACTCCCCTTCCATATTAGGCATAATTTAGCAGCTCCTCTCTCCTCCTCCTCCTGTGCTGTAATTAGCACTTTTTGGCTTGAGTCATGTCCTTTAATCATATCTGGACTGCAGTCACTCCTGCCAAGGTGAGTAATTCCCCAGGCAGAGATAAAGGCCTCTGCACTTCTTGAGCTTTTGCCAGGTCAAGAAAAGAGGGATGCAGTGGCCAGAGCACGTACTAGACACAACATCGGGTCTTGGGCAAGTGGCAGTGCCAAGAAGGTTAAGGCTATTATTTCCTGTGCCCTCCTGTTCTTCCCAAGTGGGAATTGCAAAGCAAACTCGGTTGTTATTACTAAATTGCTCTGAGACCAGTGGCTGAGCTGTGCAGGAGAGGAGAGTGCGACTCAGAGACAAGTGGCTTGCGCAAATTTGTCCCCACTGGTACATGTCCGTCGTGGCAAGTCGCTCGGGGACAGCCCCTGGCTGTGACAGGGGGACAGCTGGAGCTCTGGTACAACGGGTTTAGGGCTCGC
This sequence comes from Nettapus auritus, assembly GCA_011076525.1. Taxonomy (NCBI): domain Eukaryota; kingdom Metazoa; phylum Chordata; class Aves; order Anseriformes; family Anatidae; genus Nettapus; species Nettapus auritus. The sequence continues at coordinate 4,915,925 of CM021786.1, read as the reverse complement.
TGCTTTCCCAGTGCACAGAGGTCAGAGCGGCTGTTCAGCTGGCTGCGTTCTGGGATGTGACTGGCCACAGACCTGCAGCCTGCGGTCTGGGTACCAGCCAGGTCTGGGTACCGGCCCCCGAGGGCTTCGGGGAGTGGCTCTGAGTTAAGTGGGTAGAGGAAAATGGGGAAGAAAATGAGCAGTGCTGGAACAGAATGGGAAGGTGTGGAGAGGGATGTCAGTCACGCTTCGGGCAGGAGTAGGCTGCAGTTTCGAGGGGACCTTTAGGATAATGATAGTAGCTGAGGGATCCTGAGATGGTGCTGCAGACCTCCCGGGCACTTAAGGAAAGTTGGTCATGAAACATTTTATAGCTTATGAGGAGCTCGTAAGGCAGCCAGGACCTGGATAATGAGGGATTTTAATTACTTGGATATTGATGGACATAATAACTGTGCAGCAAACCACAAAGGGAAACCTGTGGCTAGAGGGGAGAGCAAGACTGATCTATGCACAGCATGTTAAATCATTTGGAGCTTCTTCTGGCCCTGGCTCCAGGAGAACAGCCAAGTATGATAAATAAGGTTGGGGTTGAGAGGTGTCTAGAATCCAAATGTTTATATTCTTGTTTGATTTCAAATATTCACCAGAGTGGTAGCAGGAGTCGTGGCAAAGCACTTGCTCGGCGTGCCAGGTGGCTGCAAGTGCTGCGGGAGTGGGGCCGGCCACCCAGACACCACGGGGAGCGGCTGCAGGCAGGGAGAGGCAGCTCGGGAGCTTTTGCACAGAGTTCCGGAGAGCTGAGAAGCACCTGGAGCACCCTTGCCCCCCATGCCGCTCACCAGAGATTCCAGCTGCCAGGACAAGGCACCTTTGCTCCTTTCACCCTGTTCATGCACTATACAAGGGGCTTTCGGAGAGCAGAGCATCCTCCTCTTGGGTTTCCAGGCAGGGTACAAGAGCGATCCTTCCCCAGCTTGCCCTTGCCTAGGTTGTGGAGAAAAGGGCTGCAGCACTTGGAAAAGTCATTGTGTCTGTGCGTCAGCAGCTGGGCGAGACATTGGGCCGGAAAATGGGTGGCAGAGCACCGGAGTGTGCTGCGCCCGTGTCTGCAGAAGGTGGGCTCAGAGAGGGGGAGTGCCATGCTGCGCCTGCCGGGCGGGTCCTGTGCTGCAGTCTCGCAATGGAAATGTGTGCATCAGTCTGCCTGGGGCAGCACCTCTGTTTGTATTGATAAGGCCGTTTTCTGTGTGGGCAGTGCTAATTTGGGTCTGCAGCCGCTGCTCTGTTTGCAGCCGAAGGCTGTGACATTCCTGTCGGGTTTGCATCAGCTATCTGGCAGAGATCTTTCCCAACTGGTCTGGCAGGTGCTGCCTGACTCAGGGGGGGCGGAACAAAGCCCGGGCACAGCCCCAGCCCATGACGCTGCTGGGCAGCTAAACGAGGAGAAGTCCACCTGGGAGCTGGACTGGGGTCCCTGAGCTCCCCGCAGGGAGCAGCAACGCACAGGAACATGCAGGAATGCCCAGCTGGCCCTTGGGCACATCCAGCCGAGACTGCTCTTTTGCTGTTTGACTTTAATAAAGAGCAGAATAAATGGGCCTAACGCCGCCCATTGCAGAGCCGTGGTGCTTCGGGTGTCCTGTAGGCTCAGGGCAGCGACCAGTGCCGCAGCGCCGTGCACCTCTCTTCAGAATTTCCTTTGCTCTTGCACAACAAATGCCAAGCGCCGTGTTATTTTCAAATGTGTTGTGGCATCTTTAGGCATAGGGCCCGCTAAATTATTTAAACGCAATGTGCTTCCAGTCGTAATGCACCTGAGACCTTAGATGTCTGCGTCTTGTGATCAATATTAGACAGCAGTGCTTTGGAAACAGAGGGAAATCAAAGCTCTCACAGAGAAGCTGTCCCAGCCTGCCGGGAGGAGAGACAGGAAGGGGCCGTGCATCACTGTCTGGGCGCTGAGAGCGCGCAGGATCCGCCCGCACCGACTTTAAAGGAGATGAAGCCGATTAATGCCTGTGCTGTCACTGCATGCTTCTCTCACACAGTGTTTCGTAAACTGTAGTCAGATCTGATGAGCCCTCGCTATGTTGTTTGTCGGCCTGGGAAAGCCGTGGGCTCAGAAGCAGTTTCTGAGGAACCACACAGCAATTCAGGCACCTTCCTCATCCCCCGGAGCAGTAAAGAGCCCAGGGTCCCTGCAGGAGGGTCCCGGAGCCCTCCCATCTCTCCTCTGGCTGCCCCGCTCCATTTCCATGCAGAGGGGGGCACAGATCTGCGCCCTCCCTCCCCTGGTTGAGCTTTGCCGGGGCTCTGCCCGTGCAGGGGCAGGGGGTGAGGGCTCCACGAGGGCTTACAACAGGGACAGCTCCTTTGGGGACCCCTTGCCCTTGCCTGGCGCTGGCATCACTGCTGACCAGCCTTTGCTTAGGTGCTCTGCAGCACGGGGACAGCCCCCACGTCTCCCCCACACTGGCCATCTGCACGAGCTCCCTGGGAGCCCTTATTATATTTTTCATTTAGCCAGAGTGACTTTTTTTCCCCTCCAGTTTGCTGTTTTCCTGAAACGGTATGAAATGTAATAGACCAAGACAATCATCAGTATGAAATATTTCCTACATAAAATATGCAGTAGCTATTCAGAAATGAAGATCGAGTGGAATGAGGGCTGCCAGACAAAGATTTAAAGGTGCTGACATGTTCCTATAGGCTGTTTACTGAAGATATCTTCGCCTAAGCCCCAGTTTTAAGACTGCCTTTCAAAAGAGGGCACAAAATAAAATTTAGCAAGGAGCTTTAATAATTCAAGGCGCCGTGTGCTGAGCTTTTTGTTACCCTTATGGGAATGAAACCTCATTTCAAAGGACCTTGACTTTCTTCTGATAGTGCAGGAGAAGTGGCACTGCCAGAGCTATTTTTTGCACTGAGACACTGATTGGGTGTGAAACCTGTCTCTGGTGGCTGTGCCAGCAAACCCGGGCAGACAAAACACGGATGCATATGGCCTGATTTCCCTCAGGATGCCAACGCCGAGGGATTTGGGGGTGCTCTCTGTAAAATCAGGCCACTTGGGCATCTGGTGTTACGAAAAGCTGCGCAGCCGCCGCAGAAGTGCGGAGCTGAGGGTTTGTTGATGCTGTCAGGCTGAACCTCCAGTGCAGGCATTTCAGTAAGCAAACCTGTCAAGTAATAGGGAAATGTGGGGCAATCACCAGCCCTATTCTTTAGACTGGGCAGCTTGTTTTTGTCAGCCCAATACCAGGTTCAGCCTGAAAGAATCATAGAATACCCCAAGCTGGAAGGGACCCATGAGGATCGCCGCATCCCACTCCGGAAAGGTGTGATTGCCTTCATGGTTTGGGACCTGCACGTGCCCGGCAGCCCTGCGCTCTGAAGAAACGTGCCCTGCCGTGGTGCTGCAGTGCCATACTTCATCGCTCCGGGGGCAAGAGGAGCCGAGGCTAACAGACGTGGATGCCACAGGCAGTGGAAAGCTCCCATCCTGCAAACCGTTTGCGCCCCACGCCCCCCCCCCCCCCAGCACTCACTGCAGCACTCGTGAAATACAAACCCCAATTCTGCTTCACCTGCCTCCCCGCACCACCCGCGCGGCCGTGCTCCCGGCCGTGCCCCCCGCAGGCAGGAACGCGGGCTGCTGCCGCCACCTCGCGATGGGAGCCGGCTCCCGGCGCTGGGCTCTGGGTTTCCGGGCGGGTCAGCACCTGGGTGTCTGCGCCCTCGCGGGGAAGGGTGAGCCGTGCAGCACAGCCAGCTTTTAGGAATTCCAGCTTTATTAGCCTGCGTAATTCCCCTGCTCTCCAGTTGCTCTTGCAGCCTCCGCAGTGGGCTCCGAGGCCGCGGGGTGACACGCTCCTGCCGGCGCCGTGAGGCCGCGCTGGGTGCTCCATGTGCGCGGCGGGGGCTACAGACAGCGGCACGGTGTTTGCCCTGGTAACCTCCAGCAGAGAAGCATGAAATCATGGAAAAATAATCACGGCAAATATGCAGGCTGGGCCTGGAAGGGACCTGTTCCTAATTAACTCGACCCAGAACTAGAACCTCCAGCAGCAGAGATGCGCTGGGTGTGTATCTGCTAGCGCCAGCCTCCAGCAGCTGACAGCCGCGTTCTGCAGAGCAGAGCCATGGCAGCTCCGCAGCCCTGGCTCCACTCAGGGACAAGACTGTGCCCGGCCCTCCTAGCCGTGGTGGGGTCCTCCTGGTGGGGGCAGCTCCCGTGCGCGACACCCAGGGGTGGCGTGGGGCAGGCAGGGATGCTGCAGAGCAAGCAGCTTGGAGCTGGGGAGGAGAGGCGGCTTGCTCTGAGCCTGGGACCTGCGCGAGTGGGAAGGGGCTGCAGGGAGGGAAGGGATGGAGGGGGTGTCAGTGACGGTCACCGTTTGGCTTGAGTCCTGCAGCCTCCTGTGCCGGCCCTTGGCAGCACCTCGCCGGCCGCCAGGGCATCATGCGCTTATCAGCCCGTCCCTGGTGGTGTCCCTGACGCTCTTCAGGAAGCTGAAGATGTGCGACCCCCCGGTCCCTTTGGCCTCCAACGCGGCCGGGGGCCTCCCAGCCCAGCCGCCCACCTCCGTCCGCCCCGCCTTGGTTTTGGCCACGGCGATGTACTTGGTGACGATGGTGATGTGGTAGGACCTGAAGTCCACCAGCGCAGCAATGCAGCGGTTGAAAGCCGCACGCAGCCGCGTGTCTCCGGAGCAGAGCACGTGCTGCTTCAGGGAGGGGGCCCGGCGGATCTCCTCTATGAAGGCTCGGTGGGGAGGGGGCATGTAGTCCCTCATCCTGTGCAGGAAAGCGGCTGCAAAACACCAGCAGAGGAAGAAATAAGTTGAGGGGAAATGGGATGAAGCTCTCAGCAAGCGGCCAAGCTGCAGCAAGGGTGCCGGTGCGGCCGGTGGGCACGATTCTCATGTTGGGTGTCCTTAACCCAGACTGTGCAGCTACATAGGTGGCAGGAAACCTGCTCAAGATACTGCAGTGCGATTCTGTGTCTGAAATGCAAGCTGTCAAATATTCCCAATTCCCATCTCTGATCCTGTCTCATATCTTGGTGATATATATCCCTGCTAAGCTAGGGGCATGTGGAAAAACTATATAGATGCCAGGCATTCCTTTAGACTGAAATATTGGATTTTCCTCTTCTTGCTTACTCCATGAAGGTCTGTCTATACATGTAGAAAAACTAATAAAGTTAATGTTAAACCAACAGAGGACCTTAGGAGCGGGTGTAATGTAAATCAAAGAGAAGAGGAGACGCAGCTAGCTGAGTCCCTTCCATAATGCAATGTGAATACTCTCAAAACTCTTCTCAGCTGGCATTTGCTGAGGCTGCCCCTGCCCCTTCCTGCCTGTGCTGATCCTCACCTGGATGTCCTTGGGAAGGCTGCACAGGGGTGGCTGCATCCCAGCCAGCCAGGAACTTACCCAGGGCTTTTTCCTCCCAAATCCCTGGGCTGGGGCCCCGCACAGGAGCAAGCGGGGGGCCCAAGCCCCCCTCAAGTGCTGCGTTGGGCCCCCGTCAGTGCCTGGGGAAGCCTTCTGCTTGCAGGCTGTGGCATACTGTCTGCAAACACCAAAACCCCAAAACAAACCCCCTGGAGCTGGTCCCCTCTGCCCAACCCCACCTCTGTCACCGGCACTGAGTTATGCCATTTAGTGCCAGATAAGATCCTCCTCGCAGTCTCCTGTCCTCTCGTCTGTCTTGGTGCATTAAATGAATTGAGAAAGAAAACCCATATTAGGTCAGTGCTTCATTAGAGTTGTTTTTAACCCTAAAAGGCAGGTTTTAGCCCTTGCTCTCGGTCTTTATTTATTGTTTGCTATTAGCATGGTTTCACTAATTTCTGATAAATATATTCTGTTGTGGGTCAGACTATTGCAAAGCTATGTGAATGGATGAGCTCAGTTACTGGCAGGATGCTGGCATGCTCTGCTCCCTCATCTCTGTACCCATATATAACCTCAGTAAAAAGTTGACATGCAAAAAACAAAGTCTGTCCCTCCGGGAATTTATAGCAGCGTGGAGGTGCTTGCCAGAGCCTCATTTATGGACTTCCTCTGTAATGTACTGAGGAGAGCCTCTTCCCAGCCAGATGCTGTGACAGGGCTTTTGGGAGGGCGAGATGGACACGCGGCTCTATCAGCTGGTAAATCTGCTGTAGGCAAAGCCATGGGAAATGTGCTGGCTTGGTTCTGTGCCCCCCAAATATATATATATATTTAAAAAAAAAAAAAAAAAAAGAAAAAAAAAAAAAAAAAAGGAAGAAGTGTTTGACTTACTGCTTTCCTGGCTGTGGCAAATCCCCAAGAGCTCATCAAAAGCATGCAGGACGGTGCTCTGTGCCGCGCTCCCTCCCGAGAACGCCATGGGCTCCTCGGAGACCCCTTCGTACACCAGCCCGTCCGGCATCGCGGGGTTGTCCTTCCAGCTGCGCCAGGCAACAAGGTGCTCAGGAAGGGGGAGGCCACGCAGTGAAGCCCCCACGTTTTGTGAACAGGTCAGACTGCAGAAAAGTGACCCTGGGCTGACAAGATTGGGTAAAACCTTCCTGACCCTGTCCTTGGATCGCCTCCCCCTCACTGAGCCTTGCCAGCTGTCCTCAAGCACAAGATAAATTCGGAAACTGAACGCCACATCAAGGTGCACAGCAAGGTCGCAGCTGTAGGGAGAAATCCATCACTGTCTTTCTTCCCACAAGCGAGGGATCGCTGTATGGGTCTCCAGGCACTGGCCCTGCTGTGGCTGTGTCCCCAGCCCCTGCGCCAGGTCCTGGGGGTTGGCACTGAGTGGGCAAGAGGGGAGCGGCTGCCCTGCTGTGCAGAGTAAAACAGCAGCACATAAGGCATTAGTTCCCTGAGTCCCCATTAGGAGCAGCCCAGTTGTGTCTGCACCAGTAAGAGCCACACAGGAGCACCTCTGAGCCCTTGTTTTGACTTTGGATTTGTCTCTGTTCTTGCTGATGATGTCTTTAAAGACAGTGCAGGAGAGTCTTTATTTCTTTCAGCAGAGCAGAAGCCCGTAATGTGATTTCCTCTCTCTCATAAAAGATGCTCGCCCTCAGTAGGGCTGGGAACTGGGCAGCGCCGCTGCCTCCCCCCTCTCCGTACACCATTAGCTCTCAGCCCGTGCCATACTGGTTTATGTGCCTGTTGTGCAAAAATGGATAAATGCTCTCTTACAAATGGAAAGAGAAGTTATAATTTCAGAGAGATAATGTGCCTGGCACAAAAATATCTCTTGACCTTCTGAAGAATGCACCGTTTCATGAAGCTTTCATTACTGGCTGTTAGGGCTGTTTGACTGCAGAAGCAGATTTTGCTCAAATTGCAGAGAAAATAGATTCATTATCAAATACCTTAATATTTTTAGCTCTCCCATGGATGTATTTATAGTAACCTCTAGTAGTGGGAAGTTCTTATAAGCAGAAGGGAATTTAAAAGGCATGTTTTTCCAAGCTGATGACCATCAAGACAAGGTCAGTTGGGAAAAAAATGAAAGAAACATAATCAGGATGCATGGAGCCTTTTGACTTAGGAATGCTGAGATATGCCGAATAGAAATAAAAATAGAAACCCCCTGAGAAGCCCAAGAGTGGAGCGGTTTGGGATGCTTGCAGCCCAGCAGGGAAGATGAGGGATAACAAAACCACGGCGCTGGGCTCTTGTTGCCATATTGCTGCCTTGCCCAACTAAGCAGCCCCAGCAGGGCTGCCCCCTTCCCAGCGGAGCCCCTGCTCCCCCTGCCCGTGGTGTCTGTGGAGGGAGGTGCTCCATACTCACCCAGAGAGAAAGATCCGGATGACGGCATAAAACACTGCTGGATCCACATAATCTAGGAGGAAATTGGATCGGAGGTGTCACTGCGGGCAGTCTGTATCGGTGTTTTCCATGGGCAGGACCTTTAAGAGCTGCTCTCTGCACCTGGTGAGCAGCCCCGTGCACAGCACCCCGAGGGCTGCCCCGCAGGCTGCTGCAGGCTGCTGTTACCGTGCATCCGCTGCAGAGCCTTGCCCATGGCTCCGATGGCCATCGCCAGCCCCTGCAGGGCTTGGTGCAGGGTCTCCTCGTCAAGCTGCCGGATGGCACGAATGGCCTGAAGGATCGCCTGCGAGGAGCAGAGGGAGAGCACGAAGCGATAGAGGGGCTGGGATGTGCTCTGGGCACTCGCTGGCAGCCCGAGGGCTGGGCTCTGGGGCCAGGCAGCTGCAAGGCACAGCGGGGTCTCGCCCCCTACCTTAATGCCAGGCACGGCCGCCTTCTCCACCAGGAACGTGACGAGGATGAACCCCCTCAGGCTCTCTCCCCCGGGCAGCGATATGATGGTGTCCAGGTTCCTGCAGGGGTGAGCGGGGTGGTCAGCAGCAGCGTTCCCCCTGCCCTCGCCTGCCCCCCAGCCCTGATGCCGCATCCCGGCCACAGCGCGCTTGTGGGCTACACGCTGGGCCTCAAGTCTGGTCCCTGGCAGCCCCGGCTCTGCACGGGCTGGAACAGCCATGGTTCAGCCGTGATCATGGTGGCTTTGCTGTTGTTTCAGTGGTGTCTGTGGGCCAACGACCGAGCTGTTTTTTCTTCTGCTTGTGTACCGAGAGAAAGGTTTAACCTAAGCAGAGCCCTGCAGTGTAGGAGCACTAAGCCAATTCAAACAAAACTAATACTGTTAGAAAATAAATAAGCATCTTAAATACTTACTCAATTTCCAGAGGCCTGCAGGCATTTTGGGCATTGCCAGCAAATACACAGGGAAAGGGAAGAGGGAGAGAGAGAAAAATGTTATAAATAGTTCTGGCAAAGGACTGTGCCATGTAACACAAAGAAGAGGGCAGCGCCATCCCTCGGGCAGCTGCTCCCGCTTGCCCCACACGTACCCGTGGGGCAGAACCCCTCCCCAGCCCTGAGCTGAGAGCTAGCCCCCCAGTTATGGTGGGTTCAAATGGCTTTGGTCAGGACTGGAGCTGTGCGGGCTCCTTGCTGCTGACCCGGCCACAGGAGCCGCGTTCGCTGTTTACCCGCTGGGGTCCTTCCTCCTCCAGTTGGCCAAGACAAAGTCTGCGTGGCTGAGGATGGGGGGCAGCCCGAGGGCCTGCGAGACCTCCCAGAAGGGGACGGCGAGTTGTCGGGGCAGGACCTGGGGGGCACAAAGCACAGGAGAGCTTGTGCTCCAGCTCTGGCCTTGGGAAGGAGGCTTGGCCCCAGCAAGACGGCTCTTTTGGCAGTCCCAGGGGTGCAACATGTGCGTCAGCTCCCCGGGAGGAGGGGAACCTGCTGTTACCTTCACAGTGCCCTCCTCGCCCTCCTGCCACAGGTAGCCCATGGTGATGAAGCTGAGCACCAGATGGGCCAAGTACAGCTCCTCGCGCCCTCGGAGGTGCCGCGTGCTCAGCTGAGGCATCTACAAAGAGACCCTGGTGAGCACGGAGCATGGCAGCCATACAAAGAGCCCCATCCGTGGGGACCTATGTGCCCCCCCCCCAGCCAGGAGTGCCCCTCCTGTCACCTCTCCCTGCCCTTTTCCTTTCCCTATCGCCTCTGCAGCGCTCGCTATGCACACGGAGTGGTTTGCTGCGTGCGATGGTTTGCAGTAACCCAGGGGATGTCACTGCGAGGAACACGAGAGCTGCAGCTCTCGTGACATCTAGAGGGTTTCCCCTGCCACCGCACTCCGCGCCTGCCTTGGCCGGCTGGGACACCCCAGCAGCTGTGTGAGGAGCTAGGGCTGTGCTGAAGGCTTTGCCTCTGCGTCACGTTCGTTATAACTAACGGTCCCTCCATACGCCTTCCATACACACTGTCCTTCCATACGGCAGCACCAGCTAAGGTAGGAGCAGCACATGCATGCAGAGCTGCCCGTACGCAGGGATCCTGCCAGCACAGGCAGTCGGGAGGTTTGGTTTGCTTTTCCGTGACCTTTGCAGACACAGCTATGCCAGACCAAGGTTGAGAACACGCCAACACCAGCAGCGGCCGCACATTTACCTGCTGAACGTGTGAGCGAAGCCGATGGCTTGCAATCAGTTGGGGCAGCTCGCGGGCGATCTCCATCCACGGGCCGTAGGGAGCCGGCAGCTCTGTCTTGGTAGGTGTCGAGAAGCAAGGGGGGGGCTGTCAGCACACAGCCCCCTGCACAGCGCCTGCAGCGCTCTTCTCCCTGTGCTCCAGCAGGACAGCCCGGTGCCAGGGGCTGCTGCTGGTGCTGCTGGGGAGCCTGCCCGTCCCAGGAGCTGGGGCAGCAGCTGACCCCGTGCCCCCCACCCCGCGGCATGGACAGGGGTTTCTGCGGGGAGGACAGGAGCGGCTGTCAGCCAGCCCGGGCTCCAGCATCCATCCAGCCCTGCGAGTCGCAGCTAATGGTTTATGTCTGGTTCCCCCACTTGTAAAACCAGCCTGCATGATGGTGAATTAATGGACGATAAACAAGTATCTGCCTGTCCCTGAGAGCTCCCTCTGAAAATTGCGCCCCGGTGACAAATGGCACTGCTTTCAGCATGGGAGATTTGCCTTCTAAATTCTCTCCTCGTACTCCTGTGAAATCCTGTAAATCCAAGGCCAATATCTGAATTGCAAAGCTCCTTCCCCTCTCCCCTGTGCCACGTGCTGCAGCCAGTGTAACTTTTAAAGTGAGGAATTTTTCCTATGAAGCTGCCTGAGACAAAGTATCACAGGCATTCCTCATTGATTTTCTTAACCCTTGTAAAATAGTGTTAAACGGACACCCACCCCGCACACCGCTCACCAACCCCTCTATTTCCCTGGTGTCTCTTGCAGCCCACAGACACGGTGGCACAGCCATCTCCTACCAGAGGGTTGGGAAGCAGGAAGCCGTAATCCTCCGAGAGCTGAAACCGGCTCAGCGCCGAGGGCAGCGGGGTCTCCTCCTTCCCATTGCCGGCCTCCATCACCGGTGCTGGCCGTGGGGCCGGGACGCGCTGCGGCTCCGTGGAGGCACCGACTGCCCCGTGCCCGGTATGTGCTGAGCCAGCGCCACGCGCCCCGGCCACGAACCTTGTCCTGGGGGGGCAGGTGAGGCCCCGGCCGCCCACAGCCAGAGGGGTCGAGCAAACACGATTAAAGGTTGCTGATAAGCCAGTGTCGTGGAGCAAACGCTGAGCCCCGTCCTCGTCAGCATCCAACTTCTGAGCAGGCCCAGGGAAGGCTCCTTGCTGCGGGCAGGGGCTGCGAGCTGTCCCCCCAGCCTGGGAACTCCTCAGAAGTGCTGGTGGCTGACGCTCAGGGAAAAGCCCACGGCTCCCAGCTGGGCCTGCACCCGGCTGGTGACCCCCCCGAGCAGGGGCTCCGAGCGCCTTGTCCCCGCAGGAGCAATACGTGCTCCATCAGGCATCAGCTGCATCCTGAGCCCCGTGCTTGCATAAGGTGCTGCTGATTTACACGCTAATAATATGCCCAGCGCAGCCAAAATAAATTAATGGGAGCCACAACTGAAGCTGCTGCCACAAAGTAAGTGCTGCGTGGCAGGGAGTAAACTCCTTAATCCACATTTCATGGCAGTTAAGGATTTATCTGCATTTCCAGCTAACTCCCTAATGACTGAACGTGAGCTGAGGTTGTCATTAAATTCCCACTGCCAAACAAAGCATGAGATTCTAATGATGGTTTTAATTGTGCCTGCACCGTGGCTCCCCATGCTCTCCCTAGGGCTGCACACACCCACCCTCAGGGGTCAGAGCTGACACGGAGGATGATTAGACGCCCTTGTGATGAGGGTCTGCGGGTTTCTGACCTAATTGTCACGCACAGCACCAAAACTCCCTGCCCACTGGGTGGCTCATGCCACTGTCTGGCCAGAGATGAATGAAAGTAGGCCAATCGAGACCCTGTAGAGGAGGCTGTTGAAAATCGCATTTCAGTGTGGCTCTGCCTTCATCTCCCCGCAGATTGGTGCCCCCCTCCCTCCCTCCTGCAGGTGCCGGTGCCATTGCAGCACGGCACAGCGCAGGGCTGCAGCAATAGCACCATTTGCCCTCTACACCTGCTCCCTGTTGTTCCTCCCTTGGCGAAGCAAAGCTTCGAGCCCCCTTCCTCTGGCCAGCCTCTGAAAGCCGCGTGGGGCTGCGCAGTCCCCTCGCCCTGCCTGGGTCTCCTGGCACTGCGCTGCTCCCCAGGGATCACGGGACTCAGGCATCAGAAACACCTTTTATTGAACAACACACACAAAAACACAACCTACACAGGCTTAGCATCCCTCAGACAAGTTTCAACACTCCCAGCTCACAGCCCCGGGGGGGCACGTGGCTGTTGTGGGTTAAATCCCAAGCCTGGGACCACAAACATCTCAGTCTGTGCGCTGTGCTGCTGCACCTTCCTTCCAGTGCTCCCCGAAGTCCAGAGCCCTGCAGGCAGCTGCCAAGAACACACAACAGGGATGCCCGTTAGTCCCCGCCAGCCCCTCACGCAGCGACCTCAGCCCCCCAGACCCTGCCTGCCCCCCATGTGTGGCACGACACCACGCTGAGACTTGCCCCATGAGCTGCAGCAGCCGCCCCACCGTGCCCCCGTCCCAGGGAGCACCTTGCAAGCCTCTCTGCTCCGTCACACGGGAGTTCGTCACCTCCTGGCTGTCATCCGCAGCCACGTCCCAAGGACATTTGACCGGCTGCCACCTCGTGACTGCCCTCTCCAGCTCCCGCGACCTCCCTGGCCGCGTCTGTTGGTGCCTGGGAGCCGATGAGCTGCAGAAACTGCCAGCAGGCAGGAACGTGCTGCCTGTCCTCTGCTGCGATGCCCAGGCCACCTCCAGTGCCCTCATCCTGACGCTCCCCCTAAAATCCCCTACGTGCTGGTGTAGAGGCACACAGACTGCTCCCTTTCCCCAGTTTCCACTGCCAGCTGCGCCACCACGTGCAGACTGTTTACATCGACACAAAACTTGGGTGACTTTGGCAACGACTTACATTTACAGTTCTCTCCAGCTATGCTCCTGTGCATCCAACATGCTCCCTTCCTCCTCAGTGCTTTCTTTATCTTCAGACCTAGGGTGGGAGCAGGAAGGGAGCTGCCCTCAGTCACCAAGCCCAACAGCGCTGCCTTCCCTCTCCTCTCCCCTCCTCACGCACACCGCATGGCAAGGGTCCAGGTCCAGGCTCTGGCCTTACTGTTGCCTACGACTGCATCTGAGCCCGAGGCGAGGGGAGCAGACTTACTTGTCTATTTCCAGCTGCTCCGTGGAGAGATACTGCCTCAGCTCCTTTCTCTTCACCACCATGAGGATGAGCCCAATGAGGACGGGCACAAAGAGACAGAAGGTGAGAAGCAGCCACATCTTCAGCGGGTCCTTGTTCTGCAGGCCTGCTTCATCTAGGCACAGGGAGCAACCTCCTTCAGCCCACAGCAGCACAATTCTCGGGACAACAATGCTCGTCCCTGTGCAAGCCGCAGCCAGGAAAGGAACGGCAGCAACCTGGGCCCGGGCGGGTGGGCCTAGGTGGCCCTGCTTGAGCAAGGATGCTGGAGAAGACCTGTAGAGGACCCTTCCAACCCCAAGGGCCTGTAATTCTGTTATCCTGCTCCAACACCTGCCCTATTTCTTTTCTCCTTCTCCACAGCCCAGGAATGCTCTCTTCCCGTGATAAGAGCAACCCAGCAGGGTCGCTGCCCTCACCACTCACCGGTGCTGAATGGGCTGTCTTTGCTCCCCTGCCTCCCTGCTTTCTCCTGGCAGTTCGGTGGCTTCCAGCCAGGATGGCAATGGCAAGTCCCTTTGTTATTGCACACCTGCACAATAGAGAGGGAGAGAAATTATTTCTATCAGCTACAAAAGATCATGAACACATTTCCTCACTTAACAAACCGCATCTTGAGAGAGTGAAATGGTCAAAAAAAAAAAAAAAAAAAAACAAGGGCATGTGGCACTGTCACTTACCCCGTGATTGCTGCATTTTGTCTTTATGTCACAATTATAGTTCAAGACAGCAGCAGACACACACCTTTGTTTCATGCAGATCTAAAACACAAATGTAGGGGTCAGCAGACAGCACACAATGGGCAGTAACACCCATCTCCTACTTGGGAGAGACACGGATTTCAAGCCTGACCCCATCTGATGGGGTTCGCACAACCCACACACCATTCCCAACCCATTCAGGATGCAAACAGTGGAAAAGCCACTGCCCGTGGGTCTCCGATGCCGCAGAAACACCTTCTGCAAGTCCTCCTTTCACAAGACAGCCACAGAACGTCTAAGGACCACTTGCCTTGTGGTCACCGCAGACAGTGCCATCCTTCACCAGCATTGGGTCCCTCTCCATGGGAGGCTTCATGTAGTCCAGTGTGACGCACAGCGTGTTCTGCACCCGAGCATAAATCACCGCAGCCTTCTCCTTGGTGAAGGGCACATTACCTGGATATTCGCAGATGAGCTTCCCACACTGGAGATCCCTGCAAAGGCATGGAGAGCAGAGGACTTCACACAAGCCACCTTCATCCTTTTCCTCTCCGTCGGTTGCACTGAGGGCTTGGAGAACAGATCCCAAACAGCCGATTTGCAGCACACAGACACGGCATGCTTACGCTTGCCGTGGGCCTTTCTCTCATCTGCCTCGCAGCCCATGCACCCCGGGACAGCGCGCTCCTCCCCGGTGGCGAGGGCGACACGTCCACGCTCCCGTCCTGCCCTGCAGTGCAGCCGGGCTCCCTGCTGTCATGGACCTAGCCAGAGGCCCCTGGTGTTTCTACAGCGCTTACCTCCATGCGCAGCTGTGGTACCCGCTGTGATTGGAGCCGCAGTGTCCCATTCTGTCCCTTTGGCCATTAATTTCCTCGTAGCAGGCCAAGGGTCCATTTTTGGCCCCTGCAAACACATACTATCACTCATGGACTGGCAAAAGGCCTCTCTCTCCACCTGAGGGCTGGACATCACTGCCGGGGCCACCCGCTACTCGATGACGCTGAGGGCTGCCTGCTCTCACAGGCACTGGGTGCCATGGCCACGCAGGAGCCTGGGCACAGCACTCTCCCTGCCCTGCTCCTAACAGCCTGCTGCTGCAGCTGCCACCCAGCCTCACCACAGCCTGCCCGTCAGCTCTGTGCTACAAGACTGAAGTCAAGAGACCTCCCGACACACGTTTTGCTCCACGCTTGCTGCCTTTTTTTGCCTGCACACAGGCTGGGCTGCCAGGGTCTCCTGTTTCAATGATTCTTGTCCACAGCCTTATATTTCTTGTGCAACAAACAGCCCCCCTGCAGCAACCTGTTGCCCTTACCTTTGCCAAAGATCTCCTGACACTGCTTGTCAGCTGTCTGGCAAACTCCCCCATAGCAAAAGGCGGTGTTCCTGCTGCAGGGATGCCCGTCCATGACCCACTGGTTGGGCGTGCACTCCCCGGAGGTGCCGTTGCAATATTCCTTCAGCTCACACTCGTCCTCAGGGCTTGTTCTACACAACGTGCCACTTTTCACAAACTAGTGGAAAGATGCAGAACAAGAGAAGATTTGCGTAGCACATGCACTCACAGACAACACAGCAGATCTCCTCCTAGTGCAAGGCGATTTGCCTACACGCTCTCTGACCCCTCACATCAGCAGCCAGTACTTGCAGCTGGAAATGCAGCTACTTTTCCCCACCGAGTCCCATTACACATGCTCTGCGCATGTGAAGCCTATTCCTGAGTGTGCCCACTGCTGCTGCACAGCCTACCTTGCACTTCCAGCAGCACGGTCCCGAGAGGCACTGCACCCCTTTCCTCCTTTTGCACCCCACGGTACAACACAGATCGCGCCGGCACTCCTGGAGGTACCAGCACAGGCAGTCAGGAACCCAGCAGAGAGCTCGGGCTTCCCCTCAGCAGCGGCTGTCTGCAGCCTCCTGATGAGGCATGAGATTCACACCCCTCTGGAGAGCTCTTCCCCCGGGAGCGCGGGGCTTGCCTCTTTCCTGCTGTACCGAGGCTCACAACTAACCTCTGCCGACCCGCAGTCACAAGCCTCTCCTGGCTCCACCACTTTGTTGCCGCACACAGGAGCTTTATAGGAGACGTCCATCTTTGGCCTGTTCAACAGACACTGCCCTTCTCCAGTGGCAAGAAAACGCTGAAAGTCTCTTATGCTGCAGCTGCTGAAGGCTTTGGTGCCAGCCGAGTGCCTGTAAGCCAAAGGACAAGGCTGGCGCCCACACGGGCGACAGGGGCAGAGCACTTGGGGCTTCAGCCTGCAAACCCCGGGCATGCTGCGAGGATGGGGAGCCTTACACCGCACTGGGCTGCATTATGCAGGCAGCTCCCACGCAGTGACAGCTCCTGGGGTCATCATACACCATCCCCAGGCTGAGCCCCAGCAGCTGGGCCACGACAACCGAGAACGCCTCCAGTGTCATCGCGCTTCGGTACTGCGAGGGCAACAAGGGCAGACCTCAGAGCGATGTGCTTGCAGCAAACTCACGCTCTGCCTCGGGGCTCCAGGGGGCTGCAAGGCACAGACAGCCCTGGGGTCCCTGCTCCATCGCCCCCAGGGGCTCTGTGTCCATCGGAGCATCACCTGCTGCCTGCGTTCCTCGCCCTTTGGGTAGGTGTGGGCTCACCTGGAGGCACAGCTCAGCACCGTGCCAACACACGGGAGGCTAGGGGTACAAACTGACAGGCTACGTACCAAGGCAACCCCTCCAGCATGGTTCCTGAGACACAGCTTCTTCGCAGAAGATGCCCCCACGGAAGGGGACTGCTCCCTGTAGCTGAGGAACAGGGCAGACTGAGCCCTACACATGCTGCTCGCGTGTATGTTCATGCGCTGTATCGACACCGTCCTACTCCTCATTCCCGTGCCAGCTAACACAGCCATCCCCTTCTTACACGAATAAGAATGTTATGTCCTGTAGCCGCAAAACACGATGTATGTTTTTCCACTGCAAAAATCTCTGCAGCAACTCCTCAGCATCTCCAGTGGTAGGAATTTTGTTCTTTTCTGTCCAAAACTCCAGTGAAGAGAGTACTATCGTCAGATTGAGGCGTGTAAACATCTGGAAGCAGACAGACGCCACGGCTGGTCCAGAGCCCAGCTGCTCAACAGCTTCCCACGTGCTTTTCCATACCACTGCAACACATTTGCCACGCACAACCAAAAGCAACTCACGCTGTTCACGTAGCTGAAAAGCTGGACTATCTTGGCTGTCACAGCATCCTTGTCTGCTCCCATGTAGTCGTACTAAAAGACAACAGACTCAGGAGCATCTGAGTGCCCAAGGGAGTTAGTTTCCATTTCACAGAGACTGTCAAACCCCATGCACACTTCCCTTGATGTTCCGTGAAGCTCTGAAGTTGTTGCAGTTTTTTTTTCCCAGAGAAAACAATTTATGATGGAGAGGCTGCAAAGACTCACCAGAGCTTTGTCCATAACTGCATGCATTTCCAGATATCGTGGGGATCTGTGGACAGCTTCCTTGCCCTTAAGGAAATACAAACCCAAAATAAACCACAGCAAACTAAACAGCAACAAAAATACCCCCATAAAGTACCCAGAGTGACTACCCTCTGCAATCTGTATCAACTTGCAGAAGAGACATTTAGTTCCACAGTCAATTAATGGGCTCCACAACGATTTGGAGCTGCAGGACAAACAGTACCAAACTTCTAGGAAAACATTCCTTCCATGATCCACAACACAATAACATCAGCCACAGATTCAGGCTGTATTCACAGCAACAGACATTTGCAGAACTCCTTGCGGCTGCACAGAAGCCCCATCCCACAGCCCAGGCTGAGTCTGCGCTGCCAACAGCCACCCCTCCCGATTGTCCTTAGCACCGGTGAGTCACGAAGCCCTTTAGCATTGGATGCACCAAATACACACAGGAACAAACACTTCTGCACAAACTGAGGCACCCTTCAGCTAAAGATTTCGCAGGCCTACTGCTACGGCTGCACCAAAACCACATGGCCTCGAGGCATACTCACTGCTGCTCCTTCCCACGGCTCCGGTGACACCTCTGCAGCCCAGGCAAGGGAGCTGTTTTCTACAAACGGCTGCGTCTCTACATTTTCATTCCTCATTTGATAAATGAGGTGCTGATAGCCAGCTGCAGCCTCCAAAGGCCTGATCCCATAGCTGGTATTTGCGAGCTGCAGGACCCCACTGCAAAGCAAAGGCACGAGCGGCAGGAATGGCTCCTCCACCAGCCCAGCACCACTGATACCAACAGAGCCTGGTGCTCTTGCTAGTGCCTGGGCCGCAGGGCAAAGGCAGCCTGAGGCTTACCTCAGTCCAGAGCAGGTGCTAAGTGCCACGAGCGACACCGGGAAACCCTCCACGTAGCCTTCGTAGAAGCAGTCACGCTGGAAGGGGTAAAGCCGTGTCTGCGGCGTGGTGCCTCCTCCCTCGAGACCCGCAGCGTGTGGCAGCGTGCAAGGTGCCAGACCCTGCTGCTACCTGTGCCATGGTCCCCCTCCCTGCAGAGGATGGGCTCCTGGTGGGAGCACACAGCGCACGTGGGAGAAGCACGGCACTGCGGGCTCCCCTGGGAGCAGACACCTGCACTGACCACTGCTTGGTCTTCGTCCCTTCATCAGCTCCTCGCTGTCCCTGGGAACTCGTGATGGCTGCAGCGGGGCGTGAGCTGATGCACACCCTCACCGGGGCTGCCCAGAGTGGATCAGTGCCCGAGGCGACCAAGAGGCCTACAGAGCATCCCTGCAGAAGGAAACCTCACCGCACGCTTCTTCAGGTGTACCTCTGCAGCAAGCACTGTTCCCCAAATGCGCGTCACACGGGGCATCTCGTACCTCCACACGCGCCAGCTCGGATTTCGCCAGCCCCCCTCGGCCGTCCGTATAAATCCTGAGATCCTCCGGCAAGAACACTCTGCGCACAGAGCACAGACGGAGCCCTGGGGTCCCCGCTCGGCGCCCCGCAGCGCCCCGCGGCCGCGCCCCCACTCACTGCTGCCGCAGGCGCACGGTGCGGGGGGTGCCCGCGATGGGGATGCTGTAGGCGCGGGCGCGCGGCGGGGCTGCGCGGCGGGGCTGTGCCGGGGACCGGGGCTGCCCGGGCACCGCTCCCCCGGGGCCCGTGCCCCGCGCCGGCAGCCCCAGCCCCAGCCCCAGCCCCACCACCAGCACCACCGGCCCCAGCGCCCTCCGCATCGCCGCCGCCAACGGCCGCCGCCAACGGCCCCGAGAGAGGCGCGGACGCGCGGCTGCACCCAGCGCCTTTATTGCCCGCGGCGCCCGCTCCCGCTCGGCCCCCGCTGCGAGGGAGGCTCCGGCCCCGGCCCCGGCTCCGACTCCGTCCCCGCTTCGCTGCCGCTCTCCTCGGTGGTCGAGCTGCGGGGAGCGCAGGGGGGCGGCTCAGCCCCGGCCCCGCTGGGCTCCGCACCGCCCGCCGGGCACGGGGCTGTCTCACCTCTCCCAGCTGGGCAGGCTGCCGGCCTCCGACCTGGGGGCGCGGGGCGGGCGTGAGGGCGCCGGGCACCCGCTGCTGCCTGCGCCCCGCGGGCCCCAGAAATGCACAATGCCCCAGAGCGCGTGCCCACCGGCTCCCCGCATGCCCGTGTGAGCCCTGCTGGAGGCCCTGGTGTTCTGGGAGAGCGAGGTCAGTCGGGAATGCGCCGCCACGACGCGCAGGTAACCCCCGAGGAGCATGGCTGCACCCCTCTGGGAAGCATGCAAGTGCTTCAAGGAACGGTCAGAGGACGATGTGCTCCGTGTCCTGACCCAACCCTGCTCCCCCCTGCTCCCCACGTGCCCATGCTCTCTCCCACCCACTCCTTCAAATCTGGACAGAATGCGTCCAGGAGCTAGCTGCTCACTGCCACAAACCCCTGCCTATCTTCCCCACCCAGAACGGGGGACTCGCAGTAACCAACATTAACTTACTCATCACTTTGCGATCCGCTCCTCGCACAGCGTCTCATCATCTGGGTCCACCTCTTAACCAGGATGATGCAGCAAATAACGATGGGGATGAGAATGCAGAGGACCAGCAGCAGCCGATTTTTCAGCGAGCTTTTTGTGATAGTACCTAGGGAGAGAACCACACGCACAACCCCAGGTAAGGGCCAGGCGATGCCAAGGGCGTCTGCTCTGTCACAAGACCGACGAGGCTGTTTCTGGGACCACGGGAGCAGCCACTGCCCCCGGTAAAACTGCTGGGCACCCAGAGCCACCGCGCGGGACTCACCATCACGGCCCCGCAGCTGCTGCCCGCTGTTGATGCTGCCGCCTATCGCAGATCCCCGAGTCTTGCACTGGGGCGGGTTCCAGCCCGGGCTGCAGTGGCAGTTCTTTTTGTTATTGCACACCTGCAATCACCAGGGTGGGAGGAAAACATTCCCCACCTGTAAAAACTTGTACTAAGGAGCACTGCTAAGCTTTCACTCATGCCACTTTTCTACCCGCTCCTTCTCACACGCAGAACGGTGCAAGCCCCATGCTGCGGTCACAGCCAGACACCAGTGCCACTTGGCACTGCTGCTGGACACCTCTGACCGAGCTTCCTCCGTGTCCTGCTCCACTGTTCCCCAGCTGCCTCTCACCTTGCACAAGTACACTGGTCATTTCCAACACTATTTCAATTACGTGCAGTTAAATCCCCTTTAGATACTCCTTTTCCATTTTTCTGCTAATCTAGACAAGCAAATACTCCACTTTTCCTCATCTCATTTATACTTGGTCTTGGAACGGAAAGTACATTAGGTATTCTCACTTAATTTCTCCCACAGTTGCTACATAACAATTTTGGAGAACGAGTGTTAGCCCGAAACACAGGTTTAGCCAAGTCCCAAGCAAGCCACTGTAGGCACAAGAAGATCCTCTCTCTTCTTCAGCAGTATCAGTCAACACGACAAGACCACCCTAACAGCACTGCTACTTACTCCATGCCCATGGCATTTGGTCTTCACATTGCAGTCATACTTCAGGACTGAATGTGGTTGGCACGTGCCATTCACACAAACCTGAAAGTCCAAAAGGGAAAAAAAAAAAAAAATTGCTGGATACTTTTTCATCACTCTTTGTCATGCTAGCCATTATTCTAAAAAAGATTCCTAGGTTCAAAGAATGATCAGTAAGTCAGTGGCACATGTAATAATTACCAAAAATGTAAGTACAAACCTTTAAATTATACTGCAAAATGGCAACTATTTCTAAAACGGTTGCAGTTGTGATAATTGTATGTCATTTCCATGCTCACAAAACACTTCTTACCTTTCCAGGACCACATTTTGTACCATCTTTAACCAGGAGAGGATCTGGCACTGTCGGTCCAAGCATAAAATCAAAAGACACACACAGATGTTCTTGCACTTGAGCATAAATGATGGCACCCTTAATTTTTGTGAAGGGAATACGATTCGGGTAGGTACATACTAGCTTTCCACATCCCAGATTCCTAAAAAATTCATTAGCACAGTAAATTAGAAGAGTGGGCACAGCACCTGATTGACCACAACGCTGGAGGCACAATTCAGGGAGGGAGATTTAAATGAAATAAGCACACAAGCCCACCGACTGCTTGCACAGCTGGCTGGTTGATGAAGTTGTTTCTCAATGCCCTGCAAGTCTCCAGCCCCCCCCACGCCTCGGGCTCTGCCACGGGTAAACTTTTGTCCTGCCCAGCACGGAGCGCTCTGCTCACCGCTACGTGTCCCTTATCCATCAGGACAAAGACCTGCCCGGCATCACCATCTCTTTTTAGAACGGCTAGAGCCCATAGTGGAAGAAAAGGCAGCCATGCAGGAGAAAACCCTACTGAAGAAGCTTCTGACAGATTTTTACACTTTGCATCAACAGTAAAGGGAAGTGCAAATTAAACGTGTCCTCAGTTAAACGCTTCCCTCTCTCTTGAAACCTACAGCCAAGAGCAGGGCTGGTACCCGTCCTTCGGGTGATTACCACAGTGTCCAAACCTATCCTGCTGGCTGTTGACTTCTTCGTAACAAGCCAAAGGAGCGTTTTTGGCACCTGGAAGTTTGGAAATAATACTGATTATAACTGAGGGTAATACAGATTAGAATACCTGTGCTGGCTTTAACATTTATCAGTTCTTGTATCTGATTGAGTAAAACGTGGCTACATCACTATCTGCCCACATCCGAGTTGCAGGACAGACCTCGCAGACAATGGAATTGCTGGAAAAGTCCCAGAGACTGTCCACAAAATCTGGGTATTTTTGCGGCTTGTTCTCTACCCAGATGTATGGCTGGCTGCGTGCCAACATTCAGCCTGAAATCCTCACGTAAACCGTCACCCTCCTATGGCCCATTCCTTTCCCCTCGCCACAGGCGCAGGAAACCCGGCACTAAGCATTCAAATCTGCACCGGCATTCCCAGTCCATGCCAGCGACAGCAGAGCCGCCCCGCTACCTGTCCCGTAGAGCCTCTGGCACTGCAGGTCAGCAGACTGGCAGCGTCCCTTGTAGCAGTACCCGGTGCCGTGCTCGCAGTCGTGCCCATCCTGCACGTAGAAGTCGGGGGGGCAGGACGCGGAGGACCCGTTGCAGTACTCGGGCAGATCGCACTGCACATCGGCGGGGGGGCGGCACAGCGAGTTTTTTGCTTTAAACTGGTGAGAGAGGCAGAAATTGTTCCTCTATCCATCCTCAGGCACCCATCGGTGCAAGGACCCTCTGCAACAGCTCCCCAGTGCCAGGACCGCTGCTGGGCACTCAGGTCCCCCACACCCCATCCCCATCCCCCGGATGCTACCTTTTCCATACATTATATACTAGGGAAAGTGCTCATCTTGCTAAAGACGAAAGGCAGCACCAATATTGTTAATTTTTTTGGAGGTGACCATCAGCAAAACCAGTAAGCTGGCTTATAGTCCTACTACAGTAAATACTCCATCTCCAGACCTTAAAAATGGCCTTAATTTCTGATAATTATGAACATGCCTTACCTGGCAATTTTCACAGCACTGTCCTGAGGAACACTTCACGCTCGGTTTGAGCTTGCACTGGGAAGTGCAGCATTTGTCCACCGCACATGCCTGCAAGCACACCGTGAACCCTTCCCTGCTTCCCATCTCCTCACCTGCCAGACAACCGCTTGCCCTGGCCCCCATCCCCCTAACAAACAGCACGCCTCGGGGGCCCCAAGGGAAGAGGACAGTTGCACATCCGTGCATGGCCACAGAGCTGCATTAGGAACCCCCAAACTACAACTGGGGCCGTTCCCGAGGGCAGGGGACACCCCGGCCCCCCACTGCCCGGCGCTCACCGCCGTGGAGCCGCAGTCGCACTGCTCGCCATGCTCCACCACGCCGTTGCCGCAGATGGCCGCTCTGGGGAGCGGGCCCCTCTGGACAACCCTGATGAAAGGGCACTCTGGATTCTGCTTGAGGAAGTTCTCAAAGTCTTCAGCGCTGCAGCTGCTGAAGGTTTTTGCCCCACTGACACGTCTAAAACAAAGGATTATCTGTACTTCTGTACATGCCAACATATCCACCGCTGTTCCATTTCTTAACATCTCTTCAGTTTGAGAACTTGCTCACGGTTGAGCATGAGGCAGGACAAGCAGTCCCCAGGGGCCTTTCAGCTCACTTGGCAAACCTGACTTCAACATGTGCTATTAGTAAGCATTCAGAAACATCTTGCTTTTGGAAAGAAAAGTTTTGCTTTTCGATGTAACAATCGAATCACTATTTATTCTTTTTTTCCTTTCCCAGAGCAAGAACAGGAGATTTCTCTGTGTTACTCTGCTATTTGTGGCAGGAGGGCACCCACGTCCGAGGCACACTGTGCCATCCTCCTCACAGTGCCCTGCGCCTCTGGCAAGCGAAGGCCACGAAGGGATGTGAGGAACTCACAGTGCCTCCGAGTCCATGACGCAGATGTGCCCGGGGCAGCGGCAGCCCCTGTTGTTGTCGTAGCTCATGCCCAAGCTGCGGGCCAGCATCTGGGCCAGGAGGACGGAGAACGACTCCAGGGTCACGCTGCGCTGGTACTGGGGGCAGAGCCAGGCACTGCTGGTGGAGCTGCCCCACAGGCACCCGGCCCCGGCGCCACCCCAGGGCCGCAGCACCCGGCCCGGTCCGGCCGCAGGCCTCGTACCACGGCCACTGCACCAGCAGCATCCCTCTGACACGCCTTGTCTGGAACGGTCGCACCCACGTAGGAAGCTTGGTCCCGGTACCTGAAACACAGGAGCTCTCTCCAGCCTCCGAGCCTCAGCGGCTCCGGGTCAAAGCCCCCAGGCCACACAGGGCAGGGGGGCTCTTGTTTGGTCCTCGCTGCATCCCCACCTCACTTCCACAAGAGGCATCTAAGCCCTAGCAAAGTCTAGAGTTCCAAAGTACATGAATTTTACAGGTCACTGCTGTCTGCTCCAAAATGATAATGACCGTCTATTCTTACAGTAGTAGATAGGGCACTTCGTAGGGCCGCAGGGTAGCGCTGGTCGTCTTCCACTTCAGCAACTGCATCAGCACTGCTTCTCCACTCAACCCTGTCTGAAATTTATTCTTGCCCATCCAGACCTCCATGGAGGACAGGGTAATGGTTATGTTAAGAGAACTGAACATCTGGAAGGTAAACAGGGGAAATGGCTACCCGCGTATGTTTCATTTCATACCCTGTTTAAATGTTTATTCTTATTAGTAGCCACATTGCCTAAGGAAAATAGACAGGAGCAATTGGCAACTGCTCTACTGCTGTGTACGTGTACAATGAAAAAGGTATAGAGAATTTAAAACAAAACAAAACAAAAAAGATAGAAATAGCAATGTGTCCAAAAGAGAAGAAAAAAGTGTTTATTAAGGAGGATCTAATAAATCCAAATAAAACTTATAAATGAGTAAAGATATTAAATAGTGAGACTTGTAGAATGGACAAATTGTCCTTGTCTGCATTTTTGGGGTTACCAGGGATAATGTACTTCTTGCGATTTTAAATCAAACACTCATCCAAATGTATATGGTATGTACACAGGCAGAAAAAAAATCAGTCCCCTATGACAGACACAGGGAAAAAAGCAGTGGTGGCTTCTGGCACATGCACACGTTCATGATCACCCCTCAGTGGAACTACTATAGAATAATATGGTATCAAAGTGATGTTAGCAATAGCTACTCATTTATTCTAGAGAAGCACTGAGTTAGAGTATGCATTTGTGTTGGACAGCAAAGGATAAAACCTTTCTATTTCTACTGCAGTATTTAAAGAATAGTTAAAACTTACACTGCTGAGAGAGCTGATGATCTGAACTATCTTCTGTGTCACAACGTATTTGTCTGCACCCAGGTAGTTGTACTGAAATATGACATGAGGTTGTACCTAGATTACTGACGTGCTGAAGCACACGGAGTTATCACGGCCTTTTGCCGAGTGGCTTTTACCGACTGATGGACAGCCACAAGCTACAGCCCGCACAAAGGCAGGCAAGACCACAAGAAAGACCACGGCAAAGCTCTGCAGCAGCTCTATCCAGAGCAAAGGAAATAAATACAAAACAGGAACTGACTGATGCGAACCTACCAAATTCCTTTCCAAAATTAAATGGAGCGCCAGCTCTCTGTGGTGCTTTGACAGTAACTGGAAAAGAGAAAAAAAAAGTTCACCATTGTTAATTCATTTCTCCAATTGAGTCATTACATGTAAGAAAAGCTAACTTCTTTGACGGACCAAGAGACACCAGCACTGATGCTGACATCAGTGCCACCAACAGAGCACCGAGCACTCACTTTGAGAGCTGTGTGTGCTTTGTAGGAGACCTCCTGCACTGCTGGCCTGGCCCCGCTCTCGGCGCGGCTCTTTGCAAAGAGGACGCCTGCAGTGTTCTCGTTGCTCATTTGGTAAACGAAGTGCTCGAAGGCGGGTGAATTAACCAGAGGCTCGATCCCGTAGCTGGCGTTCTCAAACTGCAGCAAGCCCCTGCGAGGGGCACGGTACCGCTGGGAACCCCGGCTGCCAGGAGGGGACGGGGAGGGCTGGGGAGCCGCGGGCACCGGCACGGCAGCGCAGGCGGCCCCGGTACCTGAGCCCAGAGCAGGTGCTGAGAGTCACCGCCGAGCCGGGGACGCCCTCGATGTACCCGCGGTAGTAGCAGTCGCCCTAAACCACAGCAAAGCAAAGGAAGCCATAAAGTCCCAAGAACCGGTCACCCAAACAGCTTAACTGCAGGCACTGAACAGCAGCTCTGCTCTGCAATACTTCAGGTTAAAAGGAAAAAAAAAACAAACACCAGTCCAAACTTGCCTTAATATGGGTCAAATCAGATTTCAAAGACTCCATCTCATTGGACATATAAACCCTAAAATCATCAGGTATAAAGGGACTGCAAAAGAAAAGCATAAAATTGAACGCTAAAACTAGCATCTCTTACCCAGGGCTTCTCAGGCTCGCACTGGGTCCTGCAGCAGGCACTGCCACACCGATGGTGCCGGGGCTTCTTGCAGATCCAAAACCCACTGCCATGGGCACAAGCATCCCTCCAGCCCTGCTCCAGCCCCTCCCGGCCCCACAGCACTTGGGTGCGTGGCACACAAACACGCGTCCTCTGCGCGTGACCGCACAAGCCAGCAGTGCTCAGACGGGGCAGCACCAGGGCACTTACTGCTGCTGGAGGTGAATGGTGTACGGCCTCCCCTCTATCGCGAGGACGTAGGACAGCGTGCCCTTGTGTGTGCAGAAGAGCAGAGAAAGGAAGAATTAGGAACAGTGGCTGCAGAAAAGCCAGCTCAGAGGGCAGGCTGCAAGCGCTGAGGACAACCGCAGGAGCTCAACAAGCAAACGCTCCTCACGGGACAGGCTCTGCGGCTGCAGTTACAGCTGCCAGCACACACCCCCCCCCCCCATCACCCCTCTGCAGCCAGCAGATCACAGCCTCCTGCATATGCGCCCACTCACACCTACACACACATATGCAGGAAATAACAGGGGTGCTCCAGTACCGACTCTCCCGTTGTGTTTGGGGGCAGTTTCAGCGGGACTGTGATTTGCGACAGTACTCGTGAACCTGGAGAGAGAGAAAGAGAGAAAGAAAGAGCCGTGCGAGGCAGTGCCGGGCACAGCCCCACCGCCCATGCTGGGTCCCAAGGGTGCCTGCGGGCGGACTCACGCAGCGCGGCCAGCAGCGCCGCCAGCAGCACCAGGCAGGGCCCCATGCTGCGGCCTGGCTGGTAACGGCCCCACCAGTAACCGCCCCACGCCGTGGCCGTTGGGGACCGTTCCTGTACCGGGAAAGCAGGAGCAGACAAGAGCGCTTTTTTACAAAACTGGCATCTTTATTGCTCGTTTCTTACAAAGGGGTTTGGTAAAAGCCCTTTCGTTGCACCCAAACACTACAAAACTGGCACGCGGCGCGGTCCCGGAGGCGCACAGAAACAGGCGACGTTGCTCCCAGTGCGACGTTTTAAATGAGTGTGGGACATGAGCAACATCTCCGCTCCTTCAAACCTAATCAGGTGACAGGGATGAGTGTACACTTTAAAAAAGTCAGTAGTCATACTCAATATTTAATACATTTAAAATCTGAGCAATTTCCGTTCCATAGAAGTGTTTCTAAAAACTGCACGTTCATAGCCCTAGACCTCCGCCCTGCAAGTATTGCTAACATGCACACTGAAGTATAAAAACTTAACTATTAGAAGGCACCATTTTCGGCATAGTTTTAGTTCACACGCACAGCTTCAAATACAATTAAGTACGTCTTCCTCCAGGATTACTTCGTGACTCGGGCTCCCTCCTCTCAAACACCCAAAGAACCCGGCCACTCGTGTCGCGAGCTGCCTCGAGGGGCTCGGCCAGACACCGCCTTACCAAACAGCAAAGCTCGGGAGAGACAGACAGCCCAAACTGAGTAGAATACAACAAGAAGTAGGAAGTGATTATCTCGGAACAAACAGAAGACCCCCACAAATAAGTCTGGTGATACCTTAGCTGACATTTTACATATTTTAATAGTGTTATAAATCTTAGTCTAAGTTTATGGGAAACCACAAGAGTTCAAGTATTTTATTACTGCAAATGCAAACACTATATATATATATATATATTTATATATGTATATACAAAGGAAAATATTTTTTTGGCAATATTATGGGGGATCTTTACAGAGCGCGTTTGTACTCAGTGGCTAGCACAAAGTGAGACAGCCAAGCACACTTCTCAGTATTTTTTTCAGATTTAGCAAGTTTGTGCAATAGACTTCTATTCGTCACCACCATTCAGTTTCTACTTACAGCACAACTGCATCACAACAGATCTCCTCTGCTCACACACCAAGCGCTAAACACTCCTTTTCAGAAGCAGTGTTAAAACCTGGTTTAGTCACTGTTGCAGAAGCTGACGGCAGTCCAAGGTACTGCAAGGCAGCCTATATAAGCATCCTGACTGACATTAAGAGGGTTTGAAGATCAGGTGATAAAGTGGCATTAGTCAACAGGCTCCTGTCTAAAGTGCACGGAGAAGCTCAGGTGGTCCAAGCAGACAGACATTTTTTGCTTCTCAGTGTTCTGCAGGGACTCCTTTGTAGTCTTTAGACTCAATTTAAAACCTAAGAGCACTCCGTTTTTTTAAAAACAAAGTATGGCCATGTCTTTTCGTACCTTTATTTTCCTTGCCCATTCATGGTATTAGTGGAAGTTAGTGCAGGATTCTCATTTAGCAACTCACAATTACTAATTTAGAAACATTAAATTAAACTTAATGTTCACATAGTACAGCTTAGTGTCAGTCAGCATGAAATTAAGAATTTAAGTGCATCATTACACATCAATAAACATATATACATGCATAAACATGTTTACAGTATATTTATCTTCCTCTGATAAAGTACACTGATACCTTATTCCGCTTGTGCCATTTGTGTAAATGGGTAGCAGTTTCCAGTCCGTGCAAAGTAAGTTTTAATTTAATGGGCCAGATTTCCTTGATTTGATACTAGTATGGGTTACTTTAATTCTTCACTGTACATTTGGAAAGATGACAACAAATAATTTCATTACTAGGGCTCATCACAGAAATGGGGAAACGAAAAGCAACTCCTAAGTGCTGTACTTTAACTAACTGCAGACTGCTCCACTTCCAGCTGGGCAGCCCTGCTGCAGTTTACAAAGCCACAATACTCAGACAGATCTAAGAACAGGTTTGATGTTTTCAGTTCTTGTAGCTTTGGTAGAGGTATTTAGTTTAAAGTTTTACATTCCTTGTTTCAATATCTCATTTGCCTTATCCAAGGCTGCAGAAGGAAGGCTTTCTGGGATTACCATGGGCCACTCGATGCAAGACGGATAAATGCAATTTCAGCTTTGCTTCAGTGAAGAGGTCAGCTCACGTGAAGGCCTCAAAGAAGCCAAAAGCTATTTGGGAGGCAAAGGTGCTGGTCGAGAAGGAAAATAATGTCCCTGAGGTAAACATTTTTGCTGTGATGGAAGAGGTCCCTGAGGTACGCATTTCTGCTGCGGAGGAGGTGGCCTACCAGGGGGACAGAGAAGCTGTTGTGAGTTCAGATGTTCAGAGTTCATCTAAAAACACACACAGTAAAGCTGCCCCTTCTTCCTCTTGCTTTGCACTAGCATGCCCCAAGGCTGACGGCAGAGACTCCCCTTTCCAGCTACACCCAGCTCCCAGAGCTAAGGCTCATTTCAAACATCTCATGGTTAAACTCCTCTTTCCGCTGCCTGAATTTCTTCCTACAGTTTCAATCAACAATTTTTCCCCAAACAGTTCAAAGACCCCCACAAGTTTCTCACCAACACAAGCTATTTTAAAATACTCCCTCTCTTGATACATTGTACTTTCCAGGTAAGTATATTTTACAGCATGCGCATTAGGATCTTACAAATACAACTCAAAAGTAAAATGAAAAATAAAGGAAAACTATTCAAAGTTAATTAAAAAATGATCCTGTACTTGGCGATAATATTAATGAATCAGAAAGATGGCAGATTGAGTAATTTCCTTTTAAACTGTGTTCTTTGAGAGGCATTTTCTTCACCTGCATGCAGGGCTAATCTAGCCCCAGAAAAGCATTCTGAAACCTGTTAATCAAATGTAGCTCTGACAATGTGTAAAATGAACGCTACGGGTAATTGCGCTTTAGTTCTGAAGTGTGAAATGAAGGAGAAACATTTTTCAATAATAGGTCTGTTCTGCTTGCATATAACACATGATGAAATACCCCAACACACAGATGAAGGCAATGACAAGCTATGTAACTACTACCAATTGTGCTGATGTATTTGCAATAACTCAAACCAACCTTGTTGGCAGCTTCTGTGGCTGTGGTGCCTGGTATTGTGGAGACGGGTAGTAAGACTGGTGGTAAGCCTGCTGAGGATGCTGATTAACTGGGTAAGATGGCACAGGGAAGGTATTTGGTTCCACATCCTAGGAAGAAAACATTACAAGAACAGTCACAGATTTACAGTTCAGAAATTGAAATGTTTGTTTCATTATTTAGTTAACATTTAAGACCTCTTGCAAACAGATCTGGAAATGTCAGTTACTCTTTCCTTCCAAGAAGCTCAGTAGAAAGAAGCAACAGCAGCCTGAAGAATACTGCTTTCTGGAAAAAATAGAGGGCTGATCTTGACAAGTGTTTGGTTTGTTTAGCAGCAGTGCTTTGACTGGTTATTGCACCCAGAGAGAGAACAGGTCTGCAAAGGAGCGGGACCAAGGAGATGGGAAGGAGTGCTCCACTCCCCAGGTGGGATGAGTGCTTCCAGTGTAAGGATGAGGGGGTGGCAGAGCAGGTAAACTGCCCGTCAAGCCAAAACAACCCATAAGAGAAACCCACAGTGCTTAAACAGTGGAGAACAGAGGAGCTTTTCCACTGCCTTTAGGAAATAATACTTCTACTCCCTTCTTAGCAAAGAGAAAACATGATTACAGAAATTAAAAAATAAAATAGCTTTGAAGCCTCTGTTAGTGCAAAAGTAATAAAAAACTGTCCTCATCTGTTACTTTGGAGACAAATAACAAAGTAATGGAAAGTAGATCATCCCTACCATGGGTACGCTTCTTGAAGAATACGGCATGCCATGTGAAAAGCCTCTGTGTTGGTAGTCTCTTGGTTCTGTTTCTGTTCTAGGAGGTGGTGACTGAAGTGACCTGAAATCCAAGTGATATAAACCGTGTGAGCACATGAAGCTGTTAGAATGACCAAGCAGGCTATGAATCCAAGTGCTTCTTACTTGCTAGATGGATTTACTGTATCTTAGCAAACAGACATCAGAAAGTATTTGCCACACATCTAAGAAACAACATAACCTTTTTTCTGTTAAGGATTAGGAGAGCTTTGCTTTGCCTCTGTACTAAACATAGGAACCAAAAAAACATAAAACCTATCACCAAAGACATGGTAACAAACGTAACGGTAAAAGAAAAAAATGTATTGTGGGAACAGAAAAACATTTATCTTTTGTGTCATTGCCAAGGGCAAGCTGCACGTGACATCTGACGCAGCAGTCTTTGCTTGACCATCTTGGGACTGCAATATGCCTACTTATGTTGGTATGGGCTTGTGTAAGGAAGTGTCTGTGGACTACTTCAAAAGGGCAGAGGAGAAGGTAAGGAGGAGAATATACTTACGAATGACAGCGTGACATTAACCTTCTAAACCATCGCTTCAGCCTGTCTCTCCTTGCAAATGCCAGAACAGCAGCTATAAGGAGTGGCAGGACCAGGAAAAAAAATACCAGTAGCCCATTCCTCAAGGAGGTGTCTTTGTCTGATAGGACAAAAGGATGGAGAGGGAAAAAGTATTATATAGCATTACCACCTCTCAACTCATTGCAGCATTTAGCAGGGTTGTTTTTTCAACTACCCTCCATTCTTCATGGAAGAAAAACCCTAAAGAAACTATTAAGACCGTAAGACATATGCCCAAATATTTTCTTTTCTGATCATCTTTTTTCAGCAGTTCTCTGGTCACAGATGAAAAACTGAATGCTTCATGATATGCTGGGCTATAACAGCATATAGCATTACAAAATTAATCCCTAATTTCTTCCACTCCATCACTGTGAAGATTTTGTGGGCTCAGCTGTAAGACTGGAAAAACAGAGCTTCCTCCCTTTGATCCAATCCTACCATGGTTTGCTGTACACAGAGCTCAGGTTCTTAGCAATCTCTGCATTTTTACATATAGCAAATTTCTCCACGACAGGCTGTGGTGTGATGCTCCAGTCTGTTATTACATTAACACAGTATCTAGCTTCCCTCAAAAACCTCTAACATCTTATCAAAAATAGTCTTCAGGATCATTCTTCCATTTCATACAAAGACTGTATCAATCCCTTCTTTATATATTCCACAAGGGCACTGCGAGTTTTCTCCAGCTCAAAGCTCTTTCATGTGCATAAATTGTGCTCCACTACCCCACTCTTCCCGTGCAAACAGATGTGTCTTCCACATGCATAGATACATCTTCCTGCAATGTCAAATGTTGACCCAGCGTCTCTTCCTGGAGGAAAATTTACATGAAATAACCACAAAATTCCCTCCTCAACCCATCTCCCCCACCCCAAAAAGCAAACTGAAAATCTACAAACAACGTAGTGTCACAAACCTCTGTATCTCCCCGTTTCTGTATCGTGTACCCCTCTTCTATACCGTAAGATGTTTGGGGCAGGGACTACATTTGCATTTACTACCAAACGAAGCATGCTGTCTGCACTCAAACAACAAACGTTAATAAAACAGGGACTTGTCAACACGCATTGCCCTAGCCCACCTAGGCCAGTTGTTAGTCTTGCAGGTGCACATGCAGCTACCTGCAGACACTAGAACAGGGCAGCTACTCATCTGTCATCACTGCTAGAAGGAGCACACCCTTACGGAGATGCAGGTTCGCATCCATGAATTTGAACGTGCATCCTCAGCCAAATTTCATGTTTTCTTTGGATCTAAAATTAGAAAGGGCCGTTTTCCCAGCTTAGATACAGAGAAGTCCCAGATGATTTTGGTCCAAATTGGCAGAAATCAGCTGAAGACAGTTAAAACAGACCAGTTTCTTTGAAGATCTCCAGCATCCCAAAAGAAAGAAAGGCAACACCTTGAGCTCAAAACCCTAACTAGTACTGCTTGAAAATGAAACCTATGGCTGCAAATGAAACCTTGTAAAAAGCCAACCACCAGCACTTGACACCAGAATTTAGCTGCTTCAAAGCTATCAGACACTGCACTCAGCCCAGCATCACCCCCAGCAAGACAGGCCCACAGCTCCAGAGTTGCCTTCACACTACTTGCCGTTGTAAGGAGGTCCACTGTCAAGACTTCCTCCGTAGCCTTTAGTCTCGCAGTAAGGAGGGGCCCAGCCTGCTTCACAGTGACAATTCCTGTTGTTATTGCACACCTATATTTAAATAAAAGACACACAAATAAATAAAAATCAAAACAGAGGAAGAAGCCATCTATTACTGCATGTCCCCAGAGAAAGTATCTCCTGGCTAAGGAAAGTGAGAACACAAAGACAGCAAGGTGTCTTCAACTGCTACAGCCTATTTGGAAATTTAGGAAGTTATATAAACAACTACTGACACCGCACTCAGGAATTTCTCCTCCTAGGTTACAGAGCAAAGTGTTATCATTATACATACACCATGACAGAGTTCCTGGAATAATACAAAATGCTTTGAAAACTCACTGCAATAGGCATTTTATTATTCAGTTGAACACTCATTTTGCAAAGATCTGCATAAAAAAATTGGTAACTTATGTTTCTGTACTTTTAAAAGCAGCATGCTGTAGCCATGACTGTCTATTCTGTCCCTTCCACATCACTCATCCTGGAGAACTTTAACCAGTAATTCCCAGGTCAATTCTAGATAGTCTTTGGCCAGGCCAGGCCAGGCCACATGTCTTCAAGATTTCACATGATTGAGCAAGCACAGCATTGTTCAGGACGAGCTTCCAAAGATTAGCTGTCCCAACTGCCCTTTTTTTGTGAGATGCAGTCTCAAATTACATTAGCAATCCTGGGACTGGGAATTATTCCTGCCCAGCAAACAAAATATTATCTTAAGAGCTTTCAAGTATATATATATATAGATAGATAGATAGATACTGTTATACACTGTCATGCCCAGAGACATTTTATAGAGTTTTATCAAAGTTAAACAAACAAAAAAAAGTTACTATTCATCAATTTAAAACTTGAATGACTTACATAATTTTGGTACAATTTTTGTGGACCGTTAAAGGCACTTCTCTCATTGACAACACTCAGAAGCAGCTGTTAATAGGAAAAGCCATCCTCAAGAACCCCATGTGGTATTTTTAATCACTACATCTAACATTGTGATTACCTTATTCCACATTAGTTAGTCCTTAAGCAGAGAAGGGTAAGAGACTGAAGACTAGTATAGAAATGCTATTAATGGATCACAATTACAACGTACCTTTTTCAAACTGTGACCTCTGATAATACGAACAGCCAGTTTATAGATTTGCATGGTCATTGGCTCTAAAAATCCAGCGTTCTCGAAACAAAGATGTCACAGAGCCTTGTATAGAAACACTGCTAGTTATATCAAAACTTACAGCCTTGGCATCCATTCTAAGTGGACTATTTTTAAGAGCAGAGGCTCCTGCGCTACTTACCCCATGCCCGTGACACTGCCTTTCTACATCGCAGTCATAGTTCAGGACAGAGGCACTCACACACTGGAAATGCCTACAGATCTAGGGGAGTTAAAGAGATGCACACAAGTGAAGGCTTTTCACTGACCCACCCCTTCTTCCCACTCCTTGCTCCCCAGGCTGCCTGTTTTACCTCCGATAGCTCTACTGCACACGGATTTCAAGGCACTCTGTTCTCATGGACCCCAAAGCAAGTCTCTGACTCTTGTGTGTTAAACCTTAACTCCACAGGAACATCTCTTCTACAAAAGGTTTCTCAGTATGGGGTCTGAATTGTCGCTTGAAGGCTTTTGTCTGAATGTAAAGGATTAGCAGTGTGCAGTATGGGTATGAGGAATGCACATTCCTCTACTGGTGCTAAGCTTCTCAAGTCTATTCAGTTTAGGTTGATTTTAATTGAAAATTTTCTTAGAGGTATTTGTGCGAGCCTAGTTCTTCCTGCTCACTGATGGAGGAAGGATTGTGGCTCTTAAAAGACTTGTTTTCTCTTGCTTCATCTACAAATGAGAGGGGTTTTGGATTTATTTTTTTGACATGCACTGCAATACTAAGCAGTTTGTGGTCATAACGAACTTACTCAGTTCTACATTAACTACGTGATGCCCCCCCTCAAAAAAATAGTGGCCATATGTACCCACAAAACAACACAGCTGAAAGTTTTATTCACGTTAAAACCCCCATTACTAGCCGTCAGTTTTGACTTGTTAATTACCTTTCCAGTACCACATTTGGTGCCTTCATTCACCATTCCTGGATCAGGGACATCAGAGCCTAGCTGGAAATCTACACCCCAGCACGTGGTGCCTCTAATGGGAGTCTGGATAATGGCAGGCTTAATTCCAAAAACAGGCATAGTTTTCACATTTTCACATTGCAGCTTCCCACACATGGCATTCCTACAACATCAACATACAAATACTGTAATGATGACACTAATTTATTCTGAGAAGACAACTAAAAGCAGATATGACCTTTTCTTTCTACTGGAAGACGCTACTTGAAAATAAAATTGAGGCAACCCGCCAAACAGAATTGAGCTGGGCCTCATTTCAGTGCTGGAAGAGTACGGATTCACCCGTTCTTTCTGCAAGCTGCCATGATCTTTACATTAAAGCAAACATGACCATTTCCTATTCTTTTTCCTGTATGTAAGGACTTCAGGATAAGAGCAATCAATGATGGCAGACATAGAACAAACTCCTTGCCACAGCCCCAAGTCTGAGTGCATGACACAAAGACACCCTGAGGCAACAGAACACTGCGTGCATAGGAATTGCAGCACAAGCACAAAAGCTTCAGAACCCAGCTACAGAAGAATTGCCTGAATATTCAAACCCATTTCAACTATTAAGGGCAAGAGTTAAAAGCCAGACAATCTAAAACAAAAGCCAGCAAAGCTTATGAATGCAGGTATGGGGACTGAGAGTTAGTTAAGTGATACAAACAACTTCAGAAATTTCAGATCTTTTCCAGTCCTTTTCTAAGCCACCTCACTGTGGTTGCTGAGTGACACATGCATTGCTTGTAAGGTTAGATTATGGCATAACTGTCTCTCTCCCCCAGTGAGCATGCTGTAAAAACCCCGAGTTAATACTGTGGCACCCAAATGAGGATTCTCAATGATACATTTAGGAACTTCTTGATGTGTCAGGCTCAACTCACCAGCTGGAACATTTCTTGTAGTCATGGCCGTGGAAACCACAATTGCCAAATCTATCACCCTTCGAGTTCACTTCAGCAAAACAAATATTCGGGGCAGCTTTGGCTTCTGAAAAAAAGGCCATTCCCCCAGACAGAGGAACCAGGTTAGAGACAGAAACATCTCACATCGTCATGTTTCCATTCCCCAAACCAATTACCCTGCTATGCCTGATGTTTTCCGTGCAACACAGATAGCTCAAGAGCTTGATCAAAACGACAGAGTGAAAACGTCAGCACTACAAGGTTCCAAGTTAAAAAAAAAAAGTAAAAAAAGTCATTTATCAAATGGCATAATTGACTGGATGTTATTTCTTCAAGTCCTATAAACCAGAAGCCTCACTGTAATAGGAATGCTCAGAAAACTACTACTCAAATCACCAGCACAGCATTAATTGTAACAAAGGAAAAATGTGTTAAGGTAAAGCCACAAATACCACCATTACAAATGCTTTGCCAAAGCCATCTGGTCATTGTTATAGGAAAAAAAAGGAAACATTTTAAATAAGCTCAGAGTCTTCCTTGAACTACATCTCCTAGAAAAAACGTAATATTGTGTTTTCTCACTTGAGCCAAAGATATCCTGACACTGTGCATCGTAGTACTGGCAAACACCATTGTAGCAGTAGGCTTCCTCGTTGTGGCACGGGTGACCATTCTGAACGGTGAAGTCCGGCTGGCAGAACTGGGACGTGCCGTTGCAGTACTCTGGTAGGTCACACTCATTGTTACTCGCCCGACACTCAGTTCCTCCAGGAAGGAGCTAGAGAGAGAGTTTGGGGGGAAACTGGATCAGAAAATATAAACCTCACAGCAGCAAATGATGCACCCAACCCACGGTGTGCTCCCAACAAAAAGGCATTGATCTGCAGCCCTCTGTGGGTGCTGTAAACATGCAGGGCAATTCCCAGCACAGCGTGTGCTGCTCGTCTCACAGATGCACTGGCTAGGTCTACACTCCTTTTCTAAACCCACTGAAGAACACTTCCAAAGAATACATCTCAGTCTCTTACCTGGCAGTTCTTACAGCAGTCTCCATAAGCACATGCAGCACCGGATCGAAGCCTACAAGTACCTGGTTCACAGCAAGGATCACTTTCACATTCCTGAAAACAGGAGTTCTGAGAATGTCAGGAAATCACACCCTCAGCCAGCCACAGGCTGCTCTCCAGTGAGGGGCGTGCACGGCTACCCATGCAAGCTACTAACCTTTGGCGAACCACAGTCACACTCCTCCCCTACATCTACCAGCCTGTTCCCACAGTACGGGACGCTATAGGTTTCATCAGGCTTGGGAACGTTGAGCAGGCAGCTTCCACCTTTGTTGAGAGTTAGCTTCTCAAAGTCTTCTGCACTGCAGCTGCTGAAGTTCCTTGATCCCCTGTACAGAGAACATAAGCCTATCTTTACACCACGTCAATCCACGTGCTTGTTATAGAACAAATATTACATTTGCTTTCCCGTGACTTGTAGGAACTAAGCGTATACACAGGGAGTTTCGACAGTTTGGAATCGCCTCCCCTTTCATCCGTTACTTACGATGCCCCAGAGCTCATAATGCAACTGCTTGCTCCACAGTGACAGACTCTTTCATCATCATGGTTCATCCCCAGGTTATGTCCCAGTTCATGAGCCATAATCGATGCAAACATCTGTATACTGATTTTTCCAAACTGCACAAGAGCAAAACAGGGAAAGTTAGTGGACACTTCATAGTGAGAAAGTCAGTGTTTACTTATGTGCCATAAAGTCAATGCAGCTCATTAATGCTCTGTAATTTCACATAAGAGGGCAACCAACCAGCACTGTTCCACAAAATGGCACCGCTGTAGATGTCAAGCGGACACCAACAGGGGACAGATTTGAGATGAATGCTCACAGCTCCCACATACTTCTACAACACAGGTGCTTAAAACATCAGCAGAGAAATCCTGTCCCTTCCTCATGAGCACTGCATGCCGAGGAGAGGGAAGGCTAATCAGAGGATGCAGAAGACAGTAGAAGAGTTGTGACCCAGGTATCGTGGAATTGCCAGAAACAGTGACCACACGAAAGCTCCCATTAAACCACTTCAGCTGTGTTGTTAAAGATTCTGCACCTCCAGGAAGACTTGTGGAGTGCAATTTATTTTATCTTGTTCGTACTCACAGCATTACTAAAGACATCTCACCACATTAATGCCTCCTGCATGGCTCTTGGAGCACACTGTTCCAACATAGGCCATTCCAGCAGTGCCACCAAATCCCTTCTTCCTACAGTCAGTGAGAGAAAAAGAGAAGAGAGAATCATCCCAACCATACAGACAACATAATACTGTCTGTTAACAACACAGCCCATCCATACAGCCACTCAGTAGCCTCTGGGCACAAAACACTGGCTTTTCAGCTTTCATATGCTAGCAAATGGGAGGAACACTGCTACAAGTGCTACTATTTATTTTGGGTATAAAGGTACTACTTCAGCTTTATCTTTCTGTTCGTTTTTTTTTCTTTTAAATTGAGTTAAGAGATTGCAGAGAGTCAGCCTCTCCCATATATTCCTTCTAAACATAAAAAGCTAAGTTCTCCACCCTTAAAATCATGTGTTTAACTTGGCCATTAACTGCCTTTCTACTGTTGCCAAGCATAGGTTCCTTTCCTTGCTGACTTCCTTTTCATTACTATCTTATTTTGTTTCTACATAGATCTTAAAGCTTAAGTGCAATGAACCACATTTTACTTCATACAAAACAATTTTTGAAAGTATTTTCTTCAGCCATCTTGCCCTCATAACCTGACCAGTGGTGCTCTGCCCCAGGGGAGAAGAGGCTCTGAGCTCCTGCTGCCCTGCAGGAAGGGGAGCTACTGCTTTGTGCCGGGGCAGACTGGGCAGCTGCCCCCGTGCAAAGCAGTGCTCTCGCCTCTGCCCTCCCTTGTCCTTTGGGTAGTGACTTCCTAAGTACTGTGCTATCTGCAGGGGCAGGAAGTGCACGGGGGCACACGTCCTGCAAATTCTGTGCTTCAGGCAACAGGAACGGACAGATTAATGTCACACGTCAAAGCTCAAACTGCACAGCTGGTTTCTGGATACCAACTGCAGAAACAGCTTTCACTCCGTGCAGATGCAATGCTCAGCACCAGCCTTAAGCTCGCTTCCAAGCAAAAAAGCCCTACAAGTCTAAACAGTGTACGGTCCTGACAAAGGATTATCTGATTACAAGCTTTACACAATACAAAAAACATAACATTGCAGGAGATGTGGAACAAGAAAATTTAGGAATGTATCTGTCAGAGAGGACCACAGAAACCTTAAAATCCTTAAGTTGACTTGGGGCGTTTTCCCATAAAACACAGCAGATTGCACTCGATACTCTGCCAAAAGACAGCTACTTCTGATACTAGAGCACAGCTAAGCCGACAGGAATAGAATAAGCTTCTTAAAAGTCAAAGGGAAGGAACCTCAGCTCACAGAACAAACTGGGCGCTGTCATGTCTCCGTCGCAAAACAAGATTCTTCTCTCGCCACTGTACAAAGTTTGCCAGCACATCACCAGCACCTCCATCTGTACTAATGATGTTTTCGTACTTCCAGATCTCCAGGCCAACCAGTACAATGCGGATGTTCAACATTACGTACATCTGGGGAAGAAAAACAAAATATAAAGGAGAAGTATTTCTGAAGACCTTCAGATAAGAACAAGTGGCTTTGTGTTATGTATCTTACTGTGAGAACCTCCTTTTCCTACACACACTTCTTTTTTAATTTAGTACACCATTCAAATCACCAGGATGCATTTTCCCACTGTTACATTTTAATTACCTAAAGAATCAATGCTTGAATGCCACACTGGCCATACTACAAGGGAATCCAAGACACAAATAAAAAGTAGTCTAACTGCTGACAAATATCATCATCTGAAATAGTCAAGTTGAAAGACATGCTTGTTTCTCTAACCGAAAGGTTTCCTACACAAAGACAGCAATAACCTGTCCTGTCACTGTGCGTCACAGGTTACAACAGTTCCCTAAGTTAATTCTCAAGTATAACTGCAGATGAATTTAGGGGAGGAAAAAAGCCTTCGTAGTGATGACCCATTGGAACAGGTTTAGTTCCTAGCTTGACAAAAACCTTTATTTCATTCTCTCCGAAGTGGTAAGAGAGCAAACTGCGAGGTGGAAGTTTATAAACAT
Source organism: Nettapus auritus (assembly GCA_011076525.1). NCBI lineage: Eukaryota > Metazoa > Chordata > Aves > Anseriformes > Anatidae > Nettapus > Nettapus auritus. The sequence goes on along the minus strand of CM021786.1, from coordinate 4,875,545 downwards.
GAACACAGCTGAAAGGCTCTGCACATGCTGACATTCCTACTTAAGGTCAGCGTGTCTGTAACTTACACTATCAAGGAAGTTTGCCAGTTGCACCATGTGTTCTCTTACTTCTGTTTCACTTTTCCCAAAATCTTCAAACTGCAAGATAAATAAACTTGGTCGTGAAAAGAAGATAAAGAAAAAACTCAGAAAAATTAATGAAATATTTTAAGACTTGTAACAAAAATCATTCTTGCCAGGCTCCCAGTCTCCTGCTTAAAAGACACAAAGTTGAACCCCTGCTTATCAAGACGATCATCAGCAAAACAGCATCTTCATTGCTGTTACTGAGCTGCTCAATATCCAAGAGAAAACAGGAAAGGCAGTTTTTGCTGTGTGTTTTCCTTCCATTATTAATTCCTTTGCTGAGAGAAACTCTCCATGTCTGACAGTTCACTGTTTTCCTGAGGAGTACCATATAGGACACGTTTATTCAGTTATAGGTTAACATTTTTGCATAACCTTGTCTAAAGTGTCATTGTCTTTCAACAACCCATTTGGGAATAACGGAGACTGAGGGCTCTTCAAGTCATCTCCCTGGGAGAAGGAAGAGAAAGCAGTACACAATCCCTACCTTTTCTTTATCCACAACTATGAATAGCTCCACATATCTTGTTTGATGTAGGACGGCTCTTTTTCTCTGGGGAAAAAGATTTTGGATAATTTCAAATTTGTTGTTAGTTCCTCCTGAATTAATAAGATATATTATGTTGTCATATTTCACTTGACACAACTAGTGGTTTAAGAGACACTCTGCCAAGTCGAAAACAAGCCAAAACCCAGAAGTGCAATCCAAAGCAACGACAATTTCTCTACAGCGTTTTACCACTAAAGTGGAGCTATACAAGGACTTACAGCGTTTTCTAAGCAGAGGGCCGTTTTACTTTTCACACAGGTTTCTTTGGAAAGACAGCACGCATTTTTATAAAGGAACAGAAATATACCAACAACCAAATGCTGCAACCTTTTAGTGCTTTTCCTGCAACTGTGTTCCGATATAGCCAGTCTTCAAACAGCAAGGGGGACGTTCACACCTAACTGTTACACTGATGGTAGGGAGAATGGACTAAACACAATACTCTGCTGGCTTATGATGCAATACTTTAATAATGAGCCTCTCCAGTGATGGTACTGTTCCTGCCCTTAAAAGCTCCTGAAAGCTCTGTCAGTGAATAACCTAGCTAGCCACAGAACTCACTGCTGTGTGCAGAAGCAGAAGAAAAATTGCAACTGCTTTGTTGAGACAACTGCATTTTCCAGCAGAGTAGAAAACCGGCTGGATCAGAAACCTTTAGGTATGTGCTAAACCCCAGGAAATCCAATAAGCTGCTTCCATATCCTTAGCTGAACATTCACAAAATCCATTATAGGGGACTATGGAGGAAACAGTGGTGTACTTACTCGCAGCAGCTGGGTCATACTGGGATGGTGATTTTCCCCTGTATGTTCCCTTTCGTGGCCTTCAGTGGTTACTCCGCACATTGTGGGCTCTTTCTTCACATTATCCAACGGGTATAAAATGTGCTTGGAGCCAGAGGACGAATCCATGGGCTCAATCCCATAGGTGATGTTCTCTATGGTCACCAACCCCCTAAAATATGGTAGTGTGCAAGAAGTTCTTGCATTAAACACAGAATAGCTATGCAGATTTTTACAGTTAAAAAAAAAAAAAGATATTATTTGACAACTAAAGGAATAACTACATCTCTGTCCTCTTTGTCCTTGTAAAACAGTACGCTCCACTCAAAGCCTAAACACAGCCTTTCACTGGAAAAGGCCTTCACAAATACAGCAAATTAAACATTTTAATCAGTCTGCAATGCCTGAGAAATTAAATGACATGCAGAAAAAACGTAGCTCCATTATTATCACCATTTTTGTGTCTGACACGATGCTGCTTCAAACTGAATTCCCCAAAGGTATGGAAATTAGCCCAACACAGAAAGAATTTTCAATCACATTTTAAGTGCATAAGCTAAAGTGCAATTCTGTAAAATTTGCAGAACGGTATTTCACTTTACGTTTTTGCACCGAGTATAATTCTTCATAACGACCATCAAGTCAAAGAAGCCAAAAATTGTGTCAACAAATGGCTTTCTGTACTCTGATACCAAATGGCATTAACTTGGCTAAAGCTAGTGGAAATATCTGTTAACTCTACCTGAACAAACGATACTGCAGAAAGACTACATAAAGACACACACTATTGCAGCTCAGCCCCAGTCAATTAATTCCCATCTGGCTGAACAGTAGTTCGAAAGAATTTTTGTTTCAGGCTCAGTGAGCCGTGAGCCTCACGTGACGACTGCAGCACAAAGGATGAGTTCTGCTACCTGAGCCCCGAGCAAGTGCTGACAGCAACAACAGAATCCAAGATCCCCTCCACGTACCCCCGGTAATGGCAGTGATCCTGCGTGGGAAAACAAAGGCGTATTGCACCCATATTCCATGCATTTCTGCACACCCAGTAGGACCCCCGAGCACATAAATTGCCATGCCTGCCATTGACCCGCAGTAGTCGCAAGCTGACAACACAATGCTTAACGTCAAGGCACACCCCCTGCACACCCCCTATCTACAGTCTACAGCTTCTAACTTGCCTCTGGCTCTTCCACCACATAACAGCATTTCCTTCTCCAGCATGCACCTAGACTTCCTCACGTGCCTTGGAGCCACAAGGACTTCTATAAGAGAAGCTAATCACACTGTCAGATGCATAGGGAGGAAGGGATCCGGTCTGAGTCCTATTCTGTGAAGGATACGCCCTTCACAACCCAGTACAGCCAGTAGTTCATTAGATTTGAGTTTGAAATCCCACTCGCCCACTCAGTCGTTCTACCTCATGCCAGACTCCGAGCTGACACCGTTAACATGCAGTAATACTGACGAGCAGGGCTCAGAGGCATTATCTAGCGACTGGATTTCTTAGCTTGACACTAAGCCATCCTTCTCTGCAGTTCTGTCCTCCACCCTGCCTCAAATATTTTGAGGCTAGCCCCTCCCTACTGATTTGGGCCAAATCATCGTTCAGACTTTGACAAAACAATTTTGGAGAATGTTTGGCCTGCATGTAGCCTCCCTCTAGCAAGAAAAGGGCCAACACCTGCTGTCCTCGCCAAGGCACTGTGCTGCCTCAGCTTCTCAAATGCGCGGAACATCCCTCGTCAGCCCCGAGGAGACACAATAGTTCCATTTTATCCTCTGTATTAGACATTTTGGAAACTTGAAAAGAGGTAACACATGGCAAATACATTCAGTTTTCTCTGGCAAGTGCATTTTTTAATGTTACTGTAGAGGTCAGGTGGATTACATCGCCTGTTCTTTCAGCACCAAATGCCAAGGCATGCAGTAATCCTTCAGGGTCACTGTGACTTCCGTAACCTCATGGAGAAAAAGCATTTTTCCTCTCCATCACTTTTTATAGGAAGTTATATACCCAGTCAGTTCAGGTGCTCTATTTTCAAAAGCAAGATCCTATGAATCGCATGTGACTAACACTTCCCTTTCAAAGGAACGATGCCGATATGTTAGAGGAGTGAAGCCATTAGAAACGCTCTCATGCTTTTTGTATTGCAAAAGCTGCTATCTATTCTTATTCTACAAGAGTAATTAAATTTTCAAAGGCAACCTGGCAGCAGCCTGCTTGTACAGAAGAAGAGGGCTGCAAACATTTTCAGTGAAATAACTCCAACGTTATGCATATAACGTCCCTCTCTAAGGTCCTTCCAGTAGCTCACAGATTTCTGGACTAATGGCTAGACTGTCAGCCCTTGAAACTTCTTAAGAGTCACTAATACAGCGTCTCATAAAACCAAAATACCTCCAGGAAAGGTATGAAAAGGAAGAAGTCCTACCTGGACATCGGGATATTCAGATTGCAACTTCCCCTCCTTACTGTACGTATAAACTGTGAAATCTTTGGGCAGCAGGTCTCTGTAAGGAAAGGGGACAGAAGAGAAAGAATACAAGAGGAATATCATGAAATAACTGTGATGTTAAAGCAGGTAGCAAGATGATCCTAATTAACTGTCACATGTATGTAAACTGTAATTAAATGCATCATTCAAAAGGAAAACTCCCCAGAATTAACAAAGAAATTGTGCACTTCTACAGCAAAATCCAAGATACCAGAATGGTGGAACTGTTCTTGAAAACGAATCACACACCTCACCGTGGGAAAGCAGAACAAGCGTCAAGAGTCTGTAGACGGTTCCAGCAGCTCACTAGCTTTCACACAGAAAAAAACGCACAGCGCTCAGGTGGCTGCATACAACACCTCTTCCCCCGTCTTGGAAGAAAATGCATTGGGCAAGTCTCCTGTTTAAGACAGCTGACCCATACTTGTAAGTCCACAAATGCAAGCGCAGATGAATTCCCACGTTCCTGAGGGTCAGGAGTTTGGCAAATGGCAGCCGGAACTCCATGGCCGTCTATGTTTAGACGGTTTTGTCTCTATTATGAAGGCAGCTTTACAAGGGAAACAGCCTGACATATGGTAACTTGTTGTTGCTCAGGTAGCACTTCAAAAATTAAAAGCAAGACAGACATCAGTGCTCTCTGTAAGTTACAGGTATTAAGAGCTGGGAGATGAAGTTAGCTTCCTCGCTTGTCAGTAGTCTTGTGCTACTGAGACAGGGAAAAAAACTGAAACAATAAACAAAACCCAAAGGAAAGCAGAAATATTTACTTGAAATATAACTCAGTTTGTTTATTTTTAGATGTGAATGGAGTTATTTCAACGATTCCCCAGATCCCCTTTGAGCAAACTACTACTTCCTTCGCTGCAAGAGGATCACCAGTGTCTCAGGAGTTCAACATTTCTGGCTGATAGCCGAGACAACGTGGCTCAACCCACTTTCACTGTCTTTCTCTGCAGATTTCTCAGAGTTAGTTTGCAACGGCCCTTCTCATAAAGGACCTCAGGAATCAGAACTAGCATGCTACCTGCCAAGCTGTTATCTGGACGCAACTGGGATTTAATAATCAAGGAATTCATCACTTACTTGTTCTTTTCTAGATGAATTGTGTATTCTTTTCCCTCTATCTCAATAGCATACGACACCTTGTCCTGAACACAAAAAAGAAAAAGTTGCATTTTAATAACGTTAATGAATAAAATGTTCTTCGACAGCAACAAAAGTTTGGCAGAAACAGCCTGTGCAAGCTACTGCTATGGGTACAAGCATTCAGACCACTACTGACACCTTCCCCAGCTCAGGACCAGCCTGTCCCGTTAGCCTTCACAGACACAGCCTTAGCAGCGAAGTCCCCACGGGAGATGCAACAAAATTTAATCTGCTTCCTTGAAGGATGTGGAGCTCTGCTGACCTCAGCTGCTCCTCTCGTGCTTCTTGCTGGTACCACGATGCTGGGCAGGGGGCCAGGTGTTTGCTGTGCTCCTGACTGACCTCACTGTGCTGACAAGACTGCAATGAGAGCCTGGCCTCAGCCATCAGATTTGCTCTGGCTCCCAGACATCCAAAAGAATTGATGACTGCTGTGTCCATACATGTTCTCACCCAAGGCAGGGGGTTGAACTAGATGATCTTTAAAGCTTCCTTCCAACACAAACCACACTGATTCTACATGGCATGTCCACGCATGGAAACTGCCAGGCACGCAGACACTTTCCTTGTCAAATCCTGCTGGTTGCACCGGAGCAGAAATAAGCGGGGTGGGTGAGCCTGAAACCTATCTTCTGATTGTCCCTACCTCCAGAACCTGGCATCTTCTCCTGCGTAGCTGGGGAAAAGTCACATGAAGAAAGCTATTTCGAAATAGCTTTGTGGTTTTCACATTCCTTGTTTGTAACAAGACTTTCACAGAAAAACTCTTAGTGACAGCTGGAAGAGGTCAATACCGTTGTACTGTTGAACACTCGCAGTGGGCTTGGACCTCCACAGCCTTGCGTTAGCCAAGTGCTATGCACAGCAACCAGGGTCCTTAGATATTACGTGGGTAAGCTGAATCGCCTGATCGCTACATTAAATATCACAGCAAGAGTACTAGTCTACCACGGCAATAAACTGCAAGGCATTTTTCTGAATATTACATTCTGCCAAGGCTTATAGAATCTGTGACAAAACATTTGGTCTAACCCAACTACCTTGAAGCGTGCAGTCTTTAGTTATGTGATTACGGCAGAACAATACAGGCTGGAAATACCCTGGAGCTGCCTAACCCAGCCCCCAGCTGGGTCAGTACTGCCCAGTACCTGCACCGAGGAGACGTTGGAGGCCTCTCGCCGTTCTCTTCCTAACCTCTGCGGGATTATAACTTCATAGGAGGACAACTGCGAAACTTCCTGGAAACCTAGAAAGCAAGAGAGAAATGCCACCAGATCAGTCCACGTGAAGAAACAAAGCAATCGGAAGGCCGAAGGAAGGAAAGCTCTCCCCCTTTGGTGGGGAGGAGGCAGGCAGACCCCCGCCCCAGACTCCTGGAGCTCAGTGCAGGTCCACGGCACAGCACCAGGCAGGCCCCGCTGCAGCCTTCGTGCGGCGCTGGCATCGCTTCCTGCCGCAGACGGGCGAGCTCTGCCTTTAAGAAGCAGCACAGCAGCACACCGCCGAGGCACCCAGGCTTCCAGAGCTACGTACCCCTTGAGCCACGCATCCCAGCACAAGAGCTCACAGGCCCGACGCACACAGGACAGCGCCCAGCGTGGCTCAGAGCAAAGCACTCGGGGGTTGCCTTGGGAAAGGCCGCGGAACCGAGCCGAGCAGAACATTTTAAATTGAAAGCTTCACAATTCAATTACTCTTACAAGTATCTATCTCGTATTCCCCCACTTTCCCTTAGCAGAAATCAGAGCACGTCAAGCAGGTCAGCACAGAGATAACTCGCTCAAGGACAGAAGGAAAGGCAGTGTCAAATCCAGGTCTCCCGAGCTGCAGAAACGCCAGCTGGGCTCCGGAGCCTCTCCAGCTCAGCTCCCAGGGCTCCGGCAGTGCCTGGGCTTCCTAACGCTGCGCTGGAGGCCAGCAGAGCTCAGCGTCACGCCCTCAGCCCTGCACACCGCTGCCGGGCTGCTGACAAAAAGCCAGTAGTGCTCCTTACGTTCTTAGAGAGCACTTAAGCACCTTATAAAAACAAGTGGGACGAAACAAACGCATACAAAAAAGCCTTTTGCAGATTACTGTACAAACGATTTGCATATGCAACAGACAGATCACCTGACTGAGCAAAAACCAACCCAAACCCTGCTGTCCTGCACGAGCCATCGGGTTTTCCAGCAACCGTTCCACGGGGCCGTGCGGACAGGAGCGAGCCAGGCACCCAAGTTCCTTCCCAGCCCGCAGACGCTGCCCCTGCGCCCAGCTGGGAGCCGCTCACCGCCTGCCCCCGGCCCAGGAGCAGCCTCCTGCTCGCTGGCGGCTGCGGATGGGGGAGCTCAGCAGCACAGCCTGAGCCTCCCGAGCCAAAGGCAGGGGGAAGGGAACAGCTCCTCGCTGCTGCTTACCTCCAGATGCAGCCACCCCAGCATTTCTGTCACATAAGCACAGGCGGAGCTGTACTGCTTCTCACGAAGTAACAGACACCGTACGCATACGGCAGCAGGACTTTCGTTAATTTCTGTAATTATTGGGGAAGTGTGTAAAAAAAATAATCAGAGACACTTCCTGAAAACAGCTCTTGAACTGTGGTGCAAAGGCTATGGAAAGTACAGTGGCAATACTTCCTTGGCCCGAGAACAGCATAGGGAAGGGCTGCTTCCTTCCCCGAGATGAACCACCGAAGTGCACTCTGGCAAGGCACCTCTCTACATCTGTCGCTTCCAACCACGTTTCGATTCCCGTCCTGTCCCAGGCTCTCAGACGTCGCAGCTTTGCCACCGTGTTTACTGAAGTGGGGGACGAGACGCTGCGAGGCTTCTGGGGAATCTCTGGGGACGCAGCCTACAGAAACACCAGGGCCCCACTGGTCCCGCAGCGCTCGGAAAGCTGCACGCCTCCCCAAAAGCAACTTGGACGCAGAACACAAAGGCGTGAATCATCACACAGCTCGTGGAACGGGGAGGACCTCGGGGAGGAACTTCTGGGAAGGGGGCACGTCTGGAGGCTGCGTCGCCGAGGAGCAGCGGTGAAGGTGTGCTGCTTGCAGCTCTCAGAATATTCTGACACTTCTCCCCAGCTTTCTGCTCGCCTTTCCTCGCCTCACCACTGCCAGCTGGGGATTTGATTTCAGGTACAATGCCTTATTCTTCCCTTCGTTGTCTGTAGGATTCATCAGAGGAATGTGAGTCTGTCTCCTCCTGCTAGAACAAGCTCAAGTCCAGGTGTCGGAAGGCAGCACCTTGCTTCTCCTCTGTCGGTGGAACTAAGGAGTACAGCAACGCTCACGTTAGAAGCTTGAACTCAGTGCAAATTGTCCTCCCTTTGACTTTCCGTTCTCCTTCCTCTTCTGGCAAAAACACCCTTTTTCTTCCCATGTTGTAGTACAGATTAGGTTGACGAGCCCACTTCGTTACCGGACAGACAAAAGTCTGCTTTGTGGGATTCTCATTAGGACGAACGCTCCCTGCTCTGTCCGAAAGCACACGCTCCATCCCGGGGCCTCCCGGAACAACAGCCTCCATTCCTGCAGTTATCTCCATCGCCTTTACCCCAACTTTATTCAGAATCACTTCCATGCTGACTGCCCCTTCTAAGATTTCACTCATTCGCAAGCCTCAAGAGGAGCATCTGACTGGTTGTTCAGAAGTCAGACACAAGGGGCAAACACAGCAATTAAAACATGCAAAGAGAGCCCCTAAATCCCCCTCCCACGCCCCGGGCTTGCTGCTGCGGCACTGGACTGGCTTCTTCCTAGAGGAGCACAAATCCCGACAGCTACTGCCCACCCCCGCAGGACCCAAAACACACTTCCATCGCTCACGCCTGGGCGGAGCACTGAGATTATTTCCAAGCAGAGACAAGCAATTGCATCCACTGTATTTATCTTGTCTCATTAAGGACTGCCTTAATTATCAGGAAGACATGAATCACCTTCCCCGCCCTGAACGCGCAGTACGAACGTCATGCGTGCTCCGCAGCATGTGGGAGCTTGAAAACAGTGAAATAGATCAGAGCTGTTGTGGCTTTTCAGACACCGGGGAAGCCGGTGGGGTGTTTATTCCCCGACAGGTAAGATCGGCGCTCGGAGGCCAAGCTGCACCTCCTGCCTTCCCAGACCTCGCCTGCAGACCGCTGGCTCCGCTACAGACGCGCGGCCGCAGCCACGCGCAGCGCTCAGCCCAGCCATCGCACGTCCTTCACAGTTCCTCCTTCCCCAGCCTTTCAGCTGAGACCAAACACATCGTCCTCCATGGAAGGAAAAAAAGAAAAATCAGGACTGCAGCTAATTGCACCTCAGAACTCATTTCCCAACGCCACGCTCACTCAGCAGGCGAGCAGCTCGGGCCGTGGGCAGCCGGGTGAGGAACCCGCAAGCCCCCTCCCGCACCGAGGAGGAGGAGGAGGAGGAGGCCAGGCCTTGTGGAGGCAAGCCTCCAAACCCGTCCCACCCGCAGCACCTCCGGGCACTGCAGTGCTCCAAACGCCAGCAGTGGCCGCATGGCCAGGTTTCCGCTCGCTTTTCGGATCCCCTGCTGCTTTCAGCATCACAAGTGCTGACGAAGAGCATCCTTCTTCACAAGAAGCAAAACGCTACAACTCCTCTGATCCCGTTTGTGTACAGCTTTCCCTCAGCGAACATCACAGAGAGGACTTAGGCAGAACTCTGAGGAGGAGCTCACAGAGCTTCACAGAGCCTCCCAGCCCACCTTCCTGCCTCCCAGCCGCGTCCCTGACGTCCGGCAGCTTTCCCTCGCTGGGTTTCAGCCGCACATCCACCCCCAGCGGAGGGGACGGGTCCCTCCCCTTCCATCTGGCTGACGGCCGTTATATTTTCACAGTTTGTTGTCATTTTCCCCTCTCCTTTCCCCTAAGGAAGTAACTCCCCCTGTTTCAGCAGCCCCTCGTGGAGCACACTTCCTGGGGCTCTGGCCGTTCGGTGCAACCGGGCTCTCCAGTCACACACCGCAACTGCCCTGAAAAGGGAACCAAGACGGGACACGGTGTGCCAGCAAGGCCTCACGGGTGTCTCAGATGTTTTGTGAAAGACGGCTTTGTGTGGTGATCTGTCTCCACAGGTTAATTCTTTTCCCTAACAAGCAGCCTGGCTGATTCACTTGAGTTTAGCCTACTCCAACACTCTTTCCCTCCCTGCCGGCATGCTCCTGCACCCCCCTCGTGTGCAGACAATTATTTCCACCTCGGAGGAACGCTCTGCACCCGTCCTTCCAACCTGCATCCCGCTGCCAGGTATTCCTCTCACGTGCCCGCGTTACCTGCGCTGCCGATCCCTCTCTGAGGAGCTCGAATCCTTCCTGACTGGACGGGTATCGCCGCAGGTTCAGTATGCATCCTCTGTATCCCATTATCAAAACCATAAAGGACTTTGCCAAGCAGCAACCGTTTGAGGATAAAACTCTGTGAATGGGATTAAAACGTCCATTCGGAATGATATTCAACCACTGACTACTTCTTCAGCCCACCACGTCCCGCAGAAGGCATGGTTACGTGCAGTTGACCTTCGTTCTAAGATGACAGCTGCGGTTAAGATTTATCCTTCAAAGTACTGGAAGCAAAAAACTCCTTCACTTCCCCAATGTAAATATTAACCAAGTCCACTTAAAAATACTTAGAGCTTTACACAAAACAGCAAGCTAACAAATGTACTGCAAAAAACAGGAACGTTGCCTACGAAGCCAGCGGTTCTGGTTCCTCTGATGCCTCAAAGCCTGAGGAGCGCCTCGCACGTGCAGGTCGTGCTCCACCTCCAAAGCACCTGGAAGCAGCAGGGACGCCTTCTGCAGGGCATCCCTGCCTGGAACTCTTCACCTCTCCTCCCTCGCTCCACGTTTTCAGACCACGCGGGTCTCCTGTCACTGCCTTCTGAGAAGGTAGGAAAAGACGACCAACTATCACCAAGAGGAACGGTCACGCACTTGATTTGCTGCTCACCTGAAACGTTTAACACTACAATAGACAGGAATGGTGAACGCGATTTCTCCTGGTGTTTTACTGGAGGTGTGGGAAGTTAACGATGCTACCGAGCTCCACTACAGCAGCATTTCCAGCAACGTTCTCACCTCCCTCCTACCGAAACCCCGACCTATGCTGTAAGGGTTTCCTGTCTAGACTCCTGGTATTCCCTCTGCCCTTTCTGAAGCCACGCTCCAATTTGTCTGCAGGACAACAGCTGCGCTCCTTCCTCAAAAGGACCATCGGCCGTTCTCTGGCATGGCCACTACCGTCCTCCCCATCCTGGCCCCTCATTTTACAGCGAGAGCCAAAGCGAAGCCGCGCTACCCGAGGGTGGCAGACGATGTACCCCTGCCCATGTGGAGGGCCCAGGAGCTCTGCCCTCTCACCAGGCCGGCTCCGAGGGCAGCGCCTCGCAGGGCCCGCTCAGCTCCTCCACGTCACGTCGGCTGCGGAGGTCAACTCCCGTCACACGGCACGGCTCGTGGGAACGCTTCTTTTTAGGGACGTCGCTATCTTTACATTTGGTCGCCAAAGGAAACCACGCAGGACGAATTCAATCACAGAACTCAGTAGAGTTGAGCAAATAAACTTTTTTTTTTTTTTTAAATCTTAAGAAATGAGAATGCTCGAGACGTGCAAGAACTACGAAGTCATGTTTCAAACTTCCTTTTTCCACAAAGCACTACGAGCTGCAGCATTAGCTATACTGAAGTTTCTTTCCTCTTTTTATTCTTCACTCAGAGGAAATAACCACAAAAACCTCTTTGCTCTGCTGAATGATTGTCCCAGATCTGCTGAAATACGGGCGAGGCAGCGCTGTGTTTCTCATGAGCCGAACAAAAGAATTATCTTAAGCAAACATTGCATCTCCTCAGAAAATTCAAACCAAAGCGTTCAGACACTTCAAAAATTCCTTTCAAAACTGATAAAGTGCAGCCAGACCATCCTGACACGTACGTTACACCAAGAATCGGGGAGAAATAGGAGGCAGAAGGCAAAACCCCTGCCTATGGCAATGCCAGATTGCTTTTTTATGCATTTATACAGGCAAATGCTGACGCTTCCCACAGACACAAACAGGAAGGGAAAATCGGCAATACGTACAGATCCCCTACGGCCACACATCCCTATGCGATTACGTTCCTTCAGGAATTTCCAATTAGCAGTTTCCGGTAACAACCCATTTCTGCCTCGTATCCCTCGTCACTGGGGAGCACCCAAAGCACTTCCACTCCGACCCAAAAGCCGGAGGTGTCTGGAGGAACCGAAACGGGTGACTGGTTCTCGCCGCTTGGTCGTGCCCCGATCTGAGACAGCCAGGGTCTAATACCTTTCAGGACAGGCCCGGCGTTATCAGCCGGGACACGCTGCCTACACACCACCCGTGGCTCCAGTGACCTGCGTTTCCTCCCTCATCCTCGGGCAGGAACCGAAGCATTAACCCTCGGGACAGCGACCGGCCCACTGCAGGCACACACAGCCATCCTCCAGATGCGCCGTGAGCCTCGGCTCCTCGCGGCGCTCACGCACCGCTCTGCCTCCCCGACAAGCCTACAGCCGGGGTCTGTCTGGCACACGGCTCACAGCCGCTGGTGACCACAAGAAACTCACAGCTGAGAATCACGCAGAGAGCCACCGCAGGCGCGTTACTCCTCAGCACGAAGCATCGTTGTTAGCTTCAGGAAAGGTTCCTCCATTAGGAAGTCCTGAGTACGAAACTGTCCGTTAACGGCAAACCCAGAACTTCAACACCACGCACAGACACCTTCCGTGGGAAGAAAACAACGGGAGGCGAGCCGTGTCAGCCTGCCGCTTCGAACAGAGCCAGCGCCATCAGCACCCACAAACGGGGCGTAAACAGAGCTCACCGCGTGCCCAAACGAGGTCCCCCCGGCGAGACCCCAGCTCGGGGGAACCGCGGCTGCCCGAGCGCAGGGGACGGGACCGGGGCCCGACACCGCCGGACCCCGCCGGGCACCCAGGACCCGCCGCCCCGGGAGGGCCTCGCACAGCGCAGGGCCGGCAGCGCCCGCCCCCCCCGGGAGGCCCGGACCCGGGCACGCTCGGCCGGACCCCGCTGCCCTCCAGGGCCGCCCCGCGACCCCCGGCGCCCTCCTCGCCCCCCCGGAGCCCGGCCGCGGGAGGGACGCGGGGGAGGCCCCGGGCCGGCGGGGGGAGGC